>JAVHKY010000075.1:0-424157 GCA_035079385.1 Aspidiotus rigidus | reverse complement strand
CGGAGCCACGAAGGGAATTGAAAAAATGTCGATTTTGAGCCGCTATAAGAAGTAGCCGGTGGAGGGTGTGACGTAATCACGAATGATCGGAATATTGTCATGATCTGAGGATTAGGGCAGAGATGACTCTAGAATTATTTTCTCCTTGGCAGAAAGACGGAGGAGGTGATTTTTGTGAGAGTGCGATAGTTACACATTATATCATATGGGCATTTTATATTATTATAAAAAGATGAGATGAATTACAGACACGTGTGGATTAATTGGAGATGTGAGCTTGAATATAGCGAAACAAAAAAGAAAGGCTGCGGAACACACGAAGCGAAGAAATTTGTGATAATCCAGACAGGAGTGGAAAAAGACCAACGAGCCGCGGGTGGAGTAATGATGTAAACCGCGATAGAAAGTTACAACATATGGAACGAAAGAATAATCACTGTTAAAATACAATTCCAACAGCAACCTCTACACGTGATAGGAGTGTACGCCCCGGAAGAAGGAAAAGAAGAGCAAAGTTCTCACTTTTATGAGGTACTACAGAAAGCAGTCCAAAGAATCAACCCTCAAGAGGACCTCGTCATAGCGGGCGACTTAAATGCTCAAGTTGGAAGTCAGAGGTGTGGGAGAGTAAAGGGAACCTTTGGTGTAGGGGGAATCAACGCAAATGGCAGGAAACTTCTAGACTTCTGCTCCTTTAACGAACTTCGAATATTGAATACGTTTTTCAATCATAAAGACAACCACAAGTACACCTGGAGCGCCAGAGGGAGCAAATCAATGATTGACTTTATAATCGCAAGGGAGGAGATAGCAAAGAAATGTACAGATGTCAGAGCTTTCAGAGGATATGATGTTGGTTCAGACCACTACCTTTTGAGAGGAATGTTCACTAACCATCCCTTCAAGAGCAGGAAAAGAATAAACCAAGAATCCCGCCTGAACGTACGAGCTATTGACGATCCGACAAACAAATGGCTCTACACAAAAAGACTAGAAAGAATAAATAACGAAATCCCAATAAACAATGACATCGAATGCGAATGGAGAAATATTGTGAAAATTGTAAAGCAGGCTGCGGAAGAGAGTCTTGGAACAATACGAAGCCAAAGAAAACCAAATTACCTGCGACAATGGGACATGGAAGCAAAGCAGATGGTTGAGGAGAAACGTAAA
The DNA here is from genome assembly GCA_035079385.1 of Aspidiotus rigidus. Lineage (NCBI taxonomy): Eukaryota > Metazoa > Arthropoda > Insecta > Hemiptera > Diaspididae > Aspidiotus > Aspidiotus rigidus. Next base: position 422,984 of record JAVHKY010000075.1, on the reverse strand, counting down.
GCCTACAGACGATGGATAAGTTCGGGCAAAGTAGAAGATAAAGCGGAATACAACAAGAAAACCGCCATTGCCAAAAGAAAAATAAGACAGTTAAAACGGAGTAGTTGGAGTAGGTTTGTGTCGAAATTAGAGCATGAAACGTATAAATTGCGGCCAAAAACATACAAAATACTGAGAAGAATAGACACCAATTTTGTCGAAAAAATCAGACTGCCGAAAGTGAATGCTGAGGAAGCAGCAAAATACTTCGCCAATATTTGGAGGCGCGCAGATGGCACGCAGCAAAGTCAGAACCTAGTGGAAAACAAAGATAATGGGTCAACGGGGGATATTTTCACCGTTGAAGATCTTAATAAAGCACTGAACGCTTCAAAGAATGGTAGAGCCCCAGGAGTCGATAATATTCCAGCAGAACTATATAAATACGCAACAAGAGCTCTCAAATTACGTTTACTACGGTTGTTGAATCTGATATGTCGGGAAAATGAAACACCGGAAGACTTCACAGTAGCTATAGTTGTACCAATCTTCAAGAAGGGAGTAATGGATAAAATGGACAACTATCGCGGCATTAGCCTACTTTGTACAGCGTATAAACTATTGGCAAGAATGATCGCCTCAAAAATCGGAATGATGGCAGAACCCTTCCTTCTCGAGCCACAAAATGGTTTCCGACGCGGAAGATCATGTACAGATGCAAATTACACAATAAAACTATTGATTGAGAAACGAATAGAGTATAACTTACAAGCCCACCTCTGCTTCATAGACTTTGAAAAAACCTATGACCGGGTTATTAGAGAAAAACTGTTCGATATCCTGACGCAGAGAGAAATCCCAGAGGATTTGGTACAGGTGACACGTCTAATGTACGATATGACTGCAATCAAAGTACGCCTAGAGAGCCAAACTTCGCAGCAAATCTCGGTCAACAGTGGATTGCGCCAAGGATGCCCGGCCTCATGCACCCTGTTCAATGTATACATGGACGACATTCTTAGGAAATGGTATAAAAAAGGACCAAAAGGGATCAAGATTGACAACAACCACTCCCTAGACACAGTGCTATTTGCAGATGATCAGGTCATTCTCGCAGAGAATGAGGATGATCTGCAGAGAGCGGTCAGAAACCTAGAACAAATCGCCAATGAATATGGGATGAAAATTTCAACAACAAAAACTAAAGTAATGGCATTCTGGGGAAAAGAACCAGTAAGGTCGAAGATTGTTGTCGACAATAAGAGCATTGAACAGGTCAATACATTTAAGTACCTTGGCACAGAAATCTCGTACCTCGGAGAAGTGAATATCGGGAAAAAAATCAACGAATTCCTCAGGATCTCTGGTCTGATAAACCGTATAATGCCGCCGAGCAACGTGCAAAGAGAAACTCGAATGCGCATCTACAACACATTCGCCATACCTACACTGACGTACGGTGGGCACTTAAGAAAGCGGATAAACGAAGGATAACAACGGCGGAAATGCGCTTCCTCAGGAGGACGGCGGGATATACTCGACTGGACAAAATAAGAAACGAAAATATCCAGAAGGAACTAAAAACCACCCCAATTGTGAAGAGAATAAAGAGCTACAGAAGGAGATGGCGAGACCATATTGAACGAATGGACCCGGAACGATCGCCAAAAATCATAGGGAACTACACACCACTCGGAAGAAGAAATCGAGGAAGACCCCGAAGAAGAGCAGACGATACGACGTCGGGCTCGTCGAGTACATCGACACCGCACACAGGCCAATAGGCCTAACCGCGTACTGGCAATGATGATGATTATTATTATTTTCGCCTAATTTTGTTCGGTACATCGCCGCTTCCCTAGCTGTAACCGAAAAATTGTCCGAGAAGAAGATACCAGGTTCGGTAGCAGAGTTTGAAAAGAAATTATGCGAGGACAAATTTCGATAAGTAAATAAGAAATTCGAACGGATTACAAAAATATGGAAACATCACAAATAGCTATTTGGACACCTCCTTTAGATTTTGATGGAATACCGTAATTTAATCATCAGCCATGTTTGACAGCGAATGTCTCGACCATGAGTATCTAATTTCAGAAGACTATTATTAGACCAGGCGGGTTAAATTTACATACGATAAAGTTTGCATTTACACAAAACAGTTGATCATTTTTCTCCCCTATCAGGTAAGCCCAAAACTTGATACCTTAACATCTTATCAATTTCTCTGACAGAGTGGCCATTTTCTTTTTTTTTTCATCATTAATTTCACTAGACTTCGACTATAGACAATGATTTTTTTCGATTTGTTTTTCTGTTCTTTCCCGTTGGTAAAAAGGAGTTCTTACACGCTGATCATCGTAAACGAATAATTCCACAATTTTTATGGATTCTTCGACTATTTCATAACTTTTCCCTACAAAAAAATGTGCAAGTTGCAAGTGATGAAATATTCATTGGTTGGTTGAAACGGGTCCCAAAAACGCTGATGTCGCTCTCTCAAAAATATTCATTATACTTTTTTTTTCCTTAGTTTTTCAAACTGCAGAGTTGAAATTTTTGTAGATCTTGTGTTCGAAAAATTCTTGAAGTCTATTATCGTCCCCCAATTTATGAATAAAAAACACTTCTAAGGCAGGTGAGGATTTTGAAACAATGATAAACGGAATGGTTTGGACGTGAGACCACTCGCGTACCCTATTTCAGGCTCCCACAAATGATAAACCTGGCTTAAATCGCTTCATTCTCCGACATGAATATATTTTTGGATGAAAAAATATAGAAATAGAGACAGAAGTTTAAAAATAAAACAATAGTCTGAAGAAAGTAGTGGCACAATGTCAGGAAAAAATGGAGGTTAAGATTTTGAAAAAGGTAAAAAGAAAATTCGAATTTATAAAATACTCAATTTTCATCCTCCGTAAAGAATCCTAAAAATCGAAAGATGACTGAAAGCATAAAAACTGGTATCTAGCGGTATTTAAATTGAAATTCCATTATTGAAAATAACTATATCTAAAATTAAAGTTATTTTACTTAATATTAAATATTTTCTAATTTCAAAGGAAATGAGGGGCGATCATCAGACTACTTGTAATTCTTACGGAATACGATCTCAACCTCGACACATTTTATTCAGTCGTATATTGTGCTGACCTACATTAATTAATTTATATTTTTGGCTAGACTTCAAACCCCAGTGACGGTATCAGATTTTCTTTTTCGAAGAACTTCGTCCGATTCCTACGTATTTCGTATTATATGAGCAGATCGTTCATTAGGATTGTTACGGCTTTAGCGTATTCGCTTCGCTCCATAAAATTTCTCCTCCCGCATCCGTAGATTAAGATTACTTCTCTTCGTTTATAACTTACAATCACGAATTTTATCAAATCTTTAGGAATTTTTCTGCTTTTTAGAAATGAAGACTCGTATATGTGCTTTATAGACCTTGAAAAGGCCGCAGAGCAAAAAGAAAATACTCTGCATTGTTCTAGGCTTGTTTTCAATCAAGTACATTGATAAAATTTCTTATGGAGTTTTTTAATTCTCCAGGAAAAGGGGGATTAATAAATGAGATGGATTGTGGATTCGAAAAGATTTTTATAGGATAAAGTGATATTATACTCATGTATTCGAGATTAAAAAACTTTAATGTAAGGGAATGATTTTGGTGAAGTTTCTGAAGCAACAGTGAATACTTACCGGTAAGTACCGATTGTCAAAAGTAAGACACTCGTTTAGATATCTCAGAATAAATTTTTCACTGCCATGGTCTGTAGCTATTTTATGACAAATAATGTAAATGAAATTCGAGAGTAAGATAAGTCAAAGAGTTAACGTTTTATGTTAGAGTTTTGTGAATTTCCTTAATATTTCAGCAATAAAACTCTCGAGAAAAGGTTCAAAGTACGGTATAGAAATTGGACAGAATTTTCTGTTGTAAACAATCATTTTAAATGTGAGAACGAAACGAACTGGAATTGGACCCAAAGAAATGTGATAATTGCGGGTATCATAATGAAACTTTGGAAAGCTTTCAGGCCTTAGTGATATATTTTCTTGCTATTTGATACCTACACGACGAGTAACGCTTTTTAAAGCTCAATCGATAAATAAATTTCTACCGGTAGTATTTCTTACAGTGCAAAAAATTATCATTCAAATTTTAAGTAACTTTTAATGTTTAACTATATAGAATAACACTCCTTTTTCTTGGTTACACCTTCTCCGAAGTTTGGCGATCATCATGGCTATTTTCACTAGAACGAGAAAATGGAAGACAAACGAAAAAACTTCGTTCATGTTGTTACATCGTGGAACATGATTCATTACTAGGTCAAATTATACACGCAATTTCTCACTTTCTGAGGAATTAGTCTTTACCGAAAAGTCGTGTGAACTTACTGAGAAACTTTACCATATCGTCAACCCATCATTAACGAAGAAACTAGCTGCTCGTCAGAGTACACTATACCACGATTGGCACATACAAAAGCCAAATGAAAACAAAAAAACTCAAGGTTTCATAATATGGGACTGGGGTTGAATGAAGTCTCCTAGAAATTATTACTGTATTTACTCTGCAAATTTTGCAGCATTATTTGGTCAACATGAACATACAAAATCTTCTGGCAATGCCAAATACATAGAAAAAGATCATGTTTCATGTAGGATGCTACCGCATAGGCCTAGTGTAAAAACTATCGCAGTTTAGTTCGGCCTACTGCAGTTTAGGACTAGTATAATCCTAGTAAAGATAGTGGGGAGGTCCTAGCCTAGTTCAAGTCCAGTATACTGTATGCTAGTATGTAAGGAGAAATCAGAGCCGTGCAAACGTGCCGAGGGACGTAAATTCAAGGTCACGGTTTTACGGACGGTGCGGATGTGCGGACGGAATTTCAGAAATAGGGCAGAGGCCACAACAAAGACATGAAAACAGGTTGGAGAAAATTCTTGCGGACGCGGAAGCGAATTTCAGAAATAGAGCAGTGGTCAGAGCAAAGACATGAAATATGTCAACACTCTTCTTCGTCACGTAGAATTTTCCCGCTTTTGATAAAATTTTCACGAGTGGCTAATGTAGGTAAAGCTCGCTGGAAGGCTGGAGTTTTCTTCCATCGTGTTCAGGTCCAATTCCGAAATAAAAATTTCTGGCTGTCTCCAATAAAAGTCATTGCAATCGAGGGCGTGATATCAGGATCCTGCAGGTCAAGATTATTATGATCTGTGGGAGGGAGATTTCTACCATTACATCCGAATGGGTGTCTTAATTGACCGAAATTTTTCCAAGCCTGTAAAATATGTCGAAGGTGTGATAAATAACAAAAGGAGTAATAAGTAATTTATTTAGAGAGAAATTAAGAATAATATTATTTACAAGTATGCTAGACAGTTTCTATACAACAAATCAATTCAATATTAGACAATACCATCGAAAAAATAGCCAATGAGGCATACGATTATTTGAATTCATGTAAACAATTTAGGTCTGATGTATGCGCACGAAGACTGTCAAAATAGTACCACCACGTGTAAAAATAGTGAAAAGAAAAATAAGTACGAGGAAATTTTGATTAAAACAAAGAATGTGCGTACCACAGAAGTCCGAACGTCTGTGTCCTATTTGGAAATAGAAGAAATTAGTAGATTAAAGAGAGAAATAAGGTTTCAAGGAAATTTCTTTCAATTGTGAATTAGATCAAGATTTGGCCAACCTAACTTTCCATCCATTAAGTATCTTTTTCTTTATATTGATCGCGTATAAATAAATTACAATATAACTATTATTAAAAATATTGAAAAACCCTTTTTCAATATTAGTGCTCTACTTACACCTCACTCACTCATTATGAGTTCCGATAATAGCACACCAGACACGGTTAACGAGGTTTTTAAGTTTCTGAAGACCAAGGTCAAACTAAGAGTGAAACATGTGAAGATTTGGTTCAATAACGAATGCTTGAGACGAGGCATTATTCCCAAGTATGCGACTATCAGGCTACCAGGAAACAGCGCAGCAGTGAAACGCACCAAGATGCAAGCCGAAAGATTGAGAGTGAAGAACGAAATTGGTGTACTCTACAAGAAAGTCACCAGGCTGAATGGTCTACTGTATGATCAATATTTCCATCTGTCCAGGTTACTCCACCCGCAAGAAGTCAAAGAAATGATGTTCGAAAAAGGAGGAAAGGGGAAGAAAGGAGAAGACTATGTGGAAAAACGAGTGGAAGCCCAAACAAAACAGATCAAGAAGAAGCTTGCCGAACTGACCCGGAGGAAAGAAGAAAGAAAGGAAGAGACAGCGAGAGTTGAGCACAAATTTGCTCCCAGAACCGAGAACCTATCAAGCGTCACCTTCACAGAAGAAGAAAGAAGACTGCTGGACAAAGGCATCAAGTACGTGCAGCCAGAGAGGCTGAACCAGTGTAGGCTTGCAGGCATGGCCATTAGCTGCGAACAAGTAATCCAAACCGTGGAACACGACGTGAGACCAGAAGCCCGGACTAAAATTGGGAAAGTGCTGTTGGACATCAAAGAGGATATGTGCCGAACCTATGACAGAACGCAAGTAATGCAGAGGAAGGTCACAAATCTACAAAAGAAGATCCGACAGAACAACCTGATTTTGACAAAGGCGGAGAAGGGCAGCACGGTAGTGGTAATGGAGAAGGAGGACTACACCCAAAAAGTGGAGTCGTACATCGCAGTTAATGGATACCAAGAGCTGTCAAGGGACCCAACGCGGAAATACCAAGATGACCTGAAAGCTGTGTTGAAACGGAACAATGTACCTACCCAGCAATGGAAGGACGCTTGAGATGAACCCGGTTGCACCAAAACTCCAGGGGCTTGTAAAACTCCACAAAGCGAACCGTCCGATGAGACCCCTGGTCAACAGCATTCAATCACCATGCTATAAGATAGCAAAGGTCGTAGCCACATTCCTGAAAGAGAACTACCAGTTTGCACCCAGACGAAGTATCAGAAACAACGGAGAGCTGATTGAGCAACTGGACAAGTTGGAAATCAGGAATAACGACAAGCTGATATCCTTGATATGACTAATATGTTTGGTACCATACCGAAGGAGGAACTTCTCACCCTGCTCAAAAGACACAGATATCATGGGAACCCCGATGGTCGAAGTACGCCAACATAGTGGAGGAGGTCTTGAGCCAGAATTACTGCCGCTTCAATAACATGTTCTACAGTCAGGAAAGGGGACTTGCGATGGGATCACCGCTGGCACCAATACTGGCGGAGATATTCATGAATGATATGGAAAACAAGATATTGAAGGGCAGCAAGTTCGGAAACTCGATCAAACACTGGGCCAGATATGTAGATGATATCCTAATTGTGTGGTCAGGCACTGATAGACAGGTGGATCTATTCGTTTCAGAAATGAACGCGATGAATGAGAGGATCAAATTCACAGTAGAAAAAGGCAATGAGACCATCAACTATTTGGACCTTACACTCACAATGGAGAACAATAGGATAGAATACAAAATCTACAGGAAGTCGACGCATACTGACACCATTATCCCAAATGACTCCTACCACCACCCCAGGCACAAGTTAGCGGCAATTCAGAACTACTGCTATCGGGCAATTTCTATCCTCAAGAACAACAAAGAGAAGAGGAAAGAGATCGAGATAGTGAAGCAGATCGCAGAAGCCAATGGCTACCGCAGAAGTGTGGTGGAGGGAGTCTTTGGGAAAATGGAAACAAAGAAAGGAACCCATGATAGCATAGTGAGAAAGTACTCCGGATCGATACCATATTTAGGGAAGTACACAAACAAGGTGATAAAGGCGTTCAATGGCTACGATGTGAATGTGGGCATCCAGAATAACCAACCCATGGTGAAGAGAATCAGCAATGACCAGACGGAACAAAAGGACAAGGAAAGCTTAAGTGGGGTGTACAAGCTCAGTTGTGAACAGTGCGAGGGGATCTATATCGGTGAGACTGGGAGAAAGTTTGAGATCAGGAGAAAGGAGCACAAAACGTCGAGGGAGAAAGAAGATGGCAAGTCACTGTTTGGGAAACACTGTAACGAGGGAAACCACGATGGAGAGGGAATATTTGAAGTCATACACGTAGAGAATCGCACAAAGAGAAGAAAACTCTAGGAACAAATGGAGATTGCAAAAGCCAAGAGGAAGAAAGCCTGCCTCTTGAACAATGTAATCACATTTGACAGCGAAAAATTATTCGGCCTGGTGATTGGACGAGAGAAGAAGAACGGAACCAACCAATGAGACGGCAGGAATCCAGGTAGCCAATAGAAACGCAGTATTTAGAACAATAGATTGAACCAATCACAAATCAGTATGTTTTAGTATGTTTTAGCCAATAAGAACACCATGTCATATTATTGTAAGAATAAGTTTCCAAGAAGTGAACCAATCACAACACAGCATTGTTATAGCCAATAAGATCACAGTGTTATACTATAAAAACTCATGGTTAAGGCCTTGTTCTCCAGTTGCGACACAACTGATGATGGGATAACACCCGAAAGTACTCTTGAATAAGCAACTAATAAAGTAGATTTGTACAATTGAAAAACCCTTTTTAAAAAATAAGGAGATTAAAAATATAATGAAAAATCATGGATACAGTGAGGGGTCTCCTACATTGAACGAAAATTGACAACGAGCAACAAGCAACGGGTAATTCAGAGGTCGGACTGCCACTTTTCATCAGTGTGATTTGAAAGAATGATTGCGAAATTTCAGCAACATTGATTAGGATAACGCACGCCTTAATTTGGATAACGGAAACAAAATTTTTTGTTTAGGTTCCTCAAATACCAGATTGCCAACTTTTGTTCATTGTAGGAGACCCCTAAGAATTTAGTAATTATAGCTTTAAAATCCGGACCTGTGACGTCACAATTGATGACGTCATAGACCAGCCTTGTGGCGTCACAATCTGGTGAGGAATATCTGGTACGTTAACATTTTTCAGATCCCACGTGCCCCATAAAACAGGTTTCCTGCCACCTCTTGTTTAACTCTGTTACAGAATCCATGAGTGTTTTTACCTAGTAGCTGTATTTGGGACTCAGCATAATACTTCATAAGTACAGCATGCATTACATTAGGCTAAAGTAGGTTGAAAGCGTAGCCCAACATACAGAATACTAGCGAGTGCTTCTGCTCTTCTCTGTTTCTTTTTGTGACTTTCTACATACTGACTAGGAAGGCTACGCAAGGCGAAAAGAGTAGCCTATACACAAAGTATAATAGGGTTATGCTAGGCTAATAAATACTAGTGGAGGGGTGAGTTCCTTATAGCCTCAGATAAAATATAATAAGCTATAAATAGTATAGTACACTATATTAGGCTATAATAAGGGCGGGATGTAAGCAAGCGGAAAAAGTAAGTCTTTTTGTCACCCGGCACCTAGTTAGCCCAACATACACACGGTATACTCGGAATATATAAGCAAAATACACAACCTAGGCTAAGATTTCAACCTGCTAATGACGTCACAAAGTAGGCGTAGCCTTAAAATGTAAAATACGTCGCGTCATCCCCTATGAAACATGAAATATATTTGATCTTTACCATTTACTTGGCTCCACCAGAACATTTGGTGTCAGGAAATTTGTCCCAGTGAAAATGGACCAACAGAAAAGAAAACTCTGAAAATTGACCGACAGAAAAAAGTCACTTGGGAAATTAAGCAACGACGAAAATTGTCCACATGAAAATTATCAGCACGAGAAAAGACGTTTGAGAAATTAGGCAATAATGAAATTTTACAGTATAAAAAAAAATTGAACTTCGTGTCATTTGTATTTGTACTCCCGATAACCTTGAACAAACCCAATACGTTGAACATGATGATAGAAATTGAAAATTCTGGATGCTCTGTACTGAATGATGCGTATTAACTATACAGTAATTTTATCACATGTGTAGGTATACAGGACGGAGGATGATGATAAAAGTACAGTATGAGTTATACGTTTCGTTGAATCTTTGATTTTGTAGGTACTTATTCGTCATCACAGGCAAGGTCAAATTACACTACACAAAAAAAAATCTGAAAAATGTATGAACGAAATCATACGATTCTAGAAGTATTTTCAACGTTGATCACGATGTCGTTGACCGTTTTTCAAAATTGAAGATCTTTTTGTCAAAAGGCATTCGTTCCATAAGAAATACATTGAGCGGCCGCTCTTTGGATAGAAAGGGCCTCAATTGACTCTGGTTATCGAGAAACGATCAACGGCTACGTGATCAGCGTCGAAAATACTTCTAGAATCGTATAATTTTTTTTTTTTTTTTTTTTTTTATTTGTATAGTGAATTATTGACCCGATTTTTTTTCATGAAGAGGAGGATGACGTCGACAGTGGAGACTCATTAACTTATCTAAGGAGTATCGCTCACAATTTCACTTATTAAAATTTATGCATTATAAAATACTTTTCTAATTTAGAACGTTTCAATTTTCCAGAATTTATATTTTTTCTAACTCTCAAATTTTGTCATATCCAGATTTTGTAATGTCCAAATTTCGTAAAATGTAAATTTCTCCACGTTCGAAACCCGTACTTTCATTATCCAGTGACCCACAACGTTCCGTCAATCAATTTTCAGTGTTCTTTTTTCTGTCGGTCAATTTCCGCTCGGACAAATTTCATGGACTCGAACATTTTCTCAACGAACAATTCATTCTCTCACCGTATTCAAATCAGAACAAAATCCATGAATACCAGGTTCATTTCTACGCCCCCCCCCCATTGGAGGGTGAGGTGTCGGAAATACCGGTACAAATTTTTATTTGATTTGTGCCATTTGTGCTTGGAGGTCCCAGAATTTTTGTCAACTTCGTGGACCCTATAACTTGGAAAAAAATTTGGGGGTCAGGGAAAATCGGTTTTGGAATATGAGAGGATCGGCACAAATTTTTATTTAATTTGTGCTGATTGTCCTTCATAGTCTCAGAATTTTTGCTGCAACCCCAGCCTCTGTAACTTTAGAAGAAATTTGGGGGGCCAATAAAAAAAATTATCTCCTCCGAGAGGTTCTGGACCCTGCAAGTGACGGCACAAGTTTGTAATTTATTTGTGCCAATTGTACTTTCCGGACTCGGAATTTGTGCTACATTCTTGGGCCCTGTATCTCAAAAAAATTGGGGGGGGGCACAGATATTAGAGGATTTGAAAACCTGAATGTGTCGGCATAAAGTTTTATTTGATTTGTGCTTTGATTGTATTTTAGAATGAAATTATGATATTTTTGCTACTTTATTTGACTCAACATATTCTGCAGAAAAATTAGTTGGGGAGAGGGATACGGAGACTAGACAAATTATAAAAATTTGTCTCGCTAGGTATTAAAGGGTGTTAGGAAGTGTTTTAAATTCTTTTTCAAGGTTAATTTGCAAATAATTTAGATTCCCCTCCCTTCGCTACCCATTTATGTACGTCTGGACGCTTGACCAACCCCAAGACTTGAAAAACTTACAGCTTCATTAATGAAGTTCATCTTGGTAAAACTGTTCCCACTTGTTATTCAGATATGCTTACCCTATCAGCAGATTCTTTGAAAGTGCCTGTTTCATATTGTTTTCTCTATCATATTATAAAGCTTGAAAGTTGAAATTTTTCCAAATATGCCGGATACTATACCTCAAGAAATGAAATTTCAACAAGGACATAGTTTTTTTTCCTATTCTATACACCTTTTTCTCACTTTTTTTATTCGAACACTTTTGCCGAGCCACATACAGGGTAATTGATACGGCTCCTTGACTGTGTGATAAAATGAATCATTCGATCACTTAATTAGCGAAATTCATTTTATCGTTGGTTCATTTTGGTTTTAGAATGGATAGTAGTACAAAAAAAAGAAAAAAAGGATATAGACGTAATGCTTACAGAAACTTATTTGTACAATAAATAGCTATCAGCTTGCGTGCCCCGTTCAGGGTGGTTCATCATCGAGGACGTGCACGCATATGAGTCGTGTTTTGTGCTCGTTTTCGGATTCGTTGTCTAGAGAACGCAGAGAGAGGAAAAAACGTGATCAAAGAAAAGAATAAAAATCGTTACAAGGTTTCCTACGTTATTCACCGAATTTTCCCTACCAATTTGATTTTCATTTACTATACCGCGATAATTTTCTTCCTACATTTTAAAGTGAGGGTCGAATGTAAATATAGGATCGAATTAGGCATTTAGACGTGTAAATATTGTACTCGGATTCACTTAACGCCTGTAGTTGTGTACACGGGCGGCTTACGACTATCGTGGGCAAGTAACTAGAAATTTAATCGAGGTAGTAATTATTATAGGTAAGCAGGGAGGGTCAGAATGATATCACCTCCTTTCCCTGAGGAAAAGTAGACCAAGTTCGTATTCCCCATCCTTCACGAAAATTTTGGCCATGAACGAAAATGAACGACGATTGTCAGACGCGATGAATAATTTTGTTCTATTCTTGTTTTTATTTTGTGAAAAAACGAACTCCTATAGTGGATCGGACAGAAATAAAGTCATATTTTTCGCCTCTTTTTTCCTCCCCGTTTCGTCTCTTCTATTTTTGTACGTACCTTATTTCCTAATTTGGTAATACGTCCATATATTATGTAACTTGATGCGTAGGCACTCTCTGGTATGAGGTCATTTCAAACAATATGAGCGAACAGAAGATAAAAAAATCTCTCGTAGGCATTTATGGTGAATAAAGAGTGCGGTGAAATACCCATCGCACTATTCTTCGTACTCTGCAAAAGAGTCCACCGCATGGTAGATTCCATCGCAAAAAATACAATAAGTTCAACTCACTGTCACTAATATATTAATTCTGGTGTACATGAGCGGATTTGAAAGAATATGGGATTGAAATTCAAAGGAAATTTCTCCTTTTGGGAAAATTTAGCTGTGTCTCGCATTCATTCTGTCTTGCTTGCTCTATATCATCACTCACTATCCAGCATTTCATGTCGATTAAGTCGTAATTAAGTCGAAAATTGATCGACTTATCTCAAAATTAGGCCAGTCAGTCACTTTGTCAGTTGTGTGTCGGACTAATTCAAGTCAGTCAGTAGTAAATTCATACTATTGTAAGTCATTAACAGGGGCGGATTTACGGGTACATTTTGAGAGGGGAACTTACATTATTCAAAGACTTTTTTCCTCGCTTCGCTCGGAAAATATAGTCAAATTGAACAATTTCAGTCTTTTTTGGAGGTTTTGGGGGCCGAAAGTTCCCCCTGTTCCCCCCGTAAATCCGCGCCTGCATTAAGTTGATATTGATTATAGAAATTTTTAATTTAATAACTTTATTAATATTTTTATGAATTCGAATATTTATTATTCGTTTTCGTTATGATTTAATAATAAAAATTATATGAAAACAAATATTTTTTTTTTGTATTTTTATATTTATTATTTATTTTTTAATGATTTTTTATTTAATAATTTTATTAATAATTAATTTATTAAATTAAATTAAAATGAATATTGAGAAATAAATAATTATTAATTTATTTACAATTGCAATAATTATAAGGTCCTTTAGATGGTTTAGAACCAATAAAAGAAATTAAAATCATTAATAATAGTTAAATATGAATAAAAATTTTTCTAATTAAAATAAATTTATTATTAAAGACTTTTGATTGGTAAAAAAAATAAAATAATAATAGATTTAAATGTTATTAATAAACCTAATAATTTATTATTAATTGAACGTAAAATTGAATAAAAAAATAAAAAATGTCATTCTGGTTCAATATGATTGGGAGTTTTAAATATTATTATTTGATTAAAATTATCTGGATTATTTATTTTTAGTGGTATAATTATGTTAATTATTAAAAAAATATATAAAAATAATAATAAAATTAATATATCTTTAAAAATAAATACCCTAAATTAATTTGATCTAAGTTATTATTTAAATTTAAAGGATTTGATGATTTATTAATATGTAAAATAATTAAATGAATAATTGAAAATATCAAAATTATAATAGCTAAAATAAAATGAATTGAAAAAAATCGATTAATTAAAATATTATTAATAAATCGATTACCTCAAATTAAATATATTAATTTATTACCAATTAATGGAATAACAGCAATAAAATTAGTAATAACTATTCTTGCTCAATAAGATATCTGTCTTCAACTTACGAATCAATGACTACAGCAGCCGCGGAGCGAAATTCAGTAACACCTAAGCGAAACGGCTAGATATAGATCGATCAGCAAAAATGGTACTTTCTAATCCGCATCAGGGATACCCTTTTTGCTAATTTTTTGGTAAATTTACTTTCCACTGCAGGGATAAGAAGAGCTGCACTTAAACTTTAGCCTTCCGGCTCAAAAGTTTTTCCAAAAATTGCATCAGCTTAGCTTTGGCTTCTTGCTCTCATCATTAGCTATTTGGCTCCGGAGCAGTATAAAACGGCTGCGGAGCGAAAAATGAATAAGTCGAAAGCGTCTACTTATGCAATTAGTAAGCAGAAAACGACCGACTTTTTGATTCGCTTGAAAGCCGTTCAAAGACGAGCTTAAACTTCCACTTACGGGGTTATCGGCTTAAACATATCATATCTGCTTCCCAGTTCCAAGTTATAAGCCAGTTGTAAGTTGATTTAATTACTTCAAGTTTCAAGTCAGTCGGTCGTGCAGGAAAATTTCAGTCAGTCAAAAAATTTGAGTTGATAATCAGTCTGTCAGTTTTATGGTTCTACTTGACTGAAACTTAAAACCCTTTTTTTCAAAGACGAACTCATTTTTTGACGTCATTACTCCTTACCTTCAAGAGATATCTCGATTTTTGGGGACGTGCATCTCTGAAACCATCGATACAATCTCCAACAGTATTTGTGTTAGGTTTAGGTTATAATCCAGTACATTATGTAGAATGGGAGGTTAGAGCACATAGCGTGTCTATGTGCTCTAACTTCGCATTCTATGAATATGGCTCGTACCTACGAGGACAAAATTGAAATTATCAGTACATTATAATTATGTCTCTCATAATGTGACAGTTCATGCAAAATCCCGCTAGAGTTGCGACGATCTTGAGCTCCATTCAGCATATCGATTCTTTAGTTCCCTGTCCAATAGTATTATAGGACCAACCTAGTTCAACACTCTTCAAACAGTTACTTGAGTGGGACTTTTAGACTAGTTTAACCTTTCTCCCCCCTCATACTATATTATTACATACTACGTGCCAAACTATAGTCCTCAAATTTTCAGATGAAAGGAGAAGTGATGACCCCAGGACTAAACACTTTTCTCTCGTCATCAGTCCGCGACATCCTCACCCTCAACTTTACCAACACTTTCACCCGTAACCCTAAAATAGTATACTTTTGTAACATCATCAAGCCATGACGACATCATTGTGTCTATTTACCAATAAATTCGATGGATGTGAAGACTGCTTTCCAATAGTGACACTCACAGGTAATTTCTTCGCTCTTTGCAAATTCAAGAAGACTGTTTTTTTTAAATTTGTTTCATCTCGGGATACACATTCAACAGTATCTAGAGGAAATACTTTCGCAAAAGTATAAGGGTTCTTAACGCGAAAGAATTATCACGGCAGACGATGCATATTGACATAATTTTTTCTTCAAGGTTGGCTAGGTTTCACCAAAAGTTGAAAGAATACAGAAACGAAGTGTTCTATATTTCTTCGAGTGTGAGTGTAGACATCAAGGTTGAAGACGAATGTAGAGTGAACACAATATTATCTGATAAACAGGGTGTGTATCGAAAGTTCGAGGTTGACTTTTTAATTGCGTTTTATCATTCTCGACGGTACGATTGACAGTAGGTAATGTATTATTATTGTGCGAGTATTACGAATAATCCGACGAATTTTTCCTGTAATCTTAAAGTGACTCGTGAAAAATGAAGTGTTTAATGTCAAAATAAAATGTCCACGACCAAAAAACAAGAGACCTCAAAGAGTTTTTTTTTTCCCCCTTTCTTTCTGTCCGCGCAGAGGAAAAGTATACAAATAGAAGGGATATCATTTCCGATCGAAAAGTAGCTTGCGACTCAATGGTTGACGTTAGAATTGATTACCTATACATTCAATCTTATAGATCAATTTGTCGGCGCTTTGAGAATAATTATGGTATGAAACCGGCTCAAACTGAAGAAAGGAAAATCCATTAAGGACTAATTCCCTAGTGTGCCGAGGACAACAAGTCGGACTAGCCGTTGCTACGCAGTAGAGATGCTAGCATTGACAGTAATCAGCACTGGCAAGGGCTGTACGCCATGAGAGAGTCTTCAAAGGAAGTTGCTGATGACTCGAAACAGCGTCCGTTGATTGCAATTAGCAATCCAAGTTGTTTAATCCGGCAATACCTTGTATGATATGAATGGGACAGATTATAGGAACTATTACTTTTTGTTTGCTACGGCAGATCAAGGTTGTCAGACTTGGTCCAATTGCCCTTCAACGGCAAATTCTGGTTCGAAATCTGGTTCATTTTCATATTTTTTCCTTTTTGATACTTTTCAATATATTTTTATAACTAGGCCTATGTTGGACTTTTTTAGATCTTTTTCAATACATTTAAACTTTTTGATATTTTCTTGATACCTTTCGACGATATTTTTTCTATACCTTTGGCCTATTTTTGATTTTTTTTTTTCAAACTAGGTAATGTGTTTTATCTGGTTCTTTTTTTCTGGGACAAAGCATTCTCATTTCGTCAAGTTTGGTCCATTTCAATCAAAACGCTAACTGCCCCAACGTGGCCCTCTTTTTCTATGTTGTTGGTCCATTTTGATATTTCATATCTGGTAAGACGGTGAGCAGTTGTATTCATTACTCAATTTTGACTAATATTTTTAGTCGATTTCTGGGCAGATATTCTGGGAGATACCTCGGTCCATTTTCAGTCGATTTTTTCTCAACCTCCATCAATATTTTGTATTCTCTTTTTTGGTCTAAAATGAGTATTATCAGGCGAGCCGCATAGTCACTCAATTTTGACCAAAATTTCCAGTCAAATTCTTGGCAAATATCCCTGGGACTTACCTTGGTCCATTTTCAGTCGATTTGTTCTCAACATCTACCAACATTTTTACTCTTTTTTTTTTTTGTCTATTCTCGTGCCAATCACAGTCACTTGATTTTGATCAAAATTTCCAGTCAATTTCTGGGGCATATCTTGGCCCATTTCCAGTCAATTTGTCCTCGACATCTACCAATATTTTTATTCTCTTTTTCGGTCTAAAATGAGTATTATCGGATAGGCCGCCCAGTCACCGAATTTTGACCAAAATTGCGAAGTCGATTTCTGGGCAGATATTTGTAATGAATTAACTGTCATGTTGCTTGCAAACCCGCAGACCAAAATCGTACTCGTCTCAATATAACCCTGCTAACAAGATTCCTATCTTCATTCTTCTCTTCTCTCACTTGCGGAAGGCCTAGATATAGACTGGTTTTTCTCGTCGAAAGAGGTTTATCAATATTACCTAATTAGAGACCGTTCTATGGTGTCTCTATTGCTCAGAAATTGATCAATCTTTTTTGTCAAAAGTGGTCTATTTGTAGTGGTCTGTCAATATCGCTTGAATATACTTAGACTACGATAGACTATTTTACGTTGTCTACATTGCCCAGAAATCGAGAAATGGCCTAATTATGGTGGTCTGTTGATGCTGCAACTGATTGAATATGGACTACAAGAGACCATTTTATATTGTCAAGTTTTCCCAGAAATCGACTGTTTTCTGGGTCTAAAATTGTTGAAATAGAGTCAGTTGCTGAGAAAAAATGACTAATGACTGAAGATACACCATTTTGTCGCACCTGCATCACCTACAAATCGACTAATTATTTCATTCAAAATTTCAACTAAGTGGGTCTAAATCTGGTCTCACTATGGTAGGGACGAGCGGAAGTAAATCGACTGAAGAAGTTGGTCTATTATTGGTCAGTCATTTGAGCGATCGCTTAGTCTATTTTTGGTCGATATTTACTGAAAATTGCCTGAGATATTTGGCAGATGTCTTTTATTGGGAAATTTAGGTGTATTTATGTAACGTCCGAATAATTTGGTATTC
Organism: Aspidiotus rigidus; assembly: GCA_035079385.1. Taxonomy (NCBI): domain Eukaryota; kingdom Metazoa; phylum Arthropoda; class Insecta; order Hemiptera; family Diaspididae; genus Aspidiotus; species Aspidiotus rigidus. The sequence continues at coordinate 404,917 of JAVHKY010000075.1, read as the reverse complement.
CAAATAATATTATATCAAAATACCAGCAAGTGTGTAAAACTTAGACAACAACGCGAATCTTTGATCCTATCGAAGAACAGAATTTGAAATAAACTTTGTACCTATTATATTCTTTGATCGGCTATAATGAAGATATACTCACCACCGTTTTCAGTGAAGGAATTTGAAGAGTTCCAGCAGCAGAATAATACTGATAGAAGCCATCGGAAGAAATTTTTTCTATGATCACTCATAACAGAATTTTGATAACTTGCCACGAAGACGAGGGCAACGCATTGGAATTGGCCATAGACTACCACGTGCCATATCAACATATTCTCCACCATTCCGGTATTCTTTCTTAGCAGCAGCTCGAAAACGATTCTTTTTCATTGCTTAATGAGTGCATAGCTTCATGAACAATACCAGAATGGGAAATTGTCTTCCGAATGGTTCTTCCGCCCGGTATAAGCAACGTTAATATATTTTGAAACACCGCAAACGAGAGCGCGCACAAAATTCCAATCAGACGGGACCCCACAATATAACGTACGCAAGATTCGCTTTTAACGTCCAAATTAAAAGAAAAATTAATATTTATTTGACGATGATTCTCGTTGAAACATTTGAGTAAAGACACAATTTTTATGCAAAAAACTCGCGAATCCAACAGATAGGCTTAGTTTTCTCGTATTCCAGATTAACTTTCATATCCCGGCTGTGGACGAAGTATTGGCGGCAGCCATAATGCCGGTATCTGCAAAAACGCATAAAAAAATAATAGACGATTAGAGATACATGAGTATTAGAAGGCCATTTTTCATACTTAGGTAATAGAGATGTAGAGGGATGAATCATTTTGTATTTGATCGTGGAGGATAACTTTTTCAACTGGAACGAAACTTGCGAAATCCGAACGAGGAAAGTAATAGTACGGGTTGCTCACTAAAACAAGATTGATTCCTACACAAGAACGACATTTAACTTCGGCTTTTAGATAAGATAACGAAAGGAAAGGATAGGACATTGAGGACTATAACTCTTTTTTCGAATTCGCCAAAGTATCTCTTAAGTCCAAAAGAAAATATGCCTCAGAACCAAGAAAAGATCAACCAATGTCAAGTCGATCATCAAAAGCTACACGTATACATTTTTCTTCGTTGTGATCGGGCCGGTTATCCGCTAGGAGCGCTACAATCAACGAAATTGGTGACTGAGTCACAACGATTTTTTTCCCCCTTTTGAAGGTCAATCGAGTGATCTCGAAATTAGTCAAGAACAAGGCCCCTTTGCGGATTTGAAAACGAAATTTGTAGAACGTGGTACTTCTTACAAGTTACCATCTCATAACAATTTATTTTGATCGATTTAAGAAATGCTTCCACCCGTCAATTATCCCGCTTCTCTTGTGCGCAATACTAGCCCTGATAGACTCGAAGTAGCTCGGATAACGAGTGACCTCTCCGACTCTTATTGTAATTTCAAGAACGTTTTCCCTTTCTCCTCTCGACTTTTTATGTCTCTGCTCAGTGCTCTGACCTGCCCCCTACTTCCAAAATTTGCGTTCGCACAACCATGATCTCTTCTTGTACACTAGCTCTATACAACAAATAGACTTACCCTAGGCCTCTATCCATACAATATGTTAGACTTATCTGGGCTGAGACCAAGAGAGGGGTCAAACTAGTTAGGCTAACATACAGTATACTAGACTTATACTAGGTTAAGAGTGAGCCCCGGGGAGCTGGTCAACATAACATACAGTTAAACTAGACTTATACCAGACTAAGAATGGGGCACAGTATAAGACTTATACTAGGCTAAGAATGAAGGCGATCAAGGGGAAGCCTGAAGTACAGTGTACTATTCTTGTTTTTTTTTCCTTAGTAGACATGAAACATAATCTTTATTCATGTGGCTCTGTGAGAACTATTTTAATATTGAAGAGGACAGGGGTGAAGGGTTCCCTAAAATTATAACTTTAGCAGTTTCAAAACCTCATTCAAAGTGTAAAATTGAAATTTATACATGTAGTGCGCTACTTGACGTGACAATTGACACGTAAGTTGTGCACTGATTCTATAACTCATAGAAATTACATCTGACGTTCTACGGAAAAATACCTGAAACATGGAAAAATGCCCAGCTCCGACACCTACATGCGAGTAGAGAGATTTTGAGGAAATTTAGACTTCGAAGTCTTGTGATCTAAAATTTTGAAAATAACGAGACTTGGAAGGATTTTGAGCTTGAAGCCTAACGCAAGTGAGGATTTCCAAAAACTGCAAAAAAAAAACAAGTTCATGTTCACAAAACTGGTTTCTTATATGCTTCGGTGGCCATATTATGTCCACTTATTTGGATTGACTGCAACTGCCAGTAAAAATATACACTCGCTTGATTTGATTTCTTAATTTTTCCAGCTCTAAAATGTAATTTTCACAATTAATATAACATAATCGCGTATATGTGAGGTGGAAGACTGAAAAATTTTGAGCTCTGAGTCAAGAAATGGTATAGATAGCTTTGCTATCGCGAGGCGATTGAGAAAAGACTTCTGAAGATGTTTTCAAGGTCATACGTTTGAGGATGTTACGAGTATCTTTCCTCCCCGATTTTGCAGTTGATGATTTCAATCCTTCCGGTATTGAGAAAAAATCATGACTATTTTCTTCACCTGAGACGTCCGTCAAGATATTACGATTTTCTATTGTTATTGTCTCCATTAACACTGTTATTATCGTTATCATTATGTCGGAACGTGACTCCCTAATTCATATTCTGTGTCGTCGTTCAAGTCGATGAACATCATTTTGTACTCCTTGATTGTTTATTCTAGAGAAGCTAGGTATAAATTTCCGTCGTTTTGTTTACATGTCTCGTAGTAGTTTTGACTTTTTTTAAACAAAGATTTTCTGCAGTGTACTCAAGAAAATCTCAACTGTTTTTAGCCCCTTTTTTGCAGCGAGAGAGCATGAAGTACGACATCAAATCTCGTGATTCGAAAATAATAAGTTTTCGCCAAAATCCCACAAGCTTAGATAAGAAAGCAATAAAAAGAAATTCTATCATTGGTGGTAGCAACTCAGCATCGACTGTATTTTCAGGAAATTATATCAGTATTATCTTTATAGTCTACTGAGCCGCAGAAGATTACTAAAATTTATTTCCATACAAATAGAAGTTGAAAAAGATTCTCATGTTTATGAAAATGAATGTGATTCCATATTTCGAAAATCTAGTTGATAGAATTATGAAACTGTAATTGATCTCACTTTCAGATAAAAATCAATATTTCTTACCTGAAACTACTAAATTCATATTTCTCAATTAGCTACCGAGGGAATTCGTGCGCACGCGGGATGTACTCGCAGATTTTTAGATTAGGTACTGAGAATACATCGAAAATTTTTCGAGACCGTTAAGAGGGAAGGGGTATGTACTCGGAGAGAGAAGACATGAAACATATCAAAATGAGGTGCGAGGACTTAAGTTTCAAAAAGTTGTTGAGAGTTTGATTTATGGGGAAACGTGAAATATCTTGGCAACTTGAAACTTGAGGCACTGTTTCTTTCCTCCAAGAAAAATTCACTGATAATAGGAGGCCTAGAAAATTTTCTTCATTCGCTATGATAAAGGAGTCGGGAAATATAATAATATTAAAAAGACGGATTATAAAAGGGACAAGTAGTCAATAAATGTATGATAATTCGTCAGGTATTTTCTTGGCTTACCGATTTTTTCTAAGTCTTGAACTTTATCGTAACGTTCGTTCGTTCGTATCCTAAATACCATACCCAAAATAAAGGATCTGCGCATCGCAGGAACGGTGGACAATCACACACATACGCTGAAGTCTATTCTTATACTTCGATAAAATGATCAGTACGGTAGTCCTCGCGACCTTGTGGATGACAACTTGACAACCTAAAATGCGCCGCACAACCTATGAACGGTCGTATATATGAAGCTCTGTGATAAAGATCAATATTTCAGTTCCCATGTTAACCACATATGAAGAGAGACGAGGGGAAGAGGGGAAAATGAGGAAAAATGACGATCGAGTGTATAGCTTATAGCAGTCGCACGATATTATTTGATGAACTATATTCAGCAAATGTATAGTCTAGAAATACTGCACAGACTACGCAGACTGTGTGTAGATCCCTTCGTGTGTAACCTAAAAGACTTATACGGTTTCCTGGACGATATCACGTGCACAAGAGAATGAGCGACATCGACTGGTCGTCGTTTTTCATTTTGAAAATAAAAACTGTGTATAACGGACGAAAATAACATAGCGTAATATTTAGGGCCACGCGCGTCGATCAGATGAACTCGATGAGGGTGATGGAGAGATAACGAGAATAATTAATATGTATGAAAAAATTTAGAGAATTTTCCGAAAAAAATCCTGCTCTACAATCTATAAAATGTATCCTCGATTTCCTGAAAACTTTACTCATCTATCTCACCGACCCATACGCGGGGATGATTTTCCAACCATCGACCTACATATAAATCAGGAGGGGGATTAGGAAAAATTTCAACTTCGCGTTATATATCTTCCTTTTTCTTCGAATCTAAATCCTATGGTGACGTCACGCCCTCTATTAGGTCAGTTATCGCCTTCAAACAAGAATCTTAAGAGACAGGATCCTAATTCAGATGATGAATCCGGTCAAAGTCAAAAAAAGGCGGATAACGGACGGCGGATGATTAAAAGAAGAAAACAAAACAGCAACAAGAATGTTTTTTTTTTTTTACATTTTCAAAAATCATATAAAAGAAAACGAAAAGAGAAGAACAAACTAGAGGACATGAATGATTAAGAAACAGGTACTCGTATGATGCAAATAAGTGAAACGGTGAAGTCAAGGCTTGGAGTAGAGAGAGGGAGAGATGAAGACGAGTTGTCACCAGTGGGGAGGGGTACCAATGAAAGAGAATCTCTGAAGGCAATTTCGATGCTGCGGATTAATATGGCGTGAAATACCTGCTGGACGGAATGAGTGATGGAGTCATGAAATATTACTTAGAAAGGATGAAAACCAAGGAAAAAGATTAGGAAAAACTGAATTCATCGAAAGGCAGCGGAAAATTTTATGGAAAAGCATACCAATGGAGATGAATAGCTATTTGACGCAATTTTGGCAATGATATTTATGAGGAAGCAATAAAAAAAAAGCAGTTGCCTCTCGTCCAGAGACACATAGTCAAGTATTTTGTATGCTTGCTCCTTCTCGCTCCTTTCCTTGGTATTTCTCAGCCTGATTTAAACCTAATATACGGTGTGTTTGGCTACACTGAAGAGCTCTTTCGCTCCACTCGTGCGTCCATGGTAGCCCAAACGAGTCTCTATCGATGATTTTTATATATCAAAAATCAATCAATTATATCGATTTTAAGAGGGAACCCGTTTTATCAGGGGTGGGGGAGGAGGTCGGAAAAAACGTCCACCATCCAGCTGGCCAGCAGAGCTCGGGAGTCAAGAATTTTCAAGTCCTTCTCTTATTAGAGGGTATACTCCGAAGAGTAAACGAAAGAAGCACTGCAAAAACCGCAAAAATTTGAAAACAGACGAACGCTTTCGGCTAAACAGCCATTCTCAAGAGACGGGAAGCAACTGAACCCAACACCAACAAGAACAAGTAACATCAAAGGAGATCATGATGAACCAGCGAGTCATCAAAATGTGAATCATCCTCATAGACTAATTCAATCAATCCCTCCTCAGGAATATACTTGTTCAACACGGTGACGTCTTTATTATACCGGTGTCTAAAAATTTCAATTTCCTCCAGAGTCATTCGTTTGAAGTACGAATTTTCGCTAAGGAGGAGGACTTCGGACCCCTCTTTAAAACTATGGCCTTTTTTGGATTAAATGGTCAGCAAAGGCCGACTCACCCTCTTTTCTTTTAATCCATGCCTTTTTGTGTTCGTCGACCCTAATTTGGAGTTGACGGCTAGTCATACCTATATAAACACTCGGGCATGCAATCACCACAGGCTACCTTATAAACACACCCCCTCTCTCAAGCATCGGAATGAGGTCTTTTAATTTGACAAATAAGCTCTTGACCGTATTTGTATTGTAAAAGGCCGGTCTAAAGAAAGGGACGGAGGACACGGCTTAAGTCCGAAGAAAACTTTCCCAGGAACGGTAGCCTGATCCACCGTTTTCTACTGTCAAGCTGCGAATCCCGGGGGAGGGTGGTAGTAGAGTCAAGACTTTTTCTTGTAAGTCTCCTACTAACCATAAGATCTACATCCAGCTTGACTTGATTCACACGGGCAAGGTGTTTTATAGTCGTGAGTCCCTTGTGGAACGAGGCCTGACTCAAAGACAGGTGGGTCAAGCGATATATTAGGCTATTAAATGTAACCATTTTGTGGGCAACAGGCTCGAAAGACGAACCATGGATGGCAATATCGGTCGATGTATCTTTTTGGTAAATCCCAAATTCATGGACACAGTCAATGACGGAAATAATTAAGTCCAAAAAATTTATAGAAGAGCCACCAACTTCCAGTATAAATTTGATGGAAGGGTATAAGCTATTTAAATAAGCAAGAAACTCAGTAAGGAGTTTTGCTCGACCAGTCCACACACAACGTACCTGTGCCAATAGAAAACATTGCCCAAAACCACCTGGCCCGAAGAGAATAAGTCAAGCTCAAATGTGGACATGAACATCTCCGATATGAGAGAACCCAAAGGGGACCCAATAGGAATCCCCACCTCTTCGGGAAACTCGAAAAACTTCCCATCGAATTTACAGAAGGTAGGGGACCAACAGATTTTCAATAGGTCAAAAAATTCTCTTACTTCCTCATGGGAGGCACCGGATTTAACAAGCAAGTCTCCTATCCGTTGATGTTAGGAAAAAGCCCAACAACATCGAAGGAGCATAAAATCAAGTCCAAAGGGGGATATACATCCTTCAATTTATCCGCTAGGATGCCCGAGTTCGAAACTGAATAGGGAGACTCCAACTCCACTCGAGATTTAAGCCAAAGGTCTAAGAATTTAGCGAGAGAGTAGGTCGGGGAGGGACCGGGTTAGGTTCCAGAATGACCTTCTTTGTTAGAGGGCTCTTAATGACGACTTTACTATCATTAATGAGACTCCTGAGTTCTTTTACAAACTTAGGAAAGCTGAATAGGGCATTTTCCTGGACACTACATTGAGCAAGAACGTCGTAAACCTTGGAGATATAAGAGGATTTTTCCATAATTACGACGGCATTCCCTTTGTCAGCCTTAGTAATAATTAAACCCTCCTCAAACCTTTGATCAGATCACTCTCCGCATTACTTATACTGGAGAGGGGAGTGCTACGGACCATTTCAGCACATTTTTTCTGGATATTAACTCCAGAGCCGATTTTCACTGTTAAATCGGCCACAACATTGGCCAATGTCTCCTGATTTTTAAGAGGGGGTAGCCCACATCTTAGATCCTTTTCCAAGAGGGTTACCTCATCACGAATGAACTCAGTTTATAGTAGGTCTAGGCCTCTTCCTTGAATTCTCAATACCAAAACCTAGAACATGATCCCTGCGTTCCCTATTTTACTTCATTGAGGAAGCCATCGTTCTTTCAATTCCCTAAAGTAGGTCAAGGTCCTTGATGATGTTATTAAGCGTGACAAAAAACCGCAACGGTCCCAATCTTTTAGGCATATAAAATTCTAAAAATGAAATCCTCAAAAGAATAGCCTGCAAGATAGGAGAAAAAAATGGAATCGTCGAGATATGTCGACTTCTAAAGAGGGCAAAAAATTTAGGACGAAGATTACCGTTAAAAAGTCGAGGTTCATATGCTTATCGAATTAGTAAAATAGAAAGAAAATTTCACACGTGGATCATAAGGTAGAGGGTAAAATAGACATAAATGAAAGTCACTCAGAGTTTGAAGCACACACAGTATTGGTTGAAGAGGAAAAGAGTTGTCTCGTACTCGAAAACCCATTCACTTTGGCTGATTTTACAATTGGTGTAAACAAATTGTATGGTAGACGTGAGAAAATTCAGATCTTTGGACTACTAAACGGACTGAAAAACATTTTTCATACAGTGACAGAATAAAAATTTTCTGGCGTAGCCAAATGAATGAAGCTCATGTTTCATGCCCCTTTTTTATATTTTAGCAGTCGTCTTGAAATATTCTCAAGCTCGCGCTTGTGACATATTACTTCACTTTTGCCCCTACTTTCATTGAACTACACGCCTTTTGTGACGCTTCGGAGAAAGCCTATAAAGCAATTGTCTACATTTATGGGAAAATATTTCGAGCTATTTTCGTGGAACAAAAGTCTGATAAGATACATTTTGGGCTATCACACTTCAGCTTGCGTGAAATCTGATATGAAATATTTTGGGCGATTGGCTTTCGCGGGCGCTTCCTTGGTTTAGCATAAGTCTGGTATGAAGGTCTTGTATAATAAAGGTAACCAGGGAAGGGGTTCTTTAGTATACAAGGAGAGGCCAGCTTTCCCAATTCCAAGAATTAGCTTGAAGAAAGGCTAGCCTTCTTATGCCACTTCAGGTCTACTATACGTATTAGGGTAGGGGTCAGTCAACGGAACTACAGTGGGAGGGTAGAGCAGAAATTCTTCCAAGTGTCAAGGTCAAGGTTGGCTATCAGGTTGATTTATTCAATATTCAAATTAATTAAATCTCCTCTTACCTTTCTTGGCGTCGTATAGGTCTTGTATGAGAAATATTTTGTTGTCTCTTGAATCTAGTATGAGAAATATTTTTTGAGCTATCAGCTTTTGTGGGGCTCACTCGCTCCGCTCGTTCGCCCTCTTCCTTGGGCCCTGTCTCGGTTCAGCATAAGACTTGTTTAAGCATAGTATGAAGGAGGCTTAGACCTACCTCCTTGTTGATCTAGTTTACTGTATATTGGGCCTATAAAATGTTAGGCCCAGTTCAATGGGGAATTGGGATATAGTTAATGCTAGTATAGTAGTTTACTGCATAGGATTTCGGGGTCACAGCTGATTACATAGTTTATTATACCCAGTATAATAGTGGTAGCTAGTATAAACTGCTACTACAGACCTCTTATTATAAAAGAAGCGTAGACCAAGTATGAAGCTAGAATAAAGGAGGTTTGGGCCTAGTATCACCCCAGTATAAAATGTCCAATAGTATAGCTTAGCTAGTATACTAGGCTAGTATAATGTACATTGGGGCTAGTATAATTGAGCCTAGTCTAGTATACTAAGCTAGTATTGCACGCATGCACGGGCTCAGAGAAAAAATCACAAGTTCCAAGGTCATCTGCACGCACGCACGCACGCAAATTTCGAAATTCAGGCCAGAGCAAAGACATGAAACATGTCAATACATGGAGTCGCCACCCGATGAACCGTGTCGATCGTCGATTTAACGTCGACTTTTCGTAGACAACATATAGGTAGTTCCGCCTTGATGTCGATCGCATCGACTAGAAGTCGACTCATTGTCGACGTCGATTTCAAGTCGATGCGGTTCATAGGGCAGTCGTGTAAGTACTGAGGAGACGATTTGATACGCTAAAAAAGAGCAAAAGATATTACCCGTCCACTTCTAATTCACACCGTAATTTTGTCCCTCCTATACCAAGGCTAGAACACTACATTCAATCCTCGTATGATTATAATTATCCGTATCCTCTAGTAGAAAGGCTAGGGCAGCAGGCTGAATGCCTCCGTGTCCATAGGTTAGCCTCTTTGCGATTATATAATACACTAGGCTAGAATAGGGTGGCTAGAGCGAGCACAGCTTATGTCGACCAAAAACGTGGAAATAATTCAATATTTTCCCTCGAGTGGAGAAATTTTTTCATTTTCTCAATTGTATTGCAAATGAAACTTCCCCTGATATTTCTACTATTATGAATCCGAAAACGTGTACCGGTGTTCTTTTGACACTCATAATTTCCTGAAATATTTCTTGTACTGTTCGAGGCTTGTGAGGATGACTTACGAAAAGAATGAAATGTATACTTGTAAATTCGCACATAAAATAGAAATATAATACTTCGAAAAATAATAAAACTTTACTCCATACAAATTGCTCTCTTCACGTATAATACACGTATAGGTCTACAGTCTAGCTTATACATGTAATAAAGAGAATCTTCAATGATGCCATAATATTATTTTTAACAGCAGCCAAAGTGCTCTTCTTATTAACCATACCCAGTAACATACATATAGAATTTAATAATAAGATAACGAAACACTAACACATACTATATTAATAAGTGAGACTCAAATACGGTATATTACTATTTTGGCCCTAGTCCACGTATTGGACTCTCTACAGCTTCTTTGCAATTACGTACAAAATACGCCGGTCTCTTTGTCACTCTCTAGTTTCATTCATTCGAGTCTCGCTTCCCGAGAGGTATTCTAGTCTCCCTTCCGAATGCAACAGACTCGTAGACATACAAAATAATTTTGAAACGAAAATTTTCGGGCGTGTGTCAGACATAGCTTTCGTTCAGCTTATGACGTACGTGTTCGCTCGTAGACGACGAAAAGCGACGAGTTATGAGAGAGGTATTGTTAAAAGGAAACATTTTGGGGTTTCTGATCTGTAGATTACGTAATTGCATTCAATTTCTAGGAGAAATTTCGTTTGCATCTGTAGCCATTTTTAAACAAAAATTACTCAACTTGCCAATTCGTGTTCTCGAACATACGTTCATGTTCGTGTGGTGTGAATATCCGTCCGCGGTTGGTACAATTTCGAATTTTTACGCGAAATAAGGGAAACACCTAAGACAATAGGAATATTAAATTACAATGGAGCCTAGGAAACCTCCGATTGGAGAATGTGGCTCTTTTTCTTCTCTTCTTCGATGCTTCTTCAACTTCTAATAAATATTTTGAGAGATCTAGATAAGTATATAATGTGTGAGTGTAAGTCGGGTAACGGAGGATCTTTTTAAAAGGGATGTTGTCGCAAAAAGTTTTGAAGACAGAACGCCGCAGTTTTACCATAACCCTGGCTGCATCGTTAAAAACCTCAGTTTTGGTAAAAATTACTTTCTGCTGATACGAAAAAATAAAAATGATACTTCATTGGGTCAGGGAGTCGTTCTTGTGAGAGAAGGTGAAAGAGAATAAAGTGAAATTGGTGGGAAAAGAAGAAGACAAGTAATGAAACTAGCTTCACTCTCCTCCCTCTCTTCATCAATAGATTTTAGCCTGTTAAAATTTGTACAGCCTACGAGTGAAAGATAGGGGTAGCACGTGTCAGAACCTTCTCCTCTAGTAGCTTTTTGCCTATTACAAGTTGTATAGCCTGGTAGTATACGAAAGTATCATTTTATATATGTACTAAATGAGCTTCAACTACCCTCCTCCAGTATTTCCTACAAGTTTTTATAGCGTACGTGCAGAGAATGAGGATAACGCGTAGCACCGAACCTCTCCCTTCTAATATACGTTTGTACATATATTCAGAAAAAATTCAAACATTTGGGAAAAATTATGAGCTCGAAGTTTAAAAAATATTATAATTTTGAAAAATTTTACTCTCACTATTCCCCTAATCGCTTGCAACTCTGATTATTAGTTGGGAGTTCAAACAGACTTTCCCCGAAGTAGAGAGGATCATGTCTCGTGTCTTTTTATCGTTTACCTTCAATTCATGTTGGTCCATGCTTTTACCTCACTTTAGCCACAGCATATAGCCCAAACCTTGGTAGCTTCGCCTCGATAGTCGAAATTTTTCAAGTCCCTCAAGTTGATCAACGTTTAGTATACTATGAGAGGGGTTGTACTCGCAGATTTCTGAATCACCAACGGAAAGATGAGAGTGAATGAGGGGGGGGGGGCACTCTCAGAATTTAAAATTGGGGGTAGAGGCTCAGTAAAGACATGAAACATCTAAAAAAATTGAAAAACAATTTTTGAAATTCGATTTAGTACCTATTTCTGACATTCATACAAGAAACTCTTTTTCCTAGTTTATTATTTTTAATGGTACTGAAAAACCTTCGAAATTCATTAAGCGAAACAAAAGAGCGCAAAAAATGAAAAACTTCTGCTTCTTGCTTTTTTGACATTTGTTCCGCTTTTCAGTATTTTCGCTCTCACTTTTCAATAACTTCCCATCTTAAGAAACTACCGATTGTTTCTAACTAGTCGGCGCTGTTGTATTTTATTCTCATACAATTCTAATTTTCTTCTGACCGAATTCTCTGGAAGAATTGATCTGATGATTTACCGTCATCGACATTAATAATAAATTTAAAAAAAATGACGACTGACGACAATTCCATATTTTCTAAACAAACGAGGAGACTCGGTATCTCTCGGAAACATCAGTACCTAAAATAGTCCTTGTAATTTAAACGTGCAGGTAATTTTCAGAAACAAGTTAAAAATGACATCAAAATTTCATGGATTTCCGATAAAGGTTAATTTAAAGGTCAAATTTGAAACGTAATAAGGTATAATTTGTGTCGGCTACGCTGCCCAAAATTTCCTCGACGATGCGATGTAGCCTTCCGTTCACCGATAGGGTAGAGAAAATTGAAAGAATAAAAAGGACTAAAATATCGTAAGGGATAGCATGGTAGTGACCTTGAACCGAGGAAATTGTTTCGTAAATAATTTGTCCTCGATTTGATCACTTAATAATCGACAAAAATTTGTGGGTTAGATAATAGCTTCGGACCATGTGCTCACGACATCAATTCTTAATGTACAAGTCCTTTCATTCAGACCTTATAGGCAGCCACAAAAGCGAAACGACAGAGAGAGAGAAAGATAGAATGATCAAGAAGCAAGGTTATGAATCTATTACCAACGCCCCTAATTATCATAATGTGTATTATGAAAGTTCGTCAAGCAGTATTACAACACTGAAGCCTATTAGAAATGACCCTCTAGAAAATAAAGCAACAAGAAATGAAAGGAAAACGTTTTTTCCCTGTGTTTGAAAATACTCGAGTATTTTTTCTGATAATATGTATAAGCACCATAATACGGATATTTTACGTTTGTATTAAGACTAGTCGCCTTGAAAGTATCTCAAGAGTACAAAAAATTTGGAGTTTGTAAGAACTCTGCATAAAATACCACGGAAGTATTTAGTATTCGATAAGAACGCTAGATTAGTGCTTATGGTACAAGATGCTTGTCTCTTACGACTACGAAAAAACTGGATAGGTACGTAAATTAGAATAATTCCGGGGAAATACACATTTATTAATTTATCATAGCTTCTAGAACTAGTGGCGCTACCAAAAATTTACAACAGCAGAGACTCAGTGTAGGTCGATAATTTGTCAATTGAGCCAAACACTGGAGGGTCATAATTAAAGGGCCATTTGCCGGGTACTCAGATGTCTGTTCGGCGTGCCTCTCGGTTCCACGACTATCTGCGGGACTATTTTCCTTTATCCTTTTCAGGAAACTTCTCTATGATCAGACCAATCGACCTACGTCATATTGCAGGAGACGAGTCTTTCACCATCATCTTTACTCATGAGTCTAATTGCCAAAATATTCTTTTTCCTGACGTCCAATGATTTTTGACCGAGGGCTGTGCCATGTCATACTCTGACTTGAAAAAACAAAAACAAACATTCTGACAATATTTTAATCGAAAAGCAAGAATGATTGGGTTGAAGGGCGACTGAATGAGAGACGACTACGAAAATCTGCGGCAGCGATTTGCGCTCGCAGTCCTTGTCTCGTATATACAGGAGCATTGTGAAGCTGGACCAGTTGATTTTCAGTTCAATTATCTTTTTTAGTGTTCGGTCGATCTAGTCAGTATTTGAAGACTCAGAAGAACCTCGCCCCTAAGTGGTGAAAGTAAAATCAACTCAAATATTTTTGCAACTGCCATTTATCGATTTATGTGTTTAAAGAGGCTCTTCCTATAAATCGGCACACGTGTCAAAATCACTCTCTCTCCTCTCTCCAAGCCATGCAAAACTCTTACTCTTCCAATCCTATCGTACGCGCATTCTCATAGTCCTGCACACCTCAATATTTTCCCTGCCTGTCTTCAATTGCTTTCCTCTCGATCCCTGGTCACATCGGTTCACTGAAACATGACGCAGTGGACATGGCTGCTAAGCAAGTCATGCTTGTTCCCTCAATCACTGATCGCTCCCCTTCAACGGCCTATGACTTAAGATCATTCTATCGTTCACAAATCACCTCATCATGGCACAACCTGTGATCTTCTCAACCCTGCAACAAACTTCGTTCATATTGAAAAATACTCGACCCCCTGTTCCTCTTCAATCCGTTCCTCACGCCGCGGAGAAATAGTTGTAACTCGACTAAGAATTGAACATACTCGCCGAACTCACTCCCTCCTTATCCTTGGACACTCTGTCCATCCCTTATACCGACACTGCCAAACTGAGAATTTATCTGTCTCTCACTTCTTCACCTGCCCTTCTCTCATAAACTTCAACTATCCTGGGAATTTTCCTGCACCCAGCTCAACTTAGGTCTAACTGTAAGTAAATCTGCTAGAACAATACTTTGCCTAGCTAGTGATGAATCAATAGGATGGCTCAGCAATCGTTCTCAAAAGTTTGAACGACATAAATTTTTCTTCCCTGGTACTAGATAGGGCATGTTAAACTTGCACAACGTTATAACTAAGCTTGTAATGATAGCCGGCATAATGTCTCAGAGAAAAAAAATCAACAACTAGTCATCGTCTATTGAACACTCTGACCATTGTGAAGAGTCAGAATTACCGAGTTAAATTATTAGGAAAGACTCGACTGAAGCAGTGCTCGCCGATTGGAGGTGCAAAAGGTAACACATTTAAAAGATAGAAGAAGTCGAATGTCAGGTTAGCTGGATGTTCATCTGGGAAGAAATTTTTACCGAAGTAAGAATGTTCAAAAAAAATCAGAACTGCTCTGTAGGGATCCGTAACGTTTTGATGGTTGAGCAGACTTTAACTAGACAGTGTTGAAGGAAATAGGAGGTGAGTGATAGGAATCTCAAGATTTCAGTTAGGGATCTCTCAGCCTTTTGGATCTTTCCAGAGGCTGTTTGACACAGAGTATATCATTTTGTAATACGCGTTTAAAGTCCAGGAAAAAAATTGCCAACTTATCCTTTTTTTTGTTCATTCTATTTTCCTGTTAGACCTAATTTTTTCTTTATTTATTTTGTATTAGAGTTATTTCATATTTTTATCTTTCATTGCCCTATTTCAATTATTACTGTTATTTTATTTCAGTGTTCTTCATTTTATTTTATTATTGTCTGCGGTCTCCGGATGAAACATGCAACAAAAATATTTTAAAAGTATTTTGTAGATTTTCTTTGTTATGGGTTTCGAAAACAATTATTACAACCCCCGCTCCTTCGCTGAGCTAATGAATATGGAGCATGGAGTGGGAGATAAATTTATTAAAAAAAAATTATTCGTGAAATATGAAACATAATGAAGAAATTATCATCCCTCAGCCACTAAACCACCGTATTAATTGTTCCTAACGAGGTCCGTTGAGGTACAGTCTGCAAACTGTTCGGAGATTGTGATAGTTCATAATGAGGTTCGTGTGAAAAGAGAGATTGCGTCCCACGTGAAAAATATACGTTTGAGACGTCGCTATATTTGCAGAGTGTTAGCCAATTTCTATGACATTCGAATAGTGAGCACGTTTTGAAGTTCTTCGACCTTGTTCACAAAGTTTTCCATCATTTCAAGTGAAAAAACAAAGAACTGTAAGCGTATACAGCTCATACGCGCATGAAGACGTGCTAGATCATGTTCTACGGCAGAATTTGAATTGACTTGAAGAATCTTTATCGTCCTTCAATCAAATATTCATATAAGCACATGAGGGCTACCACCATCAGTTGAAAATCAAAGTGTTAGCTTTTTTACACCCAGGGAAAACTCCATGTTTTAGTTCAATAAAAAGAGATAGCATAGTGTCTAACAGTCTTTCAGACCAGAAAAGTTCAAAAACCCCAGGGAACCAATTCGATCCAAAACCGAACCACAGTACAGGGTGCATTTCGCAGGGTTGGTGGTCTAGTACAAGGAACATTTTGGCAGCCGATTGACTGTACTCACTTGAGCCGAGGCGATGCTACCGCGCGATTAACTTCACAACTTTATAAATGCTCGTCGCCGAAATTTCTCTACCACAAAAGAAAGCACAAAAATTTCACGATTAAATAGCGATCTCGAGACGTGCACTAGAAAAAATAACGCCGAAACATTTTTTAAATTATTTATTTTGGGAAACGCTCAAGATTCTCGTATTTCAAATACCGTGGACATAGAAGAGACAATCTTCGACCACTTTTCACCGTTATTATACCCAAATGACGCAACAAAACTCCAACTATACACCAATTCGCACAATCGCGAGTCGACGACACATTATTGTCCGGACGAATCGAGTTAGTTTGGCGCGGCTTTTGACGTTTCAAAATTTCAAATTAAAAGCGAGTAAAAGATTTTTTTTTCTTCCTTCACCATTACAAAAGGCCACAAAGAAAAGACTGATGACGATAGTACCGACAAAACGAGTGGCAATGACAGTAGTCGCTCGTACGGAGCAAAGGACGTACGGTACGCGACAGCACTGGCACAGGGACCGAACGTCTCCCCTAACCAACAGCACAGCGAAAGGACAGAATTGGCTGCGACACGAACCGACTTCAGTTGACCGCAGACATTTTGATAATTATATTTGTTCTGACTAATTCGTAGCTACCCGCTCGCCGTTTTCTTCGTCATACCGATGTAAAAAAAACATTGTTGCCAACTGCGACTGAACGCGAATAATGTGTTCTACACTGAAAAAAAAAAAAAAAAAAAAGGAAAGAAAGAAAATGTGTGGAAAGTACGATCATAAACCATAAAATAAAATCGATTACCTGCTGAAGGTTGCTATCAAATTAGGAAAACTGATATTGAAAGCGAACTCTTATTTTTCGTCTAGTTTTTTTTTTCTCATCAAAAAAAAAAGTGATAATCATTGCCCTCGATCTATTCTCAGAATATTTCACCGCATTTCAGTTTCGCGAAATTTGTCATTAATATCTTACCCATCAGAATTCACAACGTGGACAACATGATACCTATTTTCGTTCAGGAACTTGTATCAATAGCCGACTTTTCAATATCATTTCTGACATTAGAGTACAGAAAATGTATAAAAATATTCAAATTCACGGATACAAGATGTACAGTCTATCGAAGATGGGATGAGGTTCGAGCTCTTAGTTTTTAGTTTGTATGAAAAGCGAAGTTAAGAATAATTCTTTTTGATGATCGTCTTCCCTGCGGATGTCGAAATCTAAAAAAATTAATACCTCAAGGATATCTACAAAATTAAACTTTCGGAGACGTGGAGTGCGAGGAACCTGAAGAATAAAAAATTTACAGACACGTGAGAATTGAAATCTTTTTGTCACCTCGCGTTAATAAAAAGTCAATCTTTTCGAAGCCAGCCGACGATAAAATTCTTACGTGTCTGTAAATTCCTGATTTATCCATTATTTATGGCTTGTGATTTCGAGGTCCCTCATCCTTCATATACAAACAACCTGTTTCATATTTGTAAGAATTTGGAAAGTGGCCTCAAGATAGAATACCTATCCGAGTTTTTCCTTTCGGAACCCAAATGGCTTCACGATTTTAAAAATCTTTCCGATTATTAAAAAACTTTCGCCCTCTCATCGTGACAAAGAGATTTCAATTCTCACGTGTCTGTAAATTTTTTATTCTTCAGGTTCCTCATACTCCACGTCTCCGAGAGTTTAATTTTGTAGATATCCTTTCGACATCCGCAGGGAAGACGATCATCAAAATGAATTATTCTTAACTTTGCTTTTCATGAAAACTAAAAAGTAAGAGTTCGAACCTCGTCCCCTCTTCGATAGTAAATCTTGTATCTGTGAATTTGAATATTTTTATACATTTTCTCTACTCTAATTTTGTGATTCATGTGAGATCGAAATTCTTAGGATTTTATATCCTTATAAGGTGGGGATTACTCTTGGAAAAATCGTCCTGGAATTCGGTCACGCGTTTTTTGTCACGCTGGATGACGTCATCAGTGACCTTGACCTTCTTTAGAAACTTGAACAAATTTTTCTAAGTCCTCCTTCTATCACAAATCATAATATATAATTAGAGAAGGAAGCAAGGACGAGGCTTTTCCCGCGCAGAATTTTATTTTATTTGAATAGTTTTTCAACGTTTCGGCCAATCTCGGAATAGGAATTTTTTCCAAGTCCCCCTCTCCATCATGTATAGCTCGAAGTTGGAATATTAACAGGGAACTTATTTTGTTGGGAGGGGGGGGGGGTGTTATTTCAGAAATTTGTCGTGCGCCATCCGGTAAAAAATGTTGACTCCTCTTGTACGTATATAGCTTGGAGGATGAAATTTTATCAGGGAACCTGTTCTATGGTTTTTTTTTTGAGAAATTTGCCGTGTGCCGTCCGGCGAAAAATTGAGAAAAATTTTGGTTCCTATTATATTTAGTTCTGAGGTCGGAATTTTAACAGGGAACCTGTCTTATGGGGGGCTTTTTCAGAAATTTGCCGTGTGCCGTGCGTCGTCCAGCAAAAAACTTGGAAAAATTTTGACTCTCGAGCCATGTATGACAGGAGAGGGACTCAGAAAAAAACGACGGCTTCCTTAACGAAGTTAAACGAGGAACGCAGGGAACCTATTTTATGAGTCAAATGTGATTTCGTACCGGTATTGAAAATTCAAGAAAGCCTAGACCTAGATAAAGCTAGTATAAAGAAGGCCTAGACCTACTATAAGCCTAGTATGATATAGTTTGAGAGTCTAAATTTTTCTCGAATCTCCAGCTATATATGATAGCTCGAGAATCGAAATTTTTTCAAGTCCCTCTCCTATCATATATAGCTCGAGAATCAATTTTTCTAAGTCCCTCTCCTATGATATATATGGCTCGAGAGTCGAAGTTTTTCTAAGTCCCCCTCCTATCATATACAGGGTGGACCAGAAAGATGTTACCAGTTAAATGGGAGTTTGCGCTAAATCTGTTGTAGCGCGAAAACGCAAAACTTTAGATGTATACTTCAAATCTACGAAATTTGTATGTCAACTTTATCTTTAATTTGCGTCATATCCAAAGTTTCTACGACTTTTCTGAGCCGAGTTATGGACCAAAATGTGCCAAGAATTTACCAAATCGCCAGGGTTCCCAAAATAGGGCTCGAAAATCAGTTAATTTACAGTAATGAGCTGAATTTCGAAATTTTTAATAATCAAATTACTGTTTCTTGAGTGAATTTGGACGGGGAAAACGAAAAAAATAGTAACAAAACTTTAAAAAGCACTAAAATGGGTTGATGGGCCCAAAAAGGGTCAAAATTTCCCAAATTTGAAA
The DNA here is from genome assembly GCA_035079385.1 of Aspidiotus rigidus. Lineage (NCBI taxonomy): Eukaryota > Metazoa > Arthropoda > Insecta > Hemiptera > Diaspididae > Aspidiotus > Aspidiotus rigidus. Next base: position 385,556 of record JAVHKY010000075.1, on the reverse strand, counting down.
AATCGATCAAACTTTTGAATTGTATTTTGATTTTTAAAAGTGGGATTTCGTGCTGAGTCCGAAAAAAGGTTTAAAAAATTCTTCGAAGTATCGAAATGGATTAATGGGCCCCAAAAGGGTCAAAATTTCCCCAAATTGGAAAATCGTTCGAACTTTCAAAGTTTAATTCAATTTTCAAGTAGAATTTCGCGCTGAGTCTGAAAAAAAATGCTTTAAAAGTTCTTCGAAGCACCAAAAAGGGGTTATTGGGCCCGTAAAGGGCCAAAATTTCTCCAAATTGGAAAATCGTTCAAACTTTGAAATTTTAATTTGATTTTCAAGTGGACTTTCGCGCTGAGTCCGAAAAAAATGTTAAAATTCTTTGAAGCACCGAAATGGGTGAAATGGCTCAAAAAAGGTCAACATTTCCCCAAATTGGAAAATCGTTCCAATTTTCAAATTTTAATTCGATTTTCCAGTGGAATTTCGCGCTGAGTCCGAAGAAAATGCTTCAAAAAAACTTCGGAGCACCAAAATGGGTCGATGGGATCAAAGAGAATCAAAACCTCCAAGATGAAAAATTTGCGTAATCTTCAAGAGTGGTTTTCATTTCTGAAGTAAAATTTCGGCCGAGTCTGAGAAAAATACTGAAATGGGTCTTGATGATCTCCAAAATGAAAAATCAAAAATTTTTCTCATTCTGCTGTAAAATTGTTGGTTCAGGGGATGGAAGGAATTTCGACAAGTTCGTCTGCCGTTGAGTGCTCGCGGAGTGAGAGAACGACTAGCGTCGGGTGACAGATCCGAAAGAGGAAATTGCGGAAATACTCCTCACTTGGGAATTGGAGGGAGACGACAAATGCATCTTCTGTTGAAGGTTCGCAGTGAGAGATCGACTAGAGCTCTGCGTATGATCAAAGCGGGAAAAAGTGCGAAAACTCGTTGTTTCAGTCAAAGAACGCAAAGTTGGTCTTCTGTTGCGTTCTTGCGATGAGAGATCAACTGACGCCCCACCTATAAACGAAGCGGGCCAAAGTGCAAAAATTCCTTGATTCAGGCAATGGGAGGATACCGCAAATTTGGTCTTGCTCGTGATGAGCGATCAGCTACAGCTCAGTCTTTTATTGAGGCAGACGAACGCCCGAAATTTCTCGGGGTTTCACCCGGAGGAGGGAACGATACCGGTAAGCTCGACTTTCGTCATGAGCTCGCGGTAAGAGAACGATCAAGACCCCGTGCATGACAGAGGCAGGCGAATGATCCCTGGTTTCAACATAGACCCATTGCTAGAGGAATATGGCCGATTAATCACTGCGAGTTCACAATGTAAGACAAGCATCTCAGTACCATGCTCTCCATCGCCTAATGAAACAACGTGAATTTCACACTGTTACCAGCTTCGATCATACGCAGGGCCTCAGTCGATCACCGCGAGCAATCTTTGTTCCTGCGAAGCTCGATTTCTTTGAGAACCAAATGAAATTTGAAAGACTAAGCGATTTTCCAAATTGGTAAAATTGTGATCGTTTTTGGGCACTTCCACACATTTTGGTGCTTCGCATTCAACATTTTTTTTTTTCAACTCAGCACACAATTCTACCCTAGAATCAAGAAAAACTTCGAAGGTTAGGCGGTTTTGTTTGTTTTGAAGAAATGTTGACCCTTTTTGGTCTCATTAACCCATTTTGGTGCTTCGCAGAATTTCTCAACAATTTTATTCAGATTCAGCGCTAAATTTTATCTCAGAATCGAGAAAAACTTTGAAGGTTGGGCGATTTTATCAGTTTGAGGAAATTTTGACCCTGTTTGGGCTCATAAACCTATTTTGGTGGTTCGCAGAATTCTTTAACAATTTTATTCAGATTTAGCGCTAAATTTTATCTCAAAATCGAGAAAAACTTTGAAGGTTAGGCGATGTTATCATTTTGGGGATATTTTGACCCTTTTTAGACCCATTAACCCATTTTGGTGCTTCGAAGAATTTTATAACAATTTTATTCAGATTCAGCACTAAATTCTACTACAGATTAGGGAACACTTTGAAGATTACGCGATTCTTTCAATCATGGAAAATTGTTTTTCGATAATTCATAACTTTGGGAACCCCTGCTCTAAAATTTCTGCGCATTTTGGTCCATAACTCGGCTCAGAAAAGTCGTAGAAACTCCGGATGTGGCGCAAATTAAAGATAAAGTTGAGATACAAATTTCGTAGATTTGAAGTATACATCTAAAGTTTTGCGTTTTCGCGCTACAACAGATTTAGCGCAAACTCCCATTTAACTGGTAACATCTTTCTGGTCCACCCTGTATATAGTTCGAGAGTCAAAATTCTTCTAAGTCCCACTCCTATCATATATGGCTCAAGAGTCGAAATTTTAACAGGGAACCTGTTTTATGGGGGGCTTTTTGAGAAATTTGCCGTACGCCGTGCGCCGACCGCCGTCCAGCGAAAAACTTGGAAAAATTTCGACTCTCGAGCCATATATGATAGGAGGGGGACTCAGAAAAATTTCGACTCTTGAGCTATCATATATAGCTGGAGATTCGAGAAAAATTTAGACTCTCAAACTATATTATACTAGGCTTACAGTAGGTCTAGGCCTTCTTTATACTAGCTTTATCTAAGTCTAGGCTTCCTTGAATTTTCAATATCAAATCCCATTTGACTCATAAAACAGGTTCCCTGCGTTCCTCGTTTAACTTCGTTAAGGAAGCCGTCGTTTTTCTAAGTCCCTCTCCTATCACGAAATTTTTCCAAGGTTTTTGCCGGACGGCGGACGGCGCACGGCGCACGGCAAATTTCTGAAAAAGCCCCCCATAGAACAGGTTCCCTGTTAAAATTTCGACTCTCGAGCCATATATGATAGGAGGGGACTTAGAAAAACGACTAATTTGAATTCTTAATACCAAAACCAATTGACCCTTGGAACGGGTTCCCTGCGTTCCTCGTTCAAATCTGTTGAGGAAGCCGGATTTTTTGTCACGCTTGATGACGTCATCAGCAATCTTGACCCGCTTAGAAACTTGGAAGAATTTTGACTTTCTCTACTTCCATGATACTAGGCCTATATTAGGCCAGAACTTCAACCTTTTGAATGTCATCAATGATCTTCACTTACATTAAGAAGTCGGAAAAATTGATCAATCACTTACATATATAAGATGTTACACTACGTGCCTTCTATCATTGACTATATATTACTTCGTAACCCAGACGTACAGTCCTATTGTTATAAACGGTGTCGTTTTCTTGGATTACGTTGGATACGAATAACAGATCGCGCCAGATGTCAAGACGTAGGTGTAACAGAGAGGGAACGATGTTCAGCGATGTTTTTTCTCTTTTACTCTACTGGTTAACACGCAGCGCACTCACGTTGTCGTTTCCAGCAAAACGACACCGTTCATAACAATAGGACTGTACGTCTGGGTTACGAAGTAATATATAGTCAATGCTTCTATCCACACCGACAACCAGGAAGAAATTATTATTTTTTTTCTCTTAATAAGGTTAATACGGCTAATTCAGATATGAATAGTCGTTTCTAAGAAGATTTTTTAATAAGCAATTTATTTATGCACCGTACTAATTTTACAATACAAGTATTCCTTTTACCGATGTCGCGTCGGCGTTTTTTAAATCGTGTTTTGGATACGTCAAAGCTTTTACGCACATCACATGTTCGCTTTAACACACGTTAGAGAAGAGTATTTATCATACGTGGAACGAAGCTCCAATTTCTCAGATCGTAATTTTTCCCTGTTATTCCAACAATGAAGTAGTACTAGTAGTTCATTATCACGATTTACACACGCGCACTAGTCGCGTGAAAGATTCAGTTCACCTAATCGTCGATTTGGATTTACGTCAAATTCAACTTTGTACAACAGAATAATATTTCCACATTATTAAGAAAAAAAATTCTTCACTTTTTCCAATTTACGTAATCAATGACGTAATTTCAACAGGAAACGTACACTCCGTTTTTTTTTTTTTAAAGTTAGTGCCGTTTGTTGTCCGTTGTTTTTGCGGTCTTGACCTGTAGGGTCTTGAGAGAATGTCGATTTTTGAACTACTTAAGAAAACCGTGGTACAGGAGCTAACTAGCTGCCAGGGACATGTAGCGTAACATTTTATACGCTCAAGGGAAGTACGTTCGATTGGATTGTTTTAAACATTTGTTAATGTTACTTATTTAAAACGAGAAAAGGTATGATAGGTACTTGCAAAAACATAGCTCTTACGGCAAGGAAACAGATGTGCCATTATCTGTGGCTATTATTGCATATTATTCAATCCCTTTGCAAGTCCGTAAGACCAATGGAAAGCTATTACGATAAAATCAGGCAAAAGAGTATGCAATGTAATATACGGGAAAAACCCTAGTATATAACAGCCTGCAAGACCACATTCCGTTTCCGCGTGGCTTCTTGAACATCATCTGGTTTCAGAAAATCCACGTGGTATTTCTGTCTTTTCAACACAACTTAGTGTTTTTCATACTGGGGGTGAAGCTCTGATTTCTTAGATCACATTCTTTCCTTTTATTTCATTGAAGAAAAACAGAAAAATCGGCACTTAATATCACTATATTTGGACGAAGAGACCGACGTTTCATCGCATCACGCGACTTCATCAGGGTCTATTTCATTGAAGTAGTAGTTGTTATCGCACGAAGAAAAATCCTATTCCCTCCAGTTTACAAAATTAAATTCTGGTTCCTGCGTGTCTTGCATTTCACATTTTTTTGTTCATCTTTTTCTTCATTCAATTATTTACACGAAAATACATTATTGTTGTGATCCAAAAGCAATTATTCAGGAAAAGCGTTCTGAGAGGTTGAGAATGAAGATAGTCAAAATAAGCTATCTGATGGGCATATTCCTTTTGAACGCTTTGCCACCTGAGGTTATTAACGTTGCATAAAAATTTCAAAAGATACACTTTTGACTCTTACAGGTACCTACTTGGGTTGCAGATTCTCTGTCATGTATTCAAATACTGGTACCGTTAAAGGATCGCAAGAGAGGGAGACTTGCGGGTAAATTATAGTTGAAATGTTGCACGTGTTCTTCAATCAGTCAGGATGAGATAATTGAATAAACCGAGGGACGCGGCAACTTCCCCTCCAAGGCTAGTTTGACCAATGGGAATTTGGAAACAGTAAGAGGGAGACCTAAAAAGAGTAAGAAAAGAATTCAGAGCTATACACAAGAGTACGAAAACTTGGTAAAATATTGACTTCCGAGAGTATCGATTAGGATTGATATCATAATCGACCTCTGTTAGGGGATCAGTGGTCATTGTCTAAGAAGAGAGGAGAAAAATTGTGGCTACGCCTAAATAATAAAATAGTTCCAAATTCTCATGCGATAGAGTTCCATCTGGTTAACTATCGTCTTGAAAAAAAATCTTTACTGTGAAGTGGAAAAAAAAAAAACGTTGTCATAAACTGTCCGCAGTTAGGTAATAGATCGATAATAAACAAACAGCATAAAAAGAAAGGCAAGTTCAAGGTGAACTGACCATAAGGTACCTTCACCCAGTGCAGTGCTCTCTTTGAACAGTAAATTTGCTGCAGTGTAATCGAGCATTGAAAATCGTTGTAATCCCCCGGTAACACTGTAGAGATGATTTCTGTATGTAAATTGGGCGGAGTATTTTGCAGTCAAAGTTTTTGCTACTGAAAAAAAAAAAAAAAAAAAAGTATAAACCACTTTTCTTATCTCAATTACGGTAAGTAATTTGAATTTTGAAGTTTTTATAAAATTGTACGCGTTTGTGGACTCACAATGCTGCAAAAATTGATCAAAAACGGTATTGTTATCTTGATGATATTGTCTTGACCATTGAAGACATCAAGTAAGAACCCGATCGTTGGAGAAAAATATTATGCGACATGATTTCAATAGATTAATTCAAGCTATCGTCACCAAGAAATATACAAAAGTTAGGGGAAGCATGATTGATCTATACGGATATTATTTCTTGAAAATAATTCTCTATTAGCAACTGAACATTGATACTAAGTTACACATTACTTTTTGTTGATTCATCCAGAACGCAAATAATGTCAGCAATTTCTTTCTTGGTTAGTCTCTTCAATAAATCTCATGTTTTAGGAGAGTCTGATTAAAATGTAGAGTGCGTCTTCAACCCTCCCGTCCTCCGCTCCAAGTGAAATCGAGCCCCGTAATTTATGTTTAGACTAATTACGAAAACCTGCATTTTGCTCTAGCGATTTTTTTTTCTGTCTTCACCAGCGCCTTAGATATACCGGTATAAGTTTCTCTTAATCAAAATCTTATTGAATAAAACAATATAATGCCATTTAAAACATAAGATAGGGTCATATCTGAATAAAAATTCGCAATTTTGTAACGTTCTTAGTCCTCCGAGAAACCCATGAACACAACTCATCATTATATCTGGTTAGGTAATGTACAATTTCGCTCGTCCGTGACTTCGAGTCGTATTTCTAATCATTCTTTATTCTAATAAACAACGTAAAATATGATGAGAACTTAGCACTTTCAAGGTCAAGTGCGATAATATTACACAAAAGTTAAGATAAAAATAAAATACTCGCTAATCGATATTGATAAGAAAGAAGACACCCAAATTTTAAACACGCGAATTTAGACGCATAACCGGTATAGTAAAGGACAATACCTACCTTCAACACTGCAGAAAATGTAGCATGTCATATAAGGAGACCAGATATACAATCAGAAAGCAAAATGAGAATATAATAGTGAGGGAAAAAGTTACAATGACAAATTCCGACAGTTCAATAGACTTCAAAATATGTGAACACTAGAAGGTCAATTTTAGTTTCTAAAGTTTATTCACTTCTTGCGTGGTCAAAATATTTTATGAGTGTATTATCATTATCTATTTTTTAACTTTCGTGATTCAGTGGCAAAAAAATTGGTACAGCTAGGCTTTGCTGTCAAAATTATCAAGAAATGCAAATTCCGTCGATGACTAATAAGGGAGTAAGTCTTATTACGAGCATTATTATTCTAAGTTTCGTGATTTCATTGACGGAAATCGAGGCGGAAGAAACAACGACAAGAAAAGAGTCGAATTCCTCAACAGAGGCTTATATCAAAATTTCAATCGACAATACGACGCAAAATTCATCGGGTAAGTTTCGCTTTTGTTTATTCGTATCCTCGCGTGCTTCATGAGACTATAAATACAATGAAAATATTTGAATAAATATATAGGTATTGCTAATAGCTCCTAAAAACCTCCAAGTAGGAACCACGAAAAACAATTTGGAACCTATAATCAAGTCGATCCTCATGACAATATTTGTTATAAAGTAAATTCGTGTTCTTATTTTACATCGTATCTTAATAATTTTATGATCTTCTTTACGGCTTGAAAGGTAATGCAGAAGTTCCTCTAACTGATTCGACTTCCACCGCTTCAACCTTCCTTAATCCAATGAAGGCCAATGGGACGTTTTCACCTGACCGCCAAAGTCAAACGACTGGAGTACCGAGTGACTTATTCAATATAACGAAATCTGAAGTCGAAACAAACGGAACTGATTTACCAATGAATCAAGATGGAATGTACATAACTGAATCACCTATTAATCAAACTGAAACAAACGCCACCGATTTCCCGATTGATCAAACCCAGACTCCGAAACGAGTACCACATGCTCATCCCTCTACAACACGAACGGTTCATAAAACTCAACACAATGAGGGGAACGGGACTGTCGTCTATTCTTGGACAGTAAGTTTATTTATATTTCTGCGCGAATAGAAAGTCAGAATTTGCAGTTCACTTTTTTCGCTGCGCGCGGGTTCTTTAACTACATCGATTGAGGATAATAGAAAACCTGTTTATTGGGGGTTGGTGGTTCTAGCATTTATTTAAATATTCTATTCAAGAAGTCAGCGTCTTGTAAAGCAGTTGTTGGACTTTGTTCCCCACCTAGTAAATTCACTACTAGGTCAACCCCTCTCATATAATGACAGAATACTCAAAGAGTAGAGTAAACGAGAAACTAATTACAAAGACCGCATATATCTGCGGTCTTTGTAATTAGTTTCTCGTTTACTCTACTCTTTGAGTATTCTGCCATTATGTCGAGCCGTAACGTTTCGGACCGTGTCAATTCCCTCTCATATACATAATTTGAAATTTTTTCAAGTTTTGTATGCATAGACCCAAGATCAACATTTTTCCAAGTCTTACATTCATACAGATGGGAGGTCGAGATTTTCTCAAGTCGTACAGTCATAATTCGAACTTGACGGAGCAGTCGGGCGCCAATATCGTCTCAAGTATGCATATAATGTGTGTAGGAGTGTAATTGGCAGGTCGGTATTTGTGTGCGAAGAAGGTGAAGGAGCAGTTTGGCTGACGAGGAAAATGAAGTCAAGAAAATAGCCAATTACTTGAGTTCTGGGTTCTGATGAACAGCTTGAGGATTGTTATTTCTTGTAGCTAAAGGTTATCAGAAGACAATAGTATCGCGATCTTGAATATCTTATGAAATTCTTGCCGTAAGAAAGTACGAGTATTAATGATTCAATCATGGACCGGGCTTCCATACATTACGACCTGCAGCGACTCTTTTGCTTTCAAGTCCAAATAAATAGAAATTAGAGGTCGAAATGTTTACAAGTTCTACAGGTATATATGTAGAGATCGAAGGTTGAAGTTTTTATAAGTTCATAAATTAAGTCAGGCCACACACCCTATTTGCTGGAGGTACAACAGGTGGCGAACGGCAAACATTCCCACCAAAAGAACCCCCCATAAAATAGGTTCCCTGTTAAAATTGAACAAAATATATCTTCGCTTTGATTCTGCATGAATAAATAAAGCCTTTCAACGAAATCAGACTGCGACCTATCATAAAAAGAGAGTCTTGAAAGTTATCCCGGTAAACATTGTTCCCACTTGAAGCCCTCAAATACAAAGGGCTTCAGAGACACAAAAGGGAAACAGGGCTTCAAATGGGAATTAAAAGGGTAGTTTTTTCCAAATAAAGCCCAAGGAATCAGAAGGGCTTCAGTTTGTCCCTGTTGAAGCCCTTTGAACGCGGGGAACCAAAGGGTTTCAACAGGGAAGTAAGAGGGAAACAGGGAATCAAGAGGGCTTCTAATGAGGGCTTCAGAGGGCTTCAAATTGTTTACCGGGTAGAGAAATCGTCAAAATTACTACACGAAAATTATTTCTCGGACTCGCAAGAAGAGGAGGGGGAGTGCCGTGACAGATCACTTCCATTCTCTCACGATGAGTCAAGGGCGATTATTGAAAGCAATTAAAACACCTAACCTTTTTAGGTGAAAAAGACCAGAATGAATGCGAAGAAGAAAGAAATAATTTGCATAAGGACAATCCACTCGTAACGCTAATGTCGTGAACGAAACCGAGATCATTGCACTTGGGTCATAAGTAGGATGTGGTATGACAAAATGGATTGTAACCTCTTGAATACAATTTTTTCCCCAATTTGAAAAAAGAGAAATATCATCGATCATTATTCTTTTCCAGCTTTCCTAATTTGGAGCTTCTTATAAAAATTCTTATCACTGATCCTGATTTCAGTAAGCAGCATTTTATTAATCTGCCAGATAGCCAATCTGTTGCGTCCACGAGCAAGTAAAGCAAACATAAAACAGGAGTTTTGACCGGCTGCCTTTTTGTCGTTCCTTGATCCTGCAAAGAGGGAGGGGCATGCATCTTCCCCCATTCCTCTTCCATAAGACTGTGAGACCATTTCTTGACCTCATCGAGTTCTTTATGTTATAAACTATTTGTTGCCTCTAATCAATGGGAAATGAATAAATATTCAATTTCCCTTCCTCTTCTTAGTCTTATTAGTTGGATACAAAACAGCTGTACTGGCCTATTTTCTCACGAAATATACCGAGGTATTTCCTATTCAAAAATTGTAGAAGATTTCGAAAAATCTCATTGCTCTATTTTCTAATGTTTTTCAGATATTTTGTCACGGATCTACATCACCCATCGACCCTTATCCGAACGATCGTTATTCACCTTCATACTGGGAATTCCAATTAGATTGGCTCACCTCTGTAAGTTTACCGATGTACGAGTTTTTCAAAATTACTCGTGAATAAATTTGAAGGATGGGGTAGGAAAATAAAGGGGAGCATACGTACAGGCTACTCTCTTTAACAAAAGTACCAACTGAATTTTTCTTCATTGACACGTTTGTGTGAAGTTTTATGCTTGAAATATATGTTGGATAGCTGTAAGGACCTCAAACACAACCAAATTCAACACAAAAAATTTAGAACAGTCATTCTCGAGAAATTTGGTAGAAATTTTAATCATTTCAGTTGTCATAAAATTCTTACTAAACAAAATAACAAAGTTTATTCTAGTATCTTCTATCCCGTTGTGCAATACTTAGGTCTAGCGGTTCACACTTGTGGCGCTGTGGCACTCTTTGATCACTTTTGGGGAACATCCTTGGAACACCTGTGACGGTCCAACAGACCACACTCACTTTACATGCCGCTACTGTGACGTTCCACCAGCGAAACAATTTGCTGAGGCTCGACGCTGATCTGCCAGTCATGAAGAAATCACACTACTCGCAGACAATGTTTGGAGAACTATTCATATAAGGAAAAATTACACAAACTCATTTGCGGAACATCTCTATCATGAGAGAATTCTTTTGATAGACACTTCTCTAGACCACTTATATCACATGGCGTCACTTAGCGTCATACTGTTGTCACATCACCATTATAGAATGTAGAGGCTTCACAATGTCTTTGAAGAACCAAAACAATTACGCCTCGATCTCAGAATCTGACCGTCGCAATTGTACTTTCTCCAACCTGGATATTCCACAGTTGGGCCGCGTAGCACATTATTCCTTCAACGATACACCCATGAGTTCTGCCTATGTTCTGTATAATTTTCATGTTCTTCACTTGTGAAGATATTTTGCTTTACATTTGTTTCACTGTAATTGACTAATCAGTAACAGACTTAGGTGGTCACAAATTTATCGGCATCCGTGAAACACAGCTCCTGGGAGAAAATGCAGCTGTGCCGGTATTTTGCACAACGGGATTTAAGCGAGATTAAGTGGAGAACTCCCCCCCTCACGATCTTTCTTCTCCGTCAATGCATCCCTTTTTGATATTTTTGCTTGTAAATTTAAACTAATTCTCTCCTCTAAAGGGAACAATTGACATACGAGTATTTCCTTTTTTTTTCAACGCCTAGCGGCCGAAATTTTTACTTCAACGTAACATTTCACTTTCTTTCCCAACAGACTGGACAAGAGGAAATGTGCGAATTAGGTAAATGGATTAGAGAGCGATACACAAAATTGTGTGATCGCTATCATCCAGGAACCGTTGAAATCCTCAGTGAGCCATCCGATTGTACATTTATGAGCGCGGAATGTCTTTTGACCGGCCTATTTCCAGCCAATAATAGTCAGTTTCATAAAAATACTGGAGCCTTAGATATGAGCCGTCCTTGGCAGCCAATTCCAGTTCACACCGTACAATCTACAATGGACTTGGTAATTTTCATAATGTAGTTTTCAAAAGTTGATCCCCAATTTGAAAACTTTATTTTTTCAACAACTTTTCAGCTTGGTGAGGCGAAGGGTTTAGTTTGTCGTCAATATGATATTGAACTTGATGATGTGACTGACAACCCACCGTATTCTAACTTACCGGAAACATATAATTCTATGATTAACCAAATTGCTACCCACTGTGGCTACAGTTTTATTGACACATCATTGGAGCAGATGTTACAAACGATTTTCGAGGTGTACTACGATTTGAAGGCAGAGGTAGGTGCTTATTCTTCAATTTTTTTAATCTCTGCAATAAGATGATGCCGCAAAATGACCACATTGTGCCACCGACACAATCCAGTCACAGTTGGAGTTCAACAAAGTGAGCCTGGTTTCCTATGGTCGTAATATTGTATGTGATTTGAACGTAGTAGAGTTGTGTCTGAGTTACCATAATGTGTTTGTGTCACTGTTAATATTTTGCCTGTCGAGTGGTATGAGCTATGTCGTTTTATAAACTTTTTTTTCATAGTTTGACAAAATATATCTTCTAAGATCAATAACTTCAAAGTCATTCTAGGGGAAATTTTATCAACATACTATATGTTTCTTTCGGGTCACCTTTACCTTTCATCTTGGTTATAACTTTACGTCGCAGGGTTGAACTATTTGACGAGGATTTTGAAAATTCTTCCAGGAACTCGCCGGTTTACCCATGAAGGCTTGGACGAAAAATGTTTATCCTGAACCAATGGAAACACTATCTGCAAAATATTTAGAACTATTTACATTCACAGATACGTTGAAACGATTCAAAGCTGGTAAGCAGGAAAAAGAAAGTTTTTCAAGTGCAGTAAATTTTCAGAACTGAGTTAAAAATTGCAATTCGTCCGTCTTTCTGATTCTCCTAAAACTGAAGGTCCAACGATAGGAAAAATTGTGCAGTCGATGGAGAAGAAAATTAAGGGCAACTTAGAAGAGAATTTAAAGTTGTACTCGGGAAGCCTTTACAGCCTAACATCAATTATGAATGCTTTTGGTGTATTCAATCATATAGTTCCACCGTTTGCATCAGCGTTTGTAATTGAATTATCAAAATCACAAGGCCAGTTTTTTGTTACAGTGAGTACTTTATAAAAGATGATTATTTGCGTTACCTATTAAAATAATTGGATCGGAAAGGATATTCTAAGTATTTGCTTAGAACCTATAAATCTTCATCATTCACATGTATTTTATGAGAAAACTTATTACCTATATAAAAGAATATCGTCTACTGCCCGGTGTATACATCAGGCCGTGTCGTCACTAGAGGCGGGGGATTTGACTTCGAAAAGTTTTGACCTTCGAACTACAAATACGCGGAAGAGGATTTAGGGAAAATTCGACCGTTGAACATTCAGGAAAATGCCCAATTCTCGAGCTACAGCCTATAAATGAGGAGAGACTTGGAAAAATTCAGACCATTAAGTGGTATATATGATAGAGGCTCTGGGAAAAATAACAACTTTCAGGCTAGAAATATCAGTCGGGGTACTTGGAATTATTTCACTTTTTGAGGTACTTATAGACGTGACGAGAGGAACATACAAGAATTTCGAGTTCCAAGACATAGTAGACGAGGATCTTTGTAGAATTTCGAGCCTTGAACACCAAAAAAAAATTTAAACTTTTGAGCTACGCCCATATTTTCCTTGATAGTAATGTTTACGTCTTTTATGGTACTATATATTTTTAGAGTCAATCATATTGTGCAGTACAATGACAGTCGTCATCTTTTATGTAATGCGAAACTCATCTTATTATAATTTGCAGATGTGCTACAAAAATAGCAGCACGTCCTCGCCTTACACACTGAACATTCCTAATTGTGGAAACAAATGTCCTTTTGACAAATTCTCAAGTTTGATGAAAGATAAAATCCCTACAAATTGGAACGAAGAGTGCGACGTCATTCCTATAGCGGCGCTAACCTTATCGACTCCTCTACTTCTCGCAGGTAAGATCTTATACCTATTCTAATCCAGCCAATATCCCGGTGAATTAAATCTCGACACAACTGGGGAACATTGCGGGTATAGCGTGATTGGTTGCAAAACCACGCACCCTGTTTCATTATCCTCATCATATCCTTCAAGTGTCCTCATTATTGAGGACATAATGAGGAGAGACATAGTTTTTGGATATTATATTGGTTTACTCATTGTATTCTCAAAGTTACCTCGCTACCAAGGATATTATGAGGACATAGTGAGGACAGTTTTGATATCCTCTTTGTATCCTCATTGTATCCTGAAAGTGTCTTGATGGTTGAGCATATTAGGAGGATAAACTGAGAATATATCCTCTTTACATCTTCATTGTGTCCTCAAAGTGTCCTTCTTCTTGAGGAGAATTATTATGAAGATACAATGAGGACAGTTTTAATTTGATGCAAATAGATCTGTTGCTGGTGCAGATAGCTCTGACGTCGATGCAGATAGATCCCCGTTGTGCAAAATGTCGGCACTGTGTGGAGACATATGCCGCGTTTGCCGGTAATTTGTGACGCAGGTGTACCCCTGATTAGCCAATCACAGCCAAGTAAAGGTGCGGCAAAATACCTTCACAAGTGAAGAACATTTGCAGAATACAAGAGGAACTTATGGGTGCACTGAAGCAATATTGTGCCGTACGGTTCAACTGCGGCACATCCAGGTTTGAAAGAGTAACAGTTGTGACGGTTGGATTCTGAGGCAGTGACAGTAATGTGACAACAGAATGACGCTAAAATGACGCCACATGACTTAAGTCAAGTGTCTATCAAAAAAAACTCTCCTATAAAAGAGATGTGACGGATATGTTTCACCAATAAGTTTGTGGAATTTTGCCTTAAATAAAAGAATCCTCAAACATCTGCAAGTACCTAGTGTGATTTTTTAATGACTGGCACAACAATTTAAGAACACTATGCACCACCACCATGTTCCTATGATGTGACGCTCTTCTAAACCAGCACAGTAAAAGAACAAAACCTCCACATTTGCACCTCAAACAAAGTGGGTGTGGCCAACAGCTGTTCTGCAAATGTTCCTTAAATACAATGCTAATGTGCTGCAAATATTAACTGACACAACTAAGAATCTTGTACAAATGGTCTAGTGTTGATTCAGATAGATCTGATCATCTAGTGTTGACTCAAATCTGTGTGGTTTAGTCCAGATTTGACCTTGATTCAAAAAGCCAGGGCTTGCACAATAACAGTTATTTTTCGGTTAACCGAAATGAAAATATCAATTTTGACCGATTGACCGTTAACCGTTATTTTTTCGGTTATTCTGTTATTTGACCAAAAATTCTAGGTCTTCTAACAACGTTGACCAAAAATTTTAGGACTTCGACCGAAATATTTTTCAACATTTAACAGTTATTGGTCAAAATACAGCTTGACTGATAACCGATAACCAAAAAAATTGGGAGGATCATTTTGACCAATAACCGATAGGCAACTGAAAAAATTTGTGAGGTCATTTGACCGATAACCGTTAAAAAAATTTCGGTCGCAAGCCCTGCAAAAAGCTCTGTGTTGAAGCAGATCCACCTGATGTTGATACAGGTCAGATGGATCTAATATTGATTTAGATAGCTCTAGTGTTGATGCCAATCTAGGTATTCAGTGTTGATTCAGATAGATCTAGTATTCATGCGCAGATAGCTCCAATATTGATGGAGATAGAGCTCTGATATAAGTAGATGGAGATCTATTTAATATTGAGACAGATGGATCTAGTCTTGATTTAGATAGCACTGATATAGACCGATTCCCCGTGACGTCAAGATCTTCAATTTTGATTCAATGCGAGTTCTCTGCTGCTGGCTTTGGGGCAGCTATTTTAGAATCCCATAAGAATACACAGGGAACGTTTCGATCATTCACTAGTATTCAAGAACAAGAAGTACGTTAGCAATAAAAGCTACATAAGTATTTGAATTCTAGAGAACTTCTAGATTCTAGATAGAGATCTCTAATACATCAGGAACATCTTGTTTTTGAATAATTGTATGTGATCGAATCGTTCCCCGTGTATTCTTATGGAAATCGATATCATGATTGGCCCAATAATCGTAATATCATTACAAAATTGGGTACTTTGACAGTTTGACTCACTATTGCTCACTGTTATCAACCCTGTGACGTCACTGGGGAATCGGTCTATTGATGTAAATAGCTCTAGCAGTGTTGATGCGGATAAATCTGATATTGATTCAGATAGACTTGATGTTGATTCAGGTAGATCTAGCTTGATACAGATCTACATGATGTTGATGCAGATAGATCTGATGTTGATTTAAATAGCTCTAGTATGGGTGCAGATATCTATTTGATGCTGATGCAGATAGCTCTTATGTCTATGCAGATAGATCTGATGTTGATTAAGATAGTTCTGGTGTTTGTGCAGTCCTTTTCATACCTTCATAGTGTCCTCATTATTGAGGATAGTATGAGGGCATAAGAAGGACAATTTTGAGATTATGAGGTCATTATTGTGAAAACATCCTCTTGGCGTACTGTTTGTTTCTTCAAAATGTTTGTTGATGGTGTTCCATCAGTAACACTTGTAGAGAAAGAAGCAAACACCATGTGTATAAGGGTGTAAGGTAAGATAATGGTGTGAAGATGATGATTTTTGGAGTGCAGTCAGCTGAACTGTATTCTTATAAGACTCTCGACTTTTTGTGTCAATTCAGAGTCTTATTTACAGAGAATTTTTCCTCACAAATTGATACAAATGTCAATTAGTTGTCCTGTAGACAAAGTATGACATTAAAATGGGCGTTGACAGACCATATGAGTACAAAATGAGGATACAGTGAGGATACAATGAGGGTTCTTCTGAGTACATAATGAAGGTACAATGAAGACACAATATGTCGAGAGTTCTTTTATTATATATAGGTACTAAATGAATTACATAAGTTATAAATATTTGATTTATGGATATGGCTGATATGTTGGATCAATATCAATTATTGATGTATATCTTGGCCTAATATAAATAACTAAGAAGTGAGGACAGACTAATTTGCCGGTGATGTCACGATCTGATGACGTCATAGAAAACTTGTAAAATTTTCAAGAAACCCCTTCTTTACCGGCAACACACCTCCCTGTTGAGAATCTGCGACTACAAGTCCACAAGTCTTATATAGTTAGTAGGTACATTAGAAATGATGTTTATTTATTTGGCTTCCCGCCAGAGAGTTCTTCTTTTTAATCTCAATTCACTTTTCGCAGGTTTGGTGGTCATAATTGTACTTATTTTCCTCGCTTTGTTGTTGCTGATCAAATGCTGTAGATGTTTTAACAAGAAAAAGTCCACGATAAGTAATTATTGAGAAGCCAATTACCTCATATAGTTGAATGGATTGTACAGAATTATTTTCCGTCCGCGAATATGTATATATAGATGAGTTCAAGCAGTCGGAATGATTCTGTTTTTGTAAGAACTCCAGTCAAGCAATCGAAAATACGACTAGAATTTGAAGAGATTTCAGTAGGTATTTTACGAGTTGTTCTTAGGTATTCAAAAAGATTTTAATCTTCACGAAGTGGATGTATCCCCCCATCCTCCTCCTCCTGCTCCTCCTCTCAGACCGTTGCTCCTAATTTCACCTTATTATTGTACATTTCTATACAAGTTGATTTCAACTTCGATCACTTGTATGAGGAAGTTATTTTACTCGAAAAGTGATGGTAAAGATCGTTGACCGTGGGTAGAATCGCACCTTACTATCATATCTGGGGAGAAGCAGTCCTACAAAAGCTTCCACTCTCAACCTTACGTCATTACGAATTTCATTCAAAAATACTGGGCTTATACAGGAAATCCGCATTATTACATCCGTTCTTCCACGAATGTTGTTCGAAACCAATGACGGTCTTCCATCTCCTACGTAGCCTAATCTTCAGCTCACCAGCTGACTTACTTTCAGTCAATCCACTTTTTTAGCTGAAAACTCGGGATGCACCTTCAGAAGACTTTCGTGTTCATACATCATCCAGCCACTATTTACTCAAGTTGGGAATTAAAAAAAAAATCCTCCGGGATGAGATTTAGAGCTGATCTATTTGATGGAGTTCAAAAAATTTCTAATCAAGAATTTTATTGAGCATGAGGAAGAAAAAGCTCCTGAATATGTGTCGTTGGACTTTAAAAAATTTCAATTTGCGAGCTTGTTGCTCTCCTTTCTTTTTTTGTACCTTTTTCAAGATGTTTGAAAGACTCCTTTAAAGAGAACGGACATCGTGAGTTCTCGGTAAATATTTTCGTAGAAGCTAGAGATAGAGGTGATGTTTTTTTACATCATCAATTACTGTTTGTACATATTTTTAAACTGGCACAGCGATCGAGTGCCCTAACCTTAAGATTTAATTTGTATTGAAAATAAAAACCTACCTACTCGGAGGGTATTTAATATTCATTATGGTTTAGACTGACTTTTCACCCTGCTACGATATTTCGCTGTTCTTTTTCTACTCTGTAAAAGTACTTACGTATAGAAGAGAGAGAAAAAACACAGAATTAACTAGCCGAAGACTTATTGAATCTCTTACGAGCAAACGGTATTTGCGACACGTGTAAATAACTGAAACAAAACAATTTTTGTAAGACTTTGTGGAGAAAAGAAACAAAAGACGGCTGAATACCTAGGTACGTATTTTGATGCAAAGAAGAAGAGGAAAATATTTTGGCCGTACAATGATTTGTATCGGCCTAACTATTCGATAAACTATACTCTCTAATTTGACGTTGAAGAATTATAATAGGAAGGAACGGCGAATACAAATAACATCCTTCCAATGAATCAACGGTGCAATTGTGAGTCGTCATTACTTTCATGTCGACGTCATTATTATCAAGTTTGTGTCGTTTTTCAGTCAGTCATATATCCGTAGCAAAAATATTACGAGCATATTCGTATAATTCTAAAAACATAGTTCATCTTTTTTGGATAAGTCCTTATGAGTATAGTACCTTATAATGTGAAAGTAAAAATTTGAGTCAATAGTATATATCTATGTAGGTGCAAGTAAATTAAGATGAGAATTCACTGCTCGTGCGTTTACTCGTCTAGTCTTTGACTCGTTAGTAAAATTCTGCAACTCTCACTTAAATCACTCCTATAAGAAAGGTATTTTACTCAAAAAATCATGGTAAAGATCGCTTCGCACTTTACCATCGTATATTGATTTTATGTTGTCTTAATGAGTAATTTGTTTCAACAAATAAATAGGTTCGGCAATAATTTTTTTTATATCTGATCAAGACGCGTACATTGGAGGAACTGTTTGCATATAAGTGAATACGACTTGTTCAATGGTGAAGCCCTTTCATCCTTGTTGATTGAACATACTTAAAAATCTCCTCTTCCGTTGGTCTATTCAGAAACCTGGCCCAATGTAGGAACGAGGAAGAAACAATTTCGAACTTATAATATTTAAATATATATATATAATTTCGTTCCTTTACTTAAAATAGTTCGCAGCTTAGTTGATGATAATAAAAAAATTGCCAGCATGATGCCTACGAGTTACTTTTTTATGGGAAAATAGACAAGGCATAAAAACTCGAATCACAGAATCACTAACTTCTTTTTTGATTCGAATCATAAATTACACTTTTTGTACACAAAATGGCGGATTTAAATACCTGAGTAGATTCATTACACTCTAGTCCGTAACTAGCACGTAACTAGATAACACGTCCAATCTCACTTCCCCTCGCCCGCCTGTATCCTTATTATGACATTGACTTAACACGTGTAGTCAATGATCACGATCATAATTTCGAGGGAAATGAAAAGAGTAAGAGTATTTGCCGCACAAAATTCGTAAAATTTCATGAACTAAGTCGAAGAAGAGGCGAGTGAACGCTGAAGTATTTGCTTTACATGTACTGTCATTTGTCAAGAATAAAAAATTGTAGTAATCTTGCAACATTGAGAGAAAAGTCGGTTGCCTACATCACTTAACTGCCATTACCTAAATTTGAGAAATTTCTTAATTTAAAAGGTTTAGTGGAGAGAAACCAAGAAGAAAACATTGAATAATTCAAAGGTATAATTTTCATAGCTTGAAAGATAGTTGTAAAAATATCAAATTTGATTAAAAAATGATTAAAAGTTCGAAATCAATTTATGATTTTAATAAATATTGTACGTAAACTGATACGTATATCGATATTATTGAATAAATCGTCGGTGATATCAAAATTATGAAAGTCGATTAAAATAGAAAATGCACAAATGGAAAACAGAGAAATTAAAATTTGGTAACCAAGCATTGACACGAAGAGATCAGACAAGAGGATCAAACTTAGTAGACGATAATTACATTCCTTCAGAATTTCAGTCGATGAAATGAATTAGTCACACACTTTAGCTTCATAGTCGAGAAGGTCCTCTTTAATAGATTGATAATGTATGTAACGGCGTTTTCTCATGCAATGCAATTTACAGATGATAATGAGCAGCGTTGCTAACAATAGGATTATCAGTCCCAACACTGGAACAAGAAAATTCGAGAAAATGTTTTACGTTTTTGAACTTACGTTCAAGTTTTTTTGAAAGAATTAATTGAAATTTAACTTGGTTGGACCACTAACGACTTACCGATAAGATCAAAGTAAGTATAATAATATAACTTCGTTATAATTCCAAGTTCACATTCGAACTCCCAATTTTCAGGAATGACTAGACTGGCTAAATGAATGAATTCTCCTAAGGTGCACACCTTAGATTTACATCCAGGAATATGAAGTAAAAACGGAGCTGTTTCCGATGAATTTCTGTACGATACCTACGAACGGTTAAAAGAAAACAGAAGCAAAATGTACACTAGTCTCGTTCTACGATGCATACTTTGTACCCAAGAAAATAGCGAGTAAACATAATGAAGTACATAAATACGGCATACGCATTTATCATCTTGGTAGAAAGTAAAGGTCGGAGGTATGATCGTAATCTTAATAAATCAATGATTTCATACTGAAACTTCCGTTGAAAGCTAAACATCTTTCATCTTATTTGCAGTAACTTCGTTATCGTAGTATGCCTTTCAAGAGAACCGATCTCAAACCGAATGTAATATACATTATCTAATTCAATTCGAGTCAATTATTGTAGTAAAATAAGATTTACTCACAGTGACGAAATAATCATCATCTTTTTGTCTGAGTTCTGTGATAACAGCGGCAGAATAAGGAGGAGGTATTCGATTGAAAACATTCAAAGTATCTAATAAGACAGATATCGTCGTATCGTGTCCCGAGTAAATATGGATTGTACTATTTCCCAACTCACTTGCTGCTTTGCGAACCAAATCGTTCACTATAGACTTCAATATTGGACCTGAATACAAATATTATTCACTTAGGTATCTTGGAGCGAAGAAGATAGAATTCATAAAGATATTTTACCTCCTTTTAAACGTCGCATTTCATCCGTGTACGTCAGAGTGGAAAAGTAGAACTGCGCTACGGAACTCAAAGGCTGCGGATAAATTTTCTGCGCCCATTTTGGGAGTGTCATATTATTTCGATCCTACGAAAAAAATATCATTAATTTCGTTGTATTGAAAACAGAAGATTTCACAAAATAGAAGAATTTTTCGTGGCGTTCATGCCTTATAATTTATGTTTAATTACAACGCAATTATTGAACGATTATCTTTTAATTTATAAAAAGACGAATTTCGGTAAGTCGATGGTTCAACAAATGAAATTCGGTTTTGAGAAACTCGAAGTTCAACTCTGAACACGGAGTTAATTATCAAGTTTGACAGGAGAAGAATAGGTACAAAATCCAAGTGATATCTTCAGTCATCGGTGTTTTGTACTCGCAAAATGAATGATAATTATAAAAGCAAGTTTTTCCAACATAATATTCACACGTAAGAAAAACAAAAGGGAAAATTAATTACATCAAAAAGTTGGGCGAGAATTAAAGAATTTTACATTGAGGTAGCCATTCGTGTCATGTAAAATGAGCCCGTTACTGTGAGGCGGGTTCGAAAAAAATTGAGGTATAAGATGTTGAAAAATTTTGATATGAATGTTGAAGAAATGACTGAACCGTAGTTATCTAGTTACTTGATCAATTTCGTATGCAAAAAGTACGATAATGATAAACTGAAGCGGTAGTCTTATCGTATACAAATTTGACATCATGAAAATCGTTCCTTAAATTACCCAGTGGCACAATTTACCTCGATGAATAGAGAATCGTATATAGTCGAAAGATCTTCAATTGCTTGACGAATATCGTTTTTAGTCATTTCCACACCGGAATGAGTGCTCACGTATTCGAATATTCCTTGATGTTCGTCGAAAAAAGCGTTAAATTCAGGCGAATTATTAAGTAAATCCACGTCTAAATCGTATCGTTCACAGGGTCGCTCGAGAGCAATGATCTATGAATTCGAAAATAAATACTTTGTAACATTCAAGCGGTTTAATCGAAATAATACCTCATCCATTTGGTTTTCATACATCGTCTGATGTCTTCGGAAGGGTATGCACCGGTATAGGCTGCCAGCGGAGATTATCTTTGTTCCACAGTTCTTCCTCCCCAGGTGGAAACAATCCGGCGAGGAATGCTTCGGCGCTCATTAACGTCCGATCACTATCTGAACTATTGACTAAAATCAAGTCATATCTGTACGGTTTCGCTAAGTTCTTGTACTGCTGACGAGTCCATTTTCCCAATTCATATTCGTGCAATTTTCCAATCTGTGAAAACGGTAGCATGAATAACACGAAATGGAACTCTTACATCTACAATTTATTCATTGTTGGACTACCTTAGTCAGCTGTCCTAACCCTTCTTTCCAAATGGACGATGGATATGGATCAGTAGGATAAGTCTTGGTCGGAGTTCGATCGCCATGTCTGAATAGCTACGTAAAGTATGAACAAAAATAAAAATGAGTACATCACTGAATTTTTTTTCTTGAAGCGTGAATTAAAACCTTACCATTGACAAGTAAACTACTTCTCCGAAGGATTTCTTCAGGTCGTCATCAGTAAAGTCGAAATCGGCATCTCTATCAGCGAAACAGATGTTCGATGACAACACAAATAATATGATCGTAATTGCACTTCCCGACATCATTAGATGGTAATTGACGAGTCTGTTTCAGGAAGATACGTAACTTCGAAATTATTCAAGGAAATCAGAGATAACATTGCGGTTTTGAACGCGATATTCCGAGTACTTGACGGCAACGTTCCATCAAGGCGCAATAACACTCTAGGTGAGATATCATTCGATGATCTGATGAATGCACATGGAAAAATTCGCACGACAGAAATTTGAGCAAATAAGATCGCGGTTCCAGGAATCCAGTTGAGTGCAGAGTGTTGACTCGTTCCAAGGTGGACTCGTTCAACCAGTTCCAAACATACTCTATCATTGATTGTTGAACAATACGGTTGGGCCGACCCTAAGAGTAAACGGTTCGTTGGATACTACCACAAGGGTGCGCTACGTGTTAAGCACACACGTTTCAACACACAGCGCGATCTCGTAGTAGTACCCAACGAATCGTCTAGCCTACTTTTTCAACAATGCGAATATTATTTTGTTTCTTGACTATTATAATAATAGTCAAAGGTCTATTTGTGCGGTTCGTGTATAGTTATAATGATTAATGATCCTATAAACCAACTCGTTGTGATATCACTATTCACTATCAGTTAACAGTAAAGGTTGAAAGAATAAAGACTAAGTTGCCTTACCTACAAAGACCTTGGACGGAATCATTGAATTTTACCGCCAGAGTTATTAGATAACGCACAATACAGAGTGGACAAATTAGAACTAATTGGAAATTACCCTCTGTTGGCGCATACTGAATGTTCTAAATCCTTTTGAACACGTCCCCATAATCAAAACTGTAGGTAAGTCATCGCTATCTCAATCTCGATTAGGGTTCAACTTTGGTTCAATCTAGGCCCCACCACGTTTACGTATTATCACATTCCGTATGGCACAAAGCCAACCGAGCATGTGTTTTTCAGTTGAGCACTCATATGGAATATAAATTCAACTTATTCAAGGATGATTGCATTACTGTCGTTAGAAAAAATACAATTTCTATGTGTATATCTGAATACGTCATACTTCAACGAAAAATTAGTTTTCACTGTTTTCTCACGAAAACGACCTCGCAGAAACTACAAATTTCAGAACCTACACAAATACAGTCTTGAAATCAATATAAAATTTTAAAACATTGGCTCCATTTGGTATGAAACCGTCCGAACAGAATACCTACCTAAATTAAATTCTCTCTAATTTTTGAAATTGAACCGCTTCTTTCCAAGAAGAGCGTATCTCTTATGGAATGTTCATGCGAGTTACGCCCTTCTTGAAAAGAAGGGCTCAATTAATAAATTGTCACCTATAAGCGGGAAGCTGGTTTTACAGTACGAATTATCGTGAAGGAATGGTAAAATTTACAGTAACTGAGGAATGCAGAGAGCCTCTTTAATAAATGAGAATTAGACAGCCGTAAATTTTTCATAGTACTAAAATGTACAGTAGCGTTGCCTAGGGATCACTCTAGGACTGGAAAATTTGCTTTAAAATATCATTAAAATTACAGACGATGGTAAATTATTGTATACAACTTTGCTCAAATCCTTGTACCTGCTGTATGATAAGTTGTGATACATTCAAGTATAGCGTCAAATTTGAGTTTCTCGTACTCCCAGACGAAATTTTGAAAAATTTCAAACAGCCTGGATGACAAATATTGCCTTCGTGATTTGTGATCTGATGAAAAAAATTTATTTCTCGTTATGATAATCAACAGTTATATCCCCATTAAGCAGTACAATTCGGAAGCTAAATTCTTCTTCATAGATCTAAAGTTGATCATTTTTCAACAAACAGGATAAACCAGTGAGACAAATGATCTGCATCCGATTCGACAGAAGTTATCAACTGACATCGGTTCCTTTGAACAAGTTAGAACAATACCTACAACACATCAACCATTATTTTCAAAAAATTCATCAAATAGGTACCTGACAATGCAACTAAACAAACTTTCAATATTTCCACCTCCTTTCAGGTCTCGTCGAAGAATACCCTTATAGCAGAAACGATCAGAAAGAAAGAAAGAAAGAAAGAAAGAAAAAAGAAAAAAAAAAGAAGAGAAAAAAAAGAGTAGGTAATAGATTCAAAGCGCAAAAATTTCAAAGAAACCCTCGTCTAATATTTCAATTGAGGTCCCCATTTCAATTTAATTCGACGTAAAGATGGAGGAGCGAAGGAGAGGGCGCGACAGACAATAATAGAAGAAAATACTCGAAGCATTATTATCCAACTATAATTGCTTTTTTCTTAATTTTTTAAACAAAATATTGATGGTTCTATCATGTTTACGACTAAATATTGGGAATTTATCAATTCTAAAAAATGAGAAATCATTCGTAGACTCGTAGCTAAACAATTGAATATCCAACTGAGTCAAGTTTTAAACTGAGTGATGGATTCTTGAAAAACGATCAACACAGTGTCTCACGATTAAAAATTGGAATACAACTGAATTGGCATCGCTTCATAAATAAAAAGGTTGCTTTATTTATTCAGTTTCTTCCCGCTGTATATTGCGTTGATATTTTCACCCTCAATTTGGTCCACAATTTGGGGAAAAAATTCTTCGTTTCACTTATACCGCGGTATCGCCGGCGAAGATATTTAATTAATAGTGCAAACCCAGTACTTCCATAGACCCTTGAATTATAATGAAGATATTATTTCGGATGAGATGTGCGTAGTAACAATAGAATACTGGAATCAAATCTCAAAAATTATCTTTGTATTTCCGTATGATTTGCATAACTTCAGTCCTAAAGGTTTTTTGAGCAAACCGTTTCACCTCATCCGTGTGAACTCGCATGAAAGGATTGGTATTCTTTTCTTCAGCAATAGTCGATGGTACGGTAGGCATTTTTGAATTTCTATCGCGTACAACTGCTTGTAGCTTCATCTTCACTCTGTCATTGCGGGGCTCAACTTCTGCAGCAAACTCTAGATTTTTTCGCGTATACTCGTGACCGCAATAAATTCTCGTATCATCGGGTAACTCTCCGAGTGTTTTGTTCAAAGCAGTATCCATTTGTTCAGCAGTACCTTCGAAAAATCGCCCACATCCAGCGATGAATAACGTGTCACCGGTGAAAACCACGGGATGTTCAGCCTCCGGCGATGTAACATAGTAGCAGATGTGACCAGTTGTGTGGCAAGGTGTATGCAAACACTTTACTGATAACGATCCTATGAACAATTCATCGTTGTGTGATACTTTTCTTGTCATAGCAGGTATTCGATCATCACCTCCGATTACTTCTAGATCACTCTTTTTCAATTTTTGCACCAATTCAGCATTTCCTCCTGCGTGATCCGAATGATGATGAGTGGTGAGAATTGTAGTAATGGTAACGTTAGCGGTTTCAGCGGCGCGAAGTGCAACTTTCGGTTCTACAGGATCGACAATGGCTGCTTCCCTCGATTGTTTGTCGATAAGCAAATACATATAATTATCAGCGAGAGCGGGCAAAACTTTGACCAGCATCGCATTGTAATCGTGGCTTACCGGTGTGCTATGCATAAGTTTGGAGGTTATGGATTTTTCAACAATTACGTTGAAACCTAATGAACAAGATAGAAATTGGGTCAACGAAATGAGTCGGAACCTATTTACGACTTTGAACATAATTCCATCACGTATCACTTGAATAAAAAGACTGAATTTGAAGAACGAGAAATACTAATAGGAAACTGGAAGTACAAACAACACAGAACCGTGCATGCATTGGGTTATGATAAGAAATAAGAATTAATGATCCACAGTTGATGTTGAACAAAGTGGCCGATAGGAGTGCTACCATATTATTTCAAGAAAGTTATTACGAAAAATATGAATCTTTGATACCTGCATAGTAATTGGTGTAGTTGTTTTGACTCTTAAAGGTACCGTCAACTGGGCTAATATGGATCAGATATAAATTTTTCGCAAAGGTCGTCCATATTACCCCAGGTGGTCCATATACTCCACCTTCCTTTTTGTTGCTTGTTAAAAATACGCTACCTACCGTAGGTACTTAATCTGACGATATCTATATATATGTATAATATTCTTACTGAGAATCGTAGATAGAATAAAAACATGTAAATACTTCAAGTAAACTAATGAAAAATGCGAAGTGCGTTCTTTGTGGTGAAGACCAGAAGTCGAGTTATGAATTCTTTGAGTCAAGCGCAGAGACTAATTTCTGTCAATTTCTGCCATTTTTCATTCAATTTTAAAAATTAGGGCTTGGAATTTAACAGTTATTTAACAGTTATTTTCTGTGACCGAAAAAAAAAGTATCACTTTTGACCCATTGACCGATAACCGTTTTACAAAATTGTGACTTGTTTCATGAGAGTTATTGACCGATATAATAACTCTCAAAACGGTCATAACAGTTATGGGAAATAATAACGGTCAGAATGAGATAATGGTCAAGTTTCTCCATCATATACTTCTGCTTTCCAAAAGAATCACACTAATTGAAACCCAACAATTTTGTATTTTCCCCAACAGATATCCAAAAACTGGAAGTTTTTTGCCCCCCCCCTCCCCTCCCCACATCCTCACTATAGAATGCGATCTGCACAATACTTTTTTCAGTTTTACTCTTTTTTTCATGATTGAAAGATTGATGATAGCAGAATTTTATCCCTCCCCCATCCTCTCACTGTGGAAAGCAATCTTCACATACTTTGTTTCAGTTTCTCTCTTTCTCTATATTTCTCAGAATGTGATTAAAAGATCAAAGATTAATTACGGAAAATGGTTTAGGTATGGAATTTTTCACCATCATTAATGTGAATTTTTCAAATTTATAGGTTGACCGAAATTTTTTGGTTATAACAGTTATAACCACCATGGTTATAACCGTTATTTAGGCCCAAATTTTACCGTCTGACCTTTTTGACCTTTAACCGTTAAAAAAAGAATTTCTGAGAGTTAATCTGAGAGTTGACCGAAAAAAAAATAACGGTCAAAAGCCCTTATCTGTTTCTCTAGCGCAGAGCAAAATTTACCCGTTTTTCAACCTCTTCAAAAATCCTAGAAATTTCCTCATTTTTTCATCAGTATATTTGACTATTTTTGAGCTAAATACATCCTATTTTTTTTCTTCCTTGTTAGTTCGAAAATTTTCAACTTTTTTGTATCATTTCTAGATCAATTTTCTATCATTTTACTAAAAATAAATCTCTCTCGTGAGAGCTACTTTCCAATACTCACAAAAATGTAAGAAATTCAAATTTTTTATTCTAGCGCACTTACTCATGCAGAGCAAAATTTCCACATTTCCTCAATTTTTTCAACTATATATTTGACTGTATATTCAGAGTCATGCACGGTTTTTCCGTTTGAATATTTAAATAATTTTTCTTTCTTTTTTAACCCTAAAGAAATTATTGCAGATGAATTAGATTATATTTAAAAAGGTTAGTAAATATATTAGAAGTTATAAAAAATAAAATGAATTCAATCTCATAATAAATACCTAATAGATTTTACTTTGTTCATCAAAGATATGAATTGTAATAAAAAATAACATGAAAATTAATTTAATAATATGTAAAGATGAAATATATTTAAGAGGTTATTATGATATAGGTTTTGGTAAATATCATCACTTACAAATGAAATATTTATTAGAAGAATACTCACAGAAGTTACATAAAATCAATTTAATAAATAATGTAAAATATTACTTTATTATGTGTCCGCATATTGTACACCAAAGAAGTGTTCCAAATTTACTCCTAGAATGTTGAGTTTCTGCTTTACATTTGTAACAATTAAGTTTGAGTTTCTCATCATGTTCCATACAATCTACAAATCTTTCACATTGAGGACATGTACTCATTTCTTTTTTTAAATAAGGTCTAGCCTTTATTGTCTCAATTGATTGGTTATTTGATTTTAAACAAAGTTTACAATATCTTGTCAAAGTATTCATCGTGTTTACTAGATGAATCATATCAATAGTTCTTATTATTATTTCAATATTGTCATTATTCAACTTTAGAAAATTTATTTTATCTAAATGGAAGTCTACAAAGATTCTTTAGTTGATAAAGATGAATTTGATTTTGAGAATATTATACCATATTTTAAAGAGCCTGTTGCTAGAACAAGATCAAATTATGAAACTTTAATGAACCCACTTTCTGATAAAATTCAACATTTATCTGAAGATAAAAGAATAAAATATACTAAATTTATGGTAAATATTATTGCTCATTTGAGTGCTTTATCAAGAATTATTGAAAGAGAAATAAAAGATCTAAATATTCCTATTATAATGATTTTGAATCTGATGTTGAAATCAATTATGTACATAACTAATCACTTTCTATTCCCTCATCAGCTTCAATTTCTGAGTTGATTTTTGTTTCATCTGTATCAAATTCATTTTCAGATTCATATCCAAGATTTCGTTCAGCAGTTTGAAATTCATCAAAAATAGCATCAAAATTTCTTATGCTTTGTCTTATAATTCCTCTATATAATTATACTTACTACATACCATAAAAATTTATTTCTTGAACTTTCTCCATTTTTTATAAATTTGATCTTTAATATTTTAAACAGAAATCCTATGGAGTGTTTACTTACATTTTTTATACTTAATTTTCGCTATTATATTAAGAGTTTTCAAATGTTGAATAATAAATTTATCTCTCGGTATTGTATTATAATATCACCATGTATCAGTTTGTCCATTAATTAAACATCTTTTATCATCAAATGAACTTAATCCTCTTTTATTCTGTTCAATGGTATAAATATCATGTTTTGTACTCCTTAATATTGTCTTTTGTTTAATAGTCTTAGTTATTTTCTTTTCTAAACACAACTTATAATCATTATGAGTTATCTGATTTTTAATAATATTTTTCTTTACTTCTTTAGCTTTTTTCATTTCATTATTTGAAGCAAAAACTTTATTAGAATATAATTTTGAAGCTAATCCTATAAATTCCTCTAAAATTTTTCCATTCATCTCATCGTTAAATTTCCCTAATACCTTTTTATTCACTTGTGGTAAACCATAAATATTATCCTTCTCATAGTCTGATGATGTACCTATCAAATTCCTCAATCATACCTTTCATATCTTCATAGGAGTCTTCCGACTTTTCTAGTTAGAAAAGTCGGTAAAAGGTGCGTTGAACTATTGAGAGAAGTCCACTTCACTTGTTCACAAATAGAAAAAAAAGCTTTCGCAGCGCGAAAGCATAACCGACTTTTCCTAACTTATTTACCTACGTCTCTACTTCTTTTTTTCCCATTTTGTTCATTATTGGCTACATGATATTACGTAATCGTTTTCGTTTCCAACAGCAAATAAACTTTGTTTTCCAAAATGAGTACATTTTCAAAGCTCTAAGCATTATTTTCATTCACTCTTCTATATCAGTTATTTACACTCGAATACCCCCTCCCCTCCCGCTTCAATGAATGGAATATTTGTCAAACATACATACGTACTCCGTTCCCCCAATCCTAAAAGGGCTCATAGACTTTTACAAATAACATTGGACAATATTTTGAACATGGTCGTCGGAACGTGGATTCCAATTTTCCTCAAAAAAAAAAACATTCCTCGTCATCTTCCACAAAAAGAACCCTCTTCCATCTATTCCACCCCTTTTTCTTCAAAACTTCGAAATTAAAATCGCAAATTCAGCTAAATTTTTAAGACTCTTACTTGATCAAAAATTATTATGGGTTACTCCCATTAAATTACCAAAAGCCAAAGGTCTACGTGCAATAAATGTTTCGGAATACCTTTCCCATCACCGTACAGGATGCAACCGAAAATTACTACTAAATGTTCAATCTCGGTTGGATTACGAGTCCCCTGTCTATAATCTAGCTATAGCACGACTACTCTATTGCTAACTAGACACAATCCAAACCACATCGCTTAGACTCGAACTGGAAGCATTCAGAACAATCAGAACGAGTCAAAATGAGCTTGTGTGCGGAAGCGACTGAACCGCCTCTCTTTGTGCGTCAAACAATAATCTCCTCAAACCTTTTAGTTTCTATATCTCAATTCTCCATCTCTCGATTCACAAATCCATTTTACCACACATTAATCCGATCTCTACAGTCAACCACACAAACATACTCTCAATCATTTAGAATCCCACTTTCTCATAAACTCAACATTTAAGCTCTTCCCCCCCCCCATAATTTCGGCCATTCCTCCGTGGCTTTTCACCATTCCAAACATTCGACTAGACCTTACAGAAGTTCCTAAAATTGATAAATCAGTCGTCAGACAACGTATTCTAAAACTACTTGACCAATTCCGCAATCATACCATTTGTCTCACAGATGGCTCTAAACACAAGTGTAAAGTAGAGTATTGTGTTCTCCATAAACGAGAAAATATCAATATGTCGTTTACGAAATACCGCGTCAGTCTACACAGCTGAATTGAACGGAATTCTAGCCTGTCTATCACAAATCACTCAGCTTCCGCCTGGACAAAAGAATCTTCTACTAATGGATTCCTTCTCCTCTTTTCAAGCTATGACTGATCCCTTCTCAAATAATTCTTTCATCCGACGTATCTTCATTACACTTCATACCATTCAATCAGTAAACTCTCACCTCACAATGGCTTGGATTCCGGGCCATGTCAATTTTCCATTACATGATGCTACGGATAGTAATAATGACGGTTCTCCAGGACACTCATCATTTTCGTTCATATTTCTCTAAAATGAATATCAATATCAAAGGAAATACACTTCAAAAAGAAAGATAATTTTTTGGACTGCATATTCGTTCACAAAACGTTCAGTCATTATTTTACTCGTATTTCAAGCATTTTTTAGAGAAAATCACCTGTAAGAATTTTTTAAAGAATAATAAGGGGGGCCAAAGGACTTCAGATTTTTTTTGGGACTTCTAAATTTCTTTGGTTTTATTCATGAAACGCAGAGTCAAAAATGAAGTGATTATTTTACCTGTATTTCAAGCATTTTCTAGGAAAATCATATGTACTTCATTTTCACTAATGTAGGTAAAATTCATCAACCAGGATTTTATAGATTTCTTCAAGTATTTCACCGTATTTTTCTTCTCCAATGGTTCAAAAATTTTTTCGAGCACATATCCTTACCAAATCCCATTAAAAACTCTCTAGAAATGTTATTATTTAGAGCCTTGTAAATCATGCACGGTTTTTCCGTGCACGTTTTTTTAGTCAAGTTTATAAAGAAAATCAAGTAATTTTAACGACAACATTTTATCCTTTCTGAAATGTAATTACTAAAAGTAAGCACGAATTTATTAGTGAAATTCCAACATTCTAGGATAGAGATTTTTTAAAATTTCCAGAGAATTCACTATAATTTTGTATCACCTCCAAGGTCCGCGAAATCGTACCCTAAAAATATTGAAAACTCTCCAGAAATGTTAAATCTCTGAAATCATGGCCGGTTTTTTCCGATCATGTTCTTTTTAGTCAAGTCTAAGTAATTTTACACTCAGTGTTTCATTCTAATCTTTCATCATTATGGTCGTAATGAATAATATAATACGGTGGAAGGCTCCTTCCGCGAGTTGTTTGAAAAATTGATGATGTAAATAAAAATTCAATACTATTCACAAAATATAAAAAAAAATATGGATGGTCTATTAAGAGTAGACGACCCCAATCAAACCAAAATATAAATGAAACAGGAAATATGGTTACTTTTGGATTTCTAATGAAAAAAAAACGTGATCGAAAAACCGGTCACGATTTTAGATACCTACCGTATCACTTTTTGGAAAAATATAGGATAAAGATTTTAGAATTTGTTCCTTCGTCTCTTCTAATTAGAACAAAATTTCAGAGGTCGACATCACGGTCCTTGGAAACTTGATGAGAAATCGATGAAAAAATGCTTGAAAATAGACAAATTTATTCAGTATGAAATTTCATGTCGTTAGTAAGGGGGTACCTACCAAAGAATTTAATCCAAGGGCAAGGGGGTACCAACGGATTTAAGAATTCCAAGGATCCACCAAAGGAATGTATGATAAAAAATTTATTTATTGTTTTCGTGCCATTTCTAACGAATTTCCAATGAAAAACTTCAAATAAGTACACCAAATAGAAGAATATTTTCCGTTATTTTCCCTCGATTTCATAGATTTTTTCAATTACATATTTATAATAACTGACGGTTGTTCGACTCACACACCAATCTGTTGAAAATTTGGTATCACTTTATTCTGAAAAAGAGAAAATTTACATGTATCCGTGTGATATACCTTATGCAGAGCTTGGTTTGTGAATAGACACAATAGGTTTATACACATTGAATACCGGTATCATTATTTCTTATAAGTTCTGCAGACTTAAAAACAAGTTTAAAAATCTACAGTATTGATAAGAACAAAATTTCCTTATAGGTACCCACAGGTACATATCTCTTTGTAAACCTATGAAATACCACGATTAAAAAAATATTCCAATAAGGTTGTAATCACTTAACGTTAAAATTTCAATCATTGTTACCATACAGCCTTATCTAATAATGCAGATTCATATTTACTTTTTAGTTTATTCCAAATAGACTCTAAGTCCGTGTCGCCACCATTAATCTCTATATGGTTGAACCATAATTTCATAGCTTCCTCGCTCTCTCTACGCTTGGATGGTTCCCATGGTTGGAATGGTAATCCTATGAATGTTTCAATTGATTGAGTACTGCCATTTGTATCTTTCTTGAAATTTAAGCCTAGCAGATAGATCTCAGCCGTTTTCTGAAGGTTGCATTGATCCCGACTCTTAGCTATGTAATGTAGGAAGGCATTCTCATTATTGTTGATATAACCAAGGAGCTTCTCCAGACACATAACTTCGTCTTCCTTCTCATACTTAGCCTCTACAACAAAGGTCATGTCTTCAGTCATAATTAGTAGACCAAGATCTAGATCACCAATTTCGTTTGTTTTAGGAAGATTCATCATCTTCACCCCAATTTTAGTGTTGAGACCAATTATTCGAAAAATGAGATACAGAATGGTCGTACATTTGAATTCATCTTTCAGTTTCAACTGATAGTTAGCTGGAGCCTGATTCCGAAAATCAAGCTTGTTTAACACTTTGACGAGTGCTGAAACTTGCTTGAGTTCCAGAAACCTGAGGATATTGATTTGTTATTTTCCTAATTGAGCCGGATAATCCAATTCATAAGGCGGATCTTGAAGTTATTGACCAATACATCCTTTATTTCATCATTAGGATAATCTAGAATGACAAGGTTCATTTTATTGTTGTATTCTTTTATGGTCAAGTACCCATACAGCAACAAGTAAATAGATGTTGGAATTTCATTATGTGTAGGATTGCGTTCATATAATGATGCCACCATTACCTTAAGACCTGTGAAGTGTTCTGGTGTCACTTCATGTGCATACATCTTATCAAGCACAATATCTAAAGAGTGCGTTGGGCACCAATAGTTATTGAACTTTCTACTGGTCAAACATGCCATCACGGATACTGGATTCGCAACTAATGTTCTGCCAGTATCCGAGAATAAATAACCTCCGTACATTTTTAATAGTCTCTCGGTTATTTCTTTGGCAGATGTATCATATGTCTCGGCAAATTGGCTAATATGAGGTCCTAGGTACTTCCAAATTTCGTCTTCCGTGAATCCTACCATGCACGAATATTCGTCGGTTAATGTCACGACATTATTTGGTCCACTACCAGGGAGACCTTCAAAAGCGAATCTTTCAACTCCAGTGACAAATGCGAGTTTCACATGTCGTGTTTCGATAAGAGATTTAATCGCGTTGAAGAATTTTTCAAGTGTAGTTTTCATTCCATTGAGCATCTCTTTTTCTTCCTCAGTTACGCTCCCATCAGGTCTTTTATGCAAAATATTCGTGAAGGGGTAGTCGTATTCATCAACGAGGATCACAACAGGTAAGGAGAATTTCCTATGTAGCTTTTCGACGAGTGTATCCAGGTTTCGTTCACAATCACCCACTTTGTAGAAATCTGCGATACGTTGTAATGCGTCATACAGTCTTGTCTGAAATAGCTTGGCCGAAGGTGTATTATTCCCGTAATTTGCGATTCGTGCAAATGTCAGATTAACTAGCGGGTACTCTACCCATTCTCCCTTCTTGTCGGTATTTCCCAGCGAATAAATCTTAGTACCTTTAAACCATTTTTTCTCACCTGAGAAAAACGAGTGGAGCATCTGTAAGAAATTGCTTTTTCCAAAGCGGCGGGGACGTGTGAATAGTATGCAACGTCTTTGGTCCTTGAGAAGTTTTTCAATATATGGTGTTTTATCGATAAACACCTTCTTACCGACACGAATATCCAGAAATGTTTCATCTTTCATTGGTAATGGTCGAAGAGATTTAGGCTTCCTGGTAGGTGTAGACTGCAGTACTTTGCCGGACTCTGTCAACCTTGATCCATCATCCACAACTGATGTATCCGATGTTTGCGATGAATATGTTCCCGCGTTGAACACATCACTCCAAAGTATAACGATAATTGTAAAAAATAGTGCCTCCAGATTCTTGATGAAGTCCATGATTCAGTCGTCAACCGTTGATCATCAGTCAATTAGCTACGTAGACCGCAAATTTTCCACACACTAAGAGTTATCGTATTGTCGTATCGAAATAGAAGATTAAAGTATATCGCGCAAAGTACTCGGAATTTATTATTGTCGCGAAAGAGGACCAACCATTCGTGGTCGTGAAAACCCAACAGAGGCACTTCCCACCATCACAAGTGGCTGCATACCATACTTCGAATCGATTGTATGTTGTTGTCTTACAGCTTCCGTTGATATAACCAATGATTTTAATCTATTACACTGTAGAAATTTTATCACGCTATAATCAAAGTGTAAATCATCTTTTCAATCTTCCATTATCTCTATTACAGGTCCATTTCACCAGCCCCCCTTTTTGAAATTTTCAATTTTTTTTGGCAAAATGAATTGTGCTCGATTTGTGCTGAATTGTGCTGCAAGAATTTTGTTTTGTGCTTGTCCCCTTCCGAAGATATACAAAAAAGTCTCAAGGGGGGGCTGGTGAAACGATAGCCCCCCTTTTTGAAATTTTCAATTTTTTTTTTTTGGCAAAATGAATTGTACTCGATTTGTGCTGAATTGTGCTGCAAGAATTATGTTTTGTGCTTGTCCCCTTCCGAAGATAAACAAAAAAGTCTCAAGGGGGGGCTGGTGAAACGATAGCCCCCCTTTTTGAAATTTTCAATTTTTTTTTTTTTGGCAAAATGAATTGTGCTCGATTTGTGCTGAATTGTGCTGCAAGAATTATGTTTTGTGCTTGTCCCCTTCCGGAGATATACAAAAAAGTCTCAAGGGGGGGCTGGTGAAACGATAGCCCCCCCTTTTTGAAATTTTCAATTTTTTTTTTGGCAAAATGAATTGTGCTCGATTTGTGCTGAATTGTGCTGCAAAAATTATGTTTTGTGCTTGTCCCCTTCCGAAGATATACACAAAAGTCTCTGGGGGGGGGCGGTGAAACGATAGCGCCCCTTTTTGAAATTTTCAATTTCTTTTGGTAAAATGAATTGTGCTGCAAAAATGATATTTTGTGCTTGCTCCCTTCCGAAGATATACGAAAAAATCTCTAGGGGGCTGGTGTGATGCGGCCCCCCTTTTTTGAAATTTGTAATTTTTCGGTCAAAATGAACTGTGCTCGATTTGTGCTGAAATGTGCCGCAAATTTTATGTTTTGTGCTGACTTTAAATACCAGGTTTGGCACTTGTCGTATCCACTCAATTCAATTAGATTCGACATAAGGATGGTCTGCGGAAGTAAACGGATAAAATAAAATGAATGAAGGAATAAAATAAAATTGAAATAATATGACCGTTTCAATCGAACGTTAGACGTTACAGTCGATCAAAGATGAAAGTCAATGAATTAGGACTGTGATTAGGACTGAGTAGGGCGCCTAGAGAATGTAAACTATTAAAGAAAAATGAATAAATCACAGGACAATTGCAATAAATCACAATGTTTCGTTGTCCCGCAGTCCAACCTCGTCATACGAAATCCGAATTTGTGAAAATCAGGCGGGAATGTGTTTCATAATAATAATGATAATCAGCTGTGCTGCTGTTGATAACCTACAGCTGTATACCTCTTTCCCTTCACCGCCCTCCGGCTAACGAAGAAATAACGTCAACTTCTAAAGCTTATATCTTACGAAAAATTGTTCGCAGATACTTAAAACCAGCATATGAAATATTCTCGAAACCTTTCTCTGTAATTTAAAAAAAAAAATTGAAGCTCTACGTTGCGTCTATCGCGAGGAATTAATTTTCAAAGTTGACGATCTCTCCCATTTAAATATATGTAAAACGAGTCGCGGAACCAATGCGTTGGAAACATTATGGTCTATCTGATACCCCCATTTGTAGGTGCTCTAATTTATAGTAAAAAGATAGAAAATTGATATAGAAAGATACAAAATTGGTACGAAAACTCTGAAATTTTCGAACTAGTAAGGAAGAAAACAGTGTGAAATGATTCACATTTGGTTCAAAACAGTCAAATATTTGGTATAAAAATTGAGGAAATTTGATAACTTTTTTAGAGGTTGAAAAATGAGAAAATTGTGCTCTGCGCTAGAGAAATGGGTACCTAAATATGCAGAAAGAATATCTCTCATATTTGTTTTAAAAACTGTCAAATATTCACAAATTAGAAGATTTCGAAGATTTTAAAAGAGGTTGAAAAATGAGGAAATTTTGCTCTGTTTTAAAGAAATGAGTAAATGCGCCAGACTGGGTAAATTTTGCTCTGCGCTAGAGAAACAGATCCTTGTGCTTCTTTTTGAGATTTTTAAAATTCAATGAAAAATGACCGAATGTTCAGGCAAAATTTATCCACGTTATTTAGCCTTATTAGTCTTTATCTGACAGAAATTACTCTCACTAAGGATATATTATCATTTTCACCAAGTATTTCATTTTTGACAAGGTAGGTACTCAGGAACATCAATGACTACACTTTTTTTATTTCCACGTATACCAAGTACGTTTAGAACACTTTCCCAAGGCGCACAAACGTGCAGTCTATAATAAAAGTGAATATTCTGTCGAATTTACTTGTATTTCAGACCTTGTTTTAGAGAAATTACCTGTATGTCATTTTTACCAAGGTAGATACACAGAAAAATTCATTATCCAAGGTAGGTACCTAGTAAAATTCATCACCCTTTACATACAACATCGTAAAGTAGCCTAACGTGAAAAAAAAATACACTCAAATAATAATCATTTATTTACGTAGTCACTGAAAACGATAAGAAAAGAGACATGCATGTCCGTTTTTTGCGTGAGCTTTTCCCCTCTTACACATTTCTCCAAATAAATGAACATTTTTCTCATTTTCACCTCTCGAAAATCTTCAAAATCTTCCATTATTTCACTCTATATCTGTAATACCCTCGATGACTTCCAGCTTTCTGAACAGCTCCTTCTTGATACGTTGACTTTTTGAATGCCAGAGGAGCGAACACCAGTGATCCAAATGTGTTATCGGGTGATCTGCCTTTCCTGAACGTGCAAATCTCGCTAAATCAACGTATACGAAGTGAACCTTTCCTTCCTCCTCGACCGAAGACTCAATTAGGATATATTCGTCCTTCGTCTTAAATTGGTGGTCATATTTCTTCGGTAATCCTCCGTCGGTGATAACTACCATAATAACGGTCGGAACATCCTCTGGTCTGTAGAGATCCGCATGGCTCAGTTGTTTCGGATTCACCTTTTCCACATTTTTTGTTGCCTCCTTCACCGCTGCGTCCACATCTGCTTCACTCATGTTCTTTGCCTTCGCTTCTGCTCTCGCCGTATTCGCTGCATCCTTCATTTTTGCCATCGTTTCCGCTTTTGCCTTATCGCGTCTTCAATTGAATAAATGTATCTCATCGCTCGCGTCGAATGTATTCTCTTCGAATAAAATGTACAAATACAAACCTCACATCGAACCTCCCACTTACAGAACAGACTACATTGACTATTCCATTGCTGATTCCAGCTGCTGTAATTCCTCTAACGTGTATCCAGTGCACTTTGCAATCATCGCAAGGTCTGCCTTCTCCCTCAAGAGGGCCATGGCTATTCTCATTCTCTCGTTCGCAACTTCTTCTCCCTCCGCAACCGCTTTTCTTTCTTCTATATCCTGCAGTTCTGCTACCTTTTTGGCTATATCTGTAATACCCTCGATGACTTCCAGCTTTCTGAACAGCTCCTTCTTGATACGTTGACTTTTTGAATGCCAGAGGAGCGAACACCAGTGATCCAAATGTGTTATCGGGTGATCTGCCTTTCCTGAACGTGCAAATCTCGCTAAATCAACGCATACGAAGTGAACCGTTCCTTCCTCCTCGAATTTGTTCGAAGACTCAATTAGGATATATTCGTCCTTCGTCTTAAATTGGTGGTCATATTTCTTCGGTAATCCTCCGTCGGTGATAACTACCATAATAACGGTCGGAACATCCTCTGGTCTGTAGAGATCCGCATGGCTCAGTTGTTTCGGATTCACCTTTTCCACATTTTTTGTTGCCTCCTTCACCGCTGCGTCCACATCTGCTTCACTCATGTTCTTTGCCTTCGCTTCTGCTCTCGCCGTATTCGCTGCATCCTTCATTTTTGCCATCGTTTCCGCTTTTGGTTTTTCCTTCGATTGCTCTCGCAATTTCTGCGCCCTGGCATCGAGCAACTCTGTAAATACCTTGAAAGCAATGTGCTGGAATCTGACGATATCGAAGCTCCCGCAAATCCTCTCCATTTCGATGACAAAAGTATTGCCATCGACGTCCCTGGCGCGGACGTCGTGGAGTGTGGGGTATTCATTTGCCGCGACAATTTGCTGCTCGTCCCCGCGTATCTCAATTTCCTCCAGCTTATCTTTTATTACCGGTAAGTTACCGACTAGAAGCTGATTCAAAAACGGTCTCAATATGTCAGGTGTACGGAAGACAGCTTGGAATATCTTATTATTTGTCAGGGAAGCTGTAAAATGAGTAAAAATATTTTCATCAAATACATAAATTTTAAAAGTAGCTGGATTTCATCCAATTTTAGCATCGTTTTCTTCTGATATAAAACGACCCAGAATTCAAAGAGAGTAGTTCACTGGGAAAATCTCTCCTTATCCACGAGAAGCAAACATGCGGGTCAAACCGTCTCAGATTTAATATTTCCTAAAGCTGTCTTCTCGGTTTTTGCGAGACCCGCTCTCGGGTAGGTTACCTACAAATAAAACTCTTCAGACTTTCTCATGATGTTGGTGCCCTTTCACTCGACACTAGGAACAGCAATTTGTCACGGGTAGGTACTTGTGTTGCATTACTCTTGGGTGTCAATGACGTGCCTGAAGGGATCAGATTATGAATAGCATCCCTTACACTCACCACATTCTATATATTCGTGCGCGACGGGGGTTGAACCAGTGACATCTCTCCCGTAGCGTGGATGCGGTAGCAGTATTCCAGTGTTTGGCGCTCCTTGTGATGATGCTAAATTGACTGTAAAATGATTTGTATCATGAGTACCTCACCTATCTATTAATTGTGTAGCACTCTGGCGCTGTCAAATAAACATGCTTACCGAGGAACAGCATTATAAGCCCCATGATGATGGGATTAAATCCAAGTTATAAAGCACTACAGTAATATTCGGATTTGATGCACCTGCCGAACCGTGGTATTGAATGAGTTAAACAATTTTTAAAAACTTGATAGGTATCTGTGAATTGTTTTTAAATTGTACGTGGATGCTTAATTCGCAACGATGAAATCGATTTCAGTCATTCAGTGGTTTGTACGATGTGGACGAGAATGAAATTGCGATGAAAAACATTATTGTACTTGGTGTTTTATTACGTAATTTCGAGGTACTCGTAATCTTTCACCACCAGAATAATTTTGATTACTTGATAGTCCATATCTACATTAAAATTCAGTCAAGATTTCTACGAAATGAATAGTCGTTTTCGAAGGTTACCGTTCATTTTCGTGGAAATCTTATTTGAATCGTACTGTAGATAGTGTAGGTATTAGGCTGCTAGGCCTTACGCGCTTAAAGAAAGAATAGTACTAGCGGTTACTGACAAAACATGATGGAATACTGCAAAATTTAGTTATACATTTATAATTAGTATTGTAATACTTATGACTGTAGAGAACATTTTCAGAAGGCGTGCCACTCAAATTTTCCTTAGGGGGCTGGAGGGGGGCCAAAATGTCTATCAAAAATCAGTATTTTGCTAATATCTCAAGAACGGTTGGGTATAGGGGAAAAATACATCAGTACAAAAGTACCCGCCGTATAATTTTACGTAAAAAACGTTCCCTTCATTTTTTCGCTACGACTCACCGTTAAACCACAATCGACGCGCCAAAATTGAAGCGCCTAAAAAAACACATGGTCGGGAGAATGTACATGGTTACGCGCGACGCCACGCGGTGCACGGTTATGCCGTGGCTCGGTTTACCAGCTACGCTGCGCCATGTTACCATCGTTTTCAACATTAAAGGAGAGAAAGTACGAGATTGAAAATTTTTCATAAAAATACCAAAAAAAAAAACACTTACGCTAGCACACGACTTTTCTTCTTACATATACTCAGAACTCATTAAGAGAGTAACTCCCACTCTTTGTACTAAATACTGATTACCTATCAATTAAGTCCGATATTTGTAGAATCAATAGTAAAACTCAGTTTATGAAGCCTATCATCATGACGTCACATCATCTCATAACAGAATAAGGAAACGTAAATTTATTTTATTTAATCAAAAATAAGCAATTTTTTATTAACGTTATCAAATTTTTCGCTTGAGTTTTTCATTTACCAACAACCCCCCTCCTTTAATAGCTAGAGATGTGTACCTGCAATTTTTTTGACGATTGAATGAGTAGTTCTTGGGATGTAATCAATTTTTTGGAAAATTCTCACTATTAAACATTTGAACCACTTATAGCTGCTTACATCATGAGAAGGGGATTTTCTTATCCTCTTGTTTTCAGTACTAATTGTCATGAAGAATCTTTACTTTTTTTTAATTTTTTTTGTTAGGCTGTTCCTTTTTTCTTTTTTTTTATTATTAGTCAAATTCAGTTGTAAAAACCTTTAGTTTCAAAATCCATACATCTATGAATGAGTACAATTTTTTAGTGTTCATCAAATATACTGCGAGACTAGCTTAAAGACTTCATTCTTAATTCATTATTGATTTGTAGATCATTTTTTTGTGTATATGTGATGGTCAGTAGTTTGATTTCAGGTGTCTCAGGACATGGGAATATTATTTTTAATTTGGAATGGTTTCTTTGAGTGAGATTTGAGGTTAGACTTATGAGTAAACACGGCTCCAGAGGTGTATTATTAATTTTTTAATATGTTTGGAAAGGTTGGAACGTGAGGGAAAGAATGAAGGGTTGACTGATGGGTCATTGGTTGCTTGTTTGGCTTCAGTATAGATTTTGTCCATTTTTTTTCCCCGGATGTCCTTGTAACTAGATTCCCCGTTAAAGAATATTGGGATGGAATTTGCATAGAAGGTGGTGATGAGAGCGTGACTATGATTTATGAGCGGATGAAAAGAAGAGCGCCTGGTGATAGCAATAAGTGATGCCAGGAATTGGAGATGATAAGGAATTGAGCCTTGCAGACTAATATACAGTATACTAGACCAATATTAGACTAACATTAACGTTTAGGGAGAAGTAATTATGAAGCTCTTTTAGAAGTGCTTGAATACAAAGACACAAATCTAATTTCCAGACCACAGGGTGCGCGTTTTTTTGCCGACTTTTCTCATTGGAAAAGGGTACACCCGGTGTCTGTTTAGAAATTTATAAAATTTGATAATCAATAAACCTATTAGTTGATAAGAAATTCGCCATTTATTTTATTGCTGTAGGTGGAAAAATGAAGATAAGTTTTATTGATTTTTCGAGCTAAAAAAAAAGGAAGTATTACGCCGATTTAAGGTATCTCGGGAGGTGGGAGTATTATTTTTAATTGGGACAGCTTTTTGAGGTGTCTCAGGAGATAGCAATATTATTTTCAATTGCTATTTTTCAATTTAATTTTTTTTTTCTTTTTTATTTAAATTAAAGGTTGTTTTTTCTCGTCTTAGAAACAAACGTTTTGCCGCTAAGGCACGTTTTTCCGTTTGCGGTCGCATACTTCGATGGTCATTATTGGTGACAATTCTTAACATCGTTCCAAATAATATCAAATAAAAACCGTTGAAAAAATTGCTTATTTTTGA
Organism: Aspidiotus rigidus; assembly: GCA_035079385.1. NCBI lineage: Eukaryota > Metazoa > Arthropoda > Insecta > Hemiptera > Diaspididae > Aspidiotus > Aspidiotus rigidus. The sequence continues at coordinate 342,599 of JAVHKY010000075.1, read as the reverse complement.
TTAAATAAAATAAATTTACGTCTCTTATTCTTTTATGAGATGATGTGACGTCATGATGACAAGCTTCATAAACTGAGTTTTTCTATTGATTCTACAAATATCGGACTTACTTGATAGGTAATCAGTATTTAGTAGAAAGAGTGGGAGTTACTCTCTTAATGAGTTATGAGTATGTAAGAAGAAAAGTCGTGTGCTAGCGTGAGTGTTTTTTTTTTGGTATTTTTATGAAAAATTTTCGATCTTGTACTTTCTCTCCTTTAATGATGAAAACGATGGTAACATGGCGTAGCGTAGCTGGTAAACCGAGCCACGGCATAACCGTGCACCGTGTGGCGTCGCGCGTAACCATGTACATACTCCCGACCATGTGTTTTTTTAGGCGCTTCAATTTTGGCGCGTCGATTGTGGTTTAACGGTGAGTCGTAGCGAAGAAATGAAGGGAACATTTTTTATGTAAAATTATACGGAGGTTATTTTTGTACTGATGTATTTTTCCCCTATACCCAACCGTTCTCAAGATATTAGCAAAACACTGATTTTTTAGAGATATTTTGGCCCCCCTCCAGCCCCCTAAGGGAAATTTTGAGTGGCACGCCTTCTGAAAATGTTCTCTACAGTCATAAGTATTACAATACTAATTATAAATGTATAATTAAATTTTGCAGTATCATTTCACTAACCGCTAGTACTAGAAGATGGTATGACGTGTACGACAAACTATGTATTACTGATTCCGTACGGTCTGGCACCTGCGATATCTAATATCTAATATATCTAATATATAAAATAGAATGTTTGTCTGTCTATATGTATGTTCGTCCATAACTTTCAAACGCCTTCACCTATCGACCTGGAATTATTTTTGAAAAATTTCGTTTTTTCTGGGTCAGGTTCTTAAATACATTTCGATGTTTTGACTCCCTGAAGGTGGAGTAGGGGGCGACCAAATTAGGAAAAACGGGCATTATCGAGTACTGAAACTGCTTTGCGCTGTACATTAGACCTACGCGCGTTGAGTGGCGCAGTTTCGAAAATTGAATTATTGTGATAACTCGAGTATAACTCATTTTTATGAAAAATTGAAGAGAACAAAAATTGTAGCCCCTGTAATTTCCTTTCGAATGAGGCCGGTTCCAGATTTTTAGGAGGAAATTTTGTGACTACAGTATTCGCTGTACTTCCATACTAAGTAAGTTATTTTATTCACAGTTTTAAAAACACCTACATAAAGGATTTTACATCCGGTATCTCATACAAGAACCAATGTCTAGATACCGTGTGCGCACTGCGTATGGGCTAGCGGAAATGACCCTTTTTTTTACCTGTTGTCCGTGTGTTTTCTTAGGGACTGGCAAAATGTCAATGGATTTGTCTGTATTCTGCTGTGATACAGGCTTCACGCGTTAAGTCAGCTCTCAAGTGAATTAGTGTGTAAAAAATTTAATTTGGTGATTTTATTTTTGTGCGACTCGGAACTTTGATATTTTATAAGTACAGTCGCAGTTTTTGGTGTCTATTTTCTTATTTTTGGACTGAATAGTTGTGAATTTTGCAAGACTCTTTCCACTGTTTCTTTTTTAAAAATTCATCTGAATTCCAAGATACCTACAAAACACACATACCTACAAGATACAGATACCTATAAAACACAGATATCTACTCAACACACAGCTAGCGGTCAGGCGCGCCGGAGGCGCGTCGCCAACCGCTAGTACACTATACAACAGTTATCGATACGAGATACAATATGCTACAATAGCTTAGGTACTTAACCTTTCACCTTTAAAAACCAGCGAATATAGATATTTAGCTTAGGTACTTATTATGCACATATACTCGTTATTTGAGATGTATCCCGTTTTCATCAAAGAAGAAGAAAAATTACATACACCTTGCATGCTATTTACCATGCTCAAAAATAGGCTACCTCATGAGTTTCTCTCTTTTCAACGCGTAGCAAAACACAGTAGCATATGGTAGGGTATGGTACAGGACACACTGACGTCACGAACTCAGATAATAGCGTTGTTAGCGCGCGTATATGACATTGTGACGTCGCAGTAACTCATGTATCATTTTGTATGAACCAAAATATCATAAACCCAAAGTAGCGACACTGAAAATTCATAAATTAACAAATCAGCAGGTCGAATTTCTGTGTACTGCGTAGCTTACCTTCCCTATCAGCGAGTGAACCTACAGAGTGAACAATAGGGAAAGATCTTGTACCAGACTAGTTACTGCAGAGCTGTAAGCTTCCATAGACTTGACATAGCTGAGCACGGCCGTGAGCTGAGAAGGAAGTTTTCCAACACAATGCATCTAGAAAAATGTTGTCGCTGTGTAGTAGTGTGTAACACAGTTCCTATAGTTTCATCTTGTTAAGCTCTAATCAAACCAGGGGGCGGCATGAAGGGGCTACCACTGTATACCCTAGTTGTGATGATCATCTCCCCAAGTTCTCTCCCTGCACATTTTCCTCCATTTTTTACCCTCTAAAAATGATGAAAAATGTCAAACTCCTCAACAAATATGTGAAACTTCTTTTATCTTTGAAAACAGGGATGGATTTTCCACCCATGATCCAAGAGGTTTCATCATACACCATGCGTGTGCAAAAAAATACAAATGTAAGAATAGAATCAAAAATTGAGACTTTTTCTAAAAATGAATGCTCATTGCTTTCAAGAGTCATCATGTAATAAAAATGACTTAAATTAATCTAATAATATTTACAATCCTATTTTCCTAAAATCCCCACATATTGTACACTGATAATGCCATTTTTCTTTGAAATGCCATGTTTTTTCTTTGCATTTATAACAGATAAGTGTGATTTTATCTTTGGTACTTACCACCCTAGAGAGAGTGATTTTACATTGAGTGCATGTTCTAACTTCCTTTTTTAGAGTTAATTTAATGTCTTCCTCTGTAATTGAATGTTTAGTTACTTTATTACAAGGCCTACAATATCTCATATATGTATAAAAGGTTAGATAGATTATATAAGGTTCTTTTGCTATCCCGAATGTTGAAACCTATTGGGGTTTTATTTAGTAAGGCTGACAGTGGGTTGAGTGCAAGGCAGAACCACAAAGCGCTCAACGAATCTCCCTGGAAGATACCTCTTTTTATGGCGATTGGAGGTGTGCGGTACATCATTTGACTTGTTCTTACTTGGATGACTGTTTTCCATTTCCTCATTATGCTCTCTAGGCATGCCACTATTGTTGGGTGTATTTTAAAGATTATTATTATTATTATTATTATTCTCCCTATCACAGGTATGAATATACCCGGTAACAACAATTTATAGAGGATATAAGATATATCAAGTCTATAAACGTGGTGCTTCTTCGCCCAAAACTTTCCTGACCATGCGCGTGGTATGCAGCACAACAGCCTTCTGCATGGCACGGGCCTCCTTTGTCGTGCATCCAAGCTCCGTCAAGTTCCTTATAGTGCTCTTCGGGAATAATCCTGTTGCTGTCACGACTATCGGTAGCGTCTTCGTTCTGGTTATCCACTGCCTCTCTATCTCCATGGCTAGTTCTTTGTACTTACTGATCTTATGTTGTACTGTGTGCTTCATGTTCTTGGAGTTTGGGACTGCTACGTCTATGAGATACGTCAATTTTTCAGCCTTGCTCTTCAATATGATGTCAGGCCTATTGTGTGACACAGTTTTATATGTATAGACTGTTCTGTCCCACATTAGCAAAGTTCTATGATCTTCCACCACACTCGCAGGTTTGTATTCCCAATAGGGTTTTTCTTCCACATTTAGGTCTCGCTTCTTGGCTATCGCTGCGTGGAGTACTTTTGCGACACTATCGTGTCTCTCTTTGTAGTCTGTAGTGACCAACATTTCGCATCCACTTATAATGTGTTGGATGGTTTCTCCTGGTTTTCCACATAATCGACATCTGTCATCTCTTAGCGATCCATCTTTGATGACGTATTTTTGATAATTTTTTGTTCTAATGACCAAATCTTGTATGGCCATGAGGAAGCCCTCAGTTTCAGGGAACAGGTATCCATCTGTAAGCCACATAAGAGATGCTTGTTTGTCCACGTGTTCATTTTCGAGCTCTGTGGGATAGTGTCCATGAATCAATTTTCGCTTCCATTGTAGCAGGAGTTCGTCATTATATGCTTGTCGTTTCTCACTTGTTGCCGTTTCATTACTGTAATCTCGTAATTTTACCGTAGTCAGTCCCGTGTCCGCTCTTATTACTGCATCATGTAGAGGGGATTCTTGTTTTCTTTTGTGGAAATATTTTTGGATATTCCGCGTTTGTTTGTGATGTAGCCATTTCAGGTTTGTAACTCCTCGACCCCCTTGGTTTCTTGGTAGCGTCAGCCTCTCTATTGCCGATCTAGGGTGTAGCATCTTATTTTTTGTCATCATTACTCTTATTTTCCTCTCCAGGTCCTCAAGTTCAGTAACACTCCAGTTAATGATTCCACATGAGTAGGTCAGTACTGGGATGGCAAAGGTGTTTATGGCTTTGGACATATTTTTACTATTTAAACCAGTTTTTAATATTCCTTTGATTCTGGTGATGAATTTTTTTCTCAGTTCTTCTTTCATTATCTTGTGTTCTGTAAATTTATTTTGTTCTGTTCCCAAGTACCTATACATCTCATTTGGTTCCATATCTGCTATCTCTTCTTCTTCTGCATCCTCATCGTCAAGATTGTCATCACATTTGCTTTTGTTGACCTGCATTATTCGACACTTATCCAGCCCAAACGTCATGCGGATGTCATCGGAGAAGTTTCTTAGTATCTGGATTAGTTGGAGGAGTTTCCCTCTAGATGGAGCAAATAATTTGATATCATCCATGTACGTCAAGTGAGTGACATTGTACATTGACTGTCTATTGTTCCGGATACTGAACCCTATCTTTGTTTCCTTCAACATCACTGATAGTGGGTCAAGAGCTATGCAGAACCATAAGAAGCTTAAGGAGTCTCCTTGAAATATTCCTCTATTGATTTGAATTGGTTCCGTCTCTATGGCTTCCTTGTTGCTCCTAAGTTTTATCACTGTTGACCATGTCATCATCATTTGTTGTAGACATGTTATTATTTCTGGTTTTATCTTATAAATTTTCAAGCTTTGTATAAGCCAAGTGTGTGGTACTGAGTCAAACGCCTTTTGGTAGTCAATATAGGCTGTACTCAGCTTTCTGTTATTTTTTCGAGCTTGCTGTAGTATTAGTTGGTCTATGACCAATTGTTCCTTGCAGCCATACGCATTTTTCCTACATCCCTTCTGTTCTTCGGCGATGATGTTATTATCCATACAGTGTTTCTGTATTTTTCCTGCTAAGCACGCTGTAAATAGTTTGTAGGCTGTGGGGAGACACGCTATGGGTCGATATTTGGCTGGATTCTTACTGTCACCCTTTTTTGGCAGTAGGTATGTAACGCCTTGAGTAAAGAACTCTGGAATAGACTCAGTGCCTTCTATGTAGTTGTTTATTTTCTTTAATAGGAGATCATGTGTGGCTGTAAACTTCTTGTACCAATAGTTTTGTGTCTTATCCGGCCCTGGTGCCTTCCAGTTTTTTAGTTTCTTCATTACCGCTGCGAATTCATCTTTAGAAACCTGTGCGTCCAACATGGGCTGTATAGGTACTTTGACATTTGCCTTCTAGTTCGTGTATCCAGTGTGCATCCTTGTTATGTTCTATTGAATTCGACCATATACCTCCCCAGTATTCTATTATTTCCTGTTTTGTAGGAGCTTCATCTACTTGTCTTTTTCCTCCTTCTATGTTTCTATAGAATCCTTTCTGATCATTCTGAAATCTTGTGTTGTCGTCTCTTCTTTGATGGCTCTTTGTGTAGGCTCTTAGTTTGGCAGCCTTACTCAAGAGTTTCTGTTTTATAGTGTCTTGTATTTCAGCAATTTCTTGGTCGTCGTTTTCATACTTGGAGTGCTTTCTATATTTCTTTTTGAGCCTTTCTATCTTGTTTTTTGTTCTTCGACTTTTGTTTTCTTGATGGTTCACCCTATTTAGCTCGGCTCTAAGTTCTTTAACTTCATTTTCCAGTCTAGTCATCCAGTTAGGTTTCTTTTGCTCCATTTTGGTTTTCTTTGCTCGTGTTTGCACATTTACTTTCAGTCCAAGTATTCTCACTACTGCTACTGCAGAGCAGTATATCTTCCCACATAGGATTATTGTTATTATTATTGTTATTTATTATTGTTATTTATTATTATTATTATTATTATTATTATTATTATTATTATTATTATTATTATTATTATTATTATTATTATTATTATTATTATTATTATTATTATTATTATTATTATTATTATTATTATTATTATTATTATTATTATTATTATTATTATTATTATTATTATTATTATTATTATTATTATTATTATTATTATTATTATTATTATTATTATTATTATTATTATTATTATTATTATTATTATTATTATTATTATTATTATTATTATTATTATTAATTATGTACATTGTTCGCATTTTTGTTGGAATATTTGTATGGCAGCACTGATTTTACTTTGTTTATGAAGCTAGCTCTATTCTGTCCGCAAATAGAATGGGTCGCGTAAACAAACCCGCAAACCGCTTCCTCGCATCGTAATCAATTTTTTTTGCATGAAAGCGGGTCGCGGGTTTGTTGACATGACCCATTCTGTTTGCGGACAGAGTATAGATACTGTGTGAGATAAGGAATGTAATTGTTTTTTGTCTGTGTGTAAAAAATGGTGCAATAATAAATTCTACGTGAATAATTGTCAATCTCCGTGTATTTACTATCATTTTTCACCAAGTCGGATTACTACATCCAGCGCCATGTTTGTTTACATCGAACGAGAATACCTCTAGGTCCTTAGTGCTGCTGTTGATAACGTACAGCTGTATACCTCTTTCCCTTGACCGCCCTCCGGCTAATGAAGAAATAACGTCAACTTCTAAGCTTACGAAAAATTGCTCGCAGATACTTAAAACCAGCATATGAAATATTCTCGAAACCTTTCTCTGTAATTAAAAAAAAAAAAATTGAAGCTCTACGTTGCGTCTATCGCGAGAAATTAATTTTCAAAGTTCTCTCCCATTTAAATACATGTAGAACGAGTCGCGGAACCAACGCGTTGAAAACATTATGGTCTATCTGTATACCCCCATTTGTAGGTGCTCTAATTTATAGTAAAAAGATAGAAAATTGATATAGCATGATACAAAATTGATACGTTAACTCTGAAATTTTCGAACTAGTAAGGAAGAAAACAGTGCGAAATGATTCACATTTGGTTCAAAAACAGTCAAATATTTGGTATAAAAATTGAGGAAATTTGATAACTTTTTTAGAGGTTGAAAAATGAGAAAATTGTGCTCTGCGCTAGAGAAATGGGTAAATATGCAGAAAGAATATCTCTCATATTTGTTTTAAAAACTGTCAAATATTCACAAATTGGAAGATTTTGAAGATTTTAAAAGAGGTTGAAAAATGAGGAAATTTTGCTCTGTTTTAGAGGAATGAGTAAATGCGCCAGACTGGGTAAATTTTGCTCTGCGCTAGAGAAACAGATCCTCGTGCTTCTGTTTCGGATTTTTAAAATTATATGAAAAATACGAAAAAAATAGCCTCAAAATGTTGAAAGTTAGCCCTCTGCGCCTCTTCTTAGGATTTTTAAAATTGAATGAAAAAATGCTTACGCAGCCGCGTAAGCAATACACGACTTTTCACCTGTATCTACAATCAAGTTTTTTGCTTAAACTTTAACTCTAGTACTCCAATTTATTCAATGAATCGTTTTCTCAATAAGATACACACATCCTCAACATCTCTTGCCACTCTAATTCATTCTTGATCATCTCCGATTCTCAAGCATCTTTTAATGTTGGTTGTTGTAGACTCACACATAACATTCATTCATGAAAAACTCAACACAAACGAGCAAATCTTTCACCCATATAAAACTATTAATTCATCACTCAAAAAAATGACAAAATTATACGCAAAGGATTGTTGCACTATTACTATACTAACACAACATTCATTCATGACTGACTCAACACGAACGAACACATCTTTAAAATTCATTCATAAAGAGCGCATCCTTACGTGTGTGAACAGGTAACCCAAAAAATGAATAAAACTAGCTACAACTACACTGACAATCTACGTAATCAAAGGTTACCCTTCGCTTTTGATGACGAAAGCGGTTACCTGAAGTTTAGTACTACAAAATATTAGTAGCTCGAATATATATGCAAATTTCATCAAATTAGTTCACGTTTCAATTTGAGATTTCTCACGAACCAAACATCGTATCAACACCAAAAGTTCACAATTACATTTTTAGACATGTAAATTACAATATATCAACATTTGAAAAAAATTGAACAAACCATATCAGAGTTATAGGAGTGGGGAATTTTTTTTTTAAATTGGGTATATCTGGAGAACTACTGATCCGATCGTCAAAAAAAATGCAGGTGCACAACTTCAGATATAACACTACAACTTGACTAAGTTTCAAGAAAATCCATCCAGTAGTCTCGGAGGAGAAGTCCGGACAAATTTTGATCCATATATATATATATATATCCATATATATATAAAATATATATATATATATATATATATATATATATATATATAAGGAAACCTGAAATTTTTTTAATGACGTAGCGATGATCTATGACCTCTAAAACGTCGAGAAAGTTCATTTCCCCCCCTTTCTGCCACAACTGTGACGGGTGTAATACTCGCTTTTCTACGAAAAGTCGGTAAAATGGCAGAAATTGACAGAAATTAGTCTCTGCGCTTGACTGCGCCAGAAGGAATATGTCTTATCTACGAGAAAAGCAAGCTCTATTTGAAATGTGTTCAAACCAGGAATACGTCACAAAATCTTTAAAAGATAATAAGAACACGGTAGGGATCTAGATATGCGTTAGTGTTAGCTAGATTTACCTGCATCACCACTCCATAAGATTAAAAAAAGGTCTAAATAGAAAAAGGTTACCATTTATCGGCCCGATAAAAAAGAGGAAATAAACAATAAAAAAGATTGAAATCACAAGCGTGAATAATATTCAGCAATATTTTAAGAAGACAACATTTAATTATGATATTGCACAATAAAAATATTATATTAACAGTAAGAAAATAAATTGAATGATAGTAAAAAAAATCCACAATACAAAAATAAGATCTCCCCTCTGAATTATTTTTTCGCAGATATTCACGACACAGTAAAAAAATTAAAATAAACATTTAATATTTTAGTTTGAATATATTAAAAGCCACGGTAAAAAACATTTTATTTTATATAATAGGCCTATTATGTAGTTATATCTATTGGATAATTAGCGCACGTTTTGACTTCGCGGTGCGACCTCTTTTCCTCTTCTGGCCCAAGGGAATCTGCTTAGCCTCCTCAGGAACTAAAATAGATTTTTGCCGGATTTTCAATCCAAGTATGTGTTTACATACGACGTACTTCGTAAATGAGGGGCACGTACATGAACAATCCTCATCGACGTTGTTGGGTACTGTCACCATCCAGATACCACGATAATATTCTCTGAACTCGCTGAAATTCTTCCAGGCTCCCAATTTCCTCTCATACTCATTCAATATCACGGTAGTAATTGAAGGTTTCCCTGTCGCCGCTATGTAATAACGCGCGTAGTCTGTACCTTTTTGTTGTAATATTTTTCGGTTTTCTAACGCCCAGTGATACGCTGCTGTCCATACCTTCAGAGGGATCGCCGGCGTATCAGCAAATGGTTTGTAGTTTGTGCAATTAGGATGACGATCTGTTGACCACTTTGTAATCAATTCGTCGACTTTGCGAAGAAACTGGCCAACAGGTAACCTCTCCCTCAGGGTGTGTTCACGTTTAATGGTTGAATTTGTTCCTTCCAGTCCATTATTCGTGAGTGGGTACCCAATTCCTCTTCAATCTACTCATACGATTCTACCATCTCTCTTGATGACCTCACGATATACGTCGAAACAGGTTGTGTTTATTTATGACCCTTATGACAATTTCTTATATCTTAAGAATTATTCACTTTTCGGCTCTACCGGCAGAAAGAATTTTTTATTTGTAAAATTGACCGATGCGAAGTTTCGAATACACAGCATTCATCTTCGGAGTCAAAATACTGCTGAAGAGTAAAAAATAAAATAATTATAAAAAAATTTTATCGTTCATTCAGAAAAAATTATTGCGACCACAATTACCGTTCATTTCCTTTGACATTAATGCTCATTCACATTGTTTGAGTGTTGATACACTTATAGTTGAAACAATTTATTTTATTGCTCGTAACTGTTTTTTTATTGTTTGCTCATCTATTGTGCAAATAATTTATTCTATAGTGCTGTTTAATATTCCCCATAGAAAAATAATCCAAAATACATAATAAACTCGGTCTGAGTTATCGATGTAAAGAGAACATTCAATACGGAAAGAATTTGGTCTTGTTCTCACATTCAATCATCAGAAAGCCGCATAATTAATCAACTTCTGAAATAAAAGAGAACTAAATCCAGCAGCTTTCAAATCATTATCAGTGAATATAAAGAAATCACCTCCTTTATTCCGGCGTTTGAAAATTCGGAGAAAAATCTGAGTTATGTTATCATTCCTGTTTTCATGGTAATGTAAATATTTAATACGTGACTCGAACATAATGAAATACCCATTAATTTCAATGTAGATTGATTACCCACTTATCGTGTTCGCAAGATAGGTAATTTAATAAACTTGATCAAGAAATGCTGAAATTTAATTTTGCGAAACCAACAATCCTAAAGGCTGATATAATGAATCTGATTTACAGTTCGACGATTTTTATGACTTCGATGAAGTTCTTCGTCATTTTTCACTGATGTCTGAAATGGGGTGAGTCATTTACAAGTATTTCAATTTGAGTGACGATTGAAGAGAAAGAAGCAGAATTCTAGAAAAGTTTCAAGGTACTTTAGGTATGCAGTAAGGGAGTATACTGCTGTACAATTCTTCGAGAAGTATACAAAGAGGTAAAGGACTGTGTCGTATGGACCGACAATTTTCACGTAAAAAGTGAAAAAAGAGAGGCAGAAGAAGTACAAAAAATATGTATTTTCATGAATACATTTTCGAAAATTACAATAAAGACGCAAGACTTAAGCTAGCATATTCAGCGGATCTGATAATATTATGGCAATAAGTATTTCGAGCAATTAAAATCGTTACTTCTTTATCAATTTCCAAAAATTTGACGCGCACTTGTGTTTTATATGCTGTATTTTATCAAAAAAAAAAAAAAAAAAAAAAAATACTATATGAGAATCCGAGAACTAAATATGGAAACTATAGAAAATAATAATTTTTAATGTTGCTTCGACGTTGAAACTTAAAAAAAATTATAGATAATTTGAAACAGATGAAAATAGGCTCTTTACGCCAATAAAATATAAAATACTTCTCATGTACTTATACTTGCGAAAAATGCAGTCACCGAACTATAGAACTGAAGTACTAACAAAAGTATGTAATTGCAAGTCCTTTGATCCACAAGATATGAAAATAACAAATATATAGTTTCTACGACAATAGATAATATAAAATCTATAGCGGAGTGTAAATTGAACGTATCATTATCCATATTATTAATTATTATTAGTTTAATATTAATAATACCTTAGATACCTAAATTAATTTTTCATCACAGCGCGATCGTATTTTTAAAAAATGATCTGGGATCCTAATTAATTACGAATTTCTTCGAATCGTCTTAAATAGTATGATTAAAGTCAGAAGAAAAATAATTTCATAAATTTTCTCCGAAGAAAATCGTACAACATCCAGTTTTACTTATTCCTGAAATTAATAATACATCATTTTGCTTATAAGACAAAGTAGGTTTTTATTGCACCAAAATTATAAAGACTTTTCAGTACTCTATATTGCATACTTATCTATGTATTTATTCATTTATTTATCTATTTATTTGTTTGTTATCACATTGATAGAATTTTTTACATCAATTCTAAGACGAAGAACAAAATAAATATACATTAAGCCTAAAGAGAATTTCTACAAAATCAATATAAAAACGCTGATCGATGCCACAATAAACAGGCAGGCAAATAAATATGCAACATGGAATAATAAAAACGTCTAATATTCGAAGAAGAGTCTGAATAAACTTACAACATATTAAATACAAAATTAAAAAAGAAAAATAACGATAATCGCCATCGTTGACGTATCACAAGAAGATGATGAAAATGCGTGAGTTCGTATTTCGTGTCTAAATATAAATAGTTTAATTGCTCTTATCCATTAAATTGATTAATAACGTCATTATTATCAACTTTTTTATTATTCGAGTAAAACGACTAGATTTCTTTAATAATAGAATTATATTAAAATAAGCTCGTCAAAAAGCTCGTTCGAGTTTTCAGTGTTGGATTGTGAAAAGAAAGTGAGATCTTCAAAGTTTCACCAGACCAACCCCTTCCCCATGATGGATTGAAACGATAACATAATACTTCATATGATAAGACTTAACGGTCGAAGATGATAAAAGAAGAGGATACTTAAACGAATCCGTTCCTTTAAGTTACGGCTATCCATAATAAACAAGAAAGAGGAATACTCCGACATGGAGTAAAACATGCAAACCGCAGAAAAAATGAAAAAACGACGAGCGCTTTCGGTTAAACAACCATCTTCAAGCCTGAAATGAAAGCAACTGACGAACAAAAGAGAAGAACGAGGTATTAAGATCGTCCAAACGAGAAATCACGGTGTGAGTCATAAATAAGTTCGATCAGGCCATCTTCCGGAATGTACGAATTGAGTACAGTGATACCGTCAGTGTTGAGATGACGAATTATCTCTATATTCTCGAGGGCGATACGCTTACGGTAGGAATTCTCCTTATGGAGGAGCTTTTCGGATCCCTCGCGGAAGCTGTGGTCACTGTTTATTAAGTGATCGGCGAAAGCTGACTCCCCCAAGTGTCCCTTCTTCCAAGACTTCAGGTGCTCAGCTACTCGAACTTTCATTTGGCGGCTGGTCTCACCAATATAAAAGCCTCCACAATCCTCACACTCCAACTTATACACACCACTCCTCTCGTCGACAGGTATGGGGTCCTTCAGTCTCACAAACAACCTCTTGACTGTGGTAGGGTTGTAAAACGCGGGTCTGAAGCCAAACGGGCGAAGGGCCCGACCCAATTGCTGGGAGAACTTCCCCAAGAAAGGGAGACTGATCCAACGCAAACGGCGATCACGGATCGTGTCTCGGGGGAGGGAGGTGGTGGAATCCAGGAGGCCCCTCGTAACTTTCCTCCGAAAATACCTCGTTCTTCTCTTTTGTTCGTCAGTTGCTTTCATTTCAGGCTTGAAGATGGTTGTTTAACCGAAAGCGCTCGTCGTTTTTTCATTTTTTCTGCGTTTCGCATGTTTTACTCCACGTCGGAGTATTCCTCTTTCTTGTTTAAGAGGATACTTCCTCAGCTTTGGGTCCTTGATTAGGTTTGTTATCAATTAATTTTTCATATCACTTCAATCGATAGAAAAATTTGGATCTGGACGCACAATTTGTCGATTCAGCGTCTGTACAATAGATCATGGAATTTCATCAACCATTGCGAAGAAAGGGAAGCTTTCTCACTTTTCTATAACCAGTCGTTAGTGATCTCCTCCCAAAAGTTCCATCAATAAATTGAAACTCGGACCTTCACCTTCTTTGTGTTTCATTGATAACATTTCTTTTCCAACCTGAAAGCACAATATTAGGTATACATGTATTTTTTTCTTCTCTTTCGAGTCTTCAAAGTAACTTTACGATAGAATAAAAGTAAGTTCAACAAAATTTTCTTTGAGAAGAAGACGAACGTAGAGGTTATGTTGATGAACTGATCGTAAATTCTTGATTTGCTTTACAGAGATCATTGAGTCGTTTCTAGAGTTGGTTCAACAAATTTTCAGGATTAAATGACAGAAACGTTTTTCAGTTACTAAAATTTTTGCTCCTTAGTTTCAAATAAGAAGAAATAGAAGAGAAAACTTGAGCGAACCTAACGTCGAAGTTCTGAAAATTTCATTGGTGCAGATGAATTATCGAGTCCATGCTTAATTCCACTAGGAAGGTGAGAACGAAGAATACAACAATGAGTTTTACGCTTACAAGGGTAGGAGTCAATCCGCTCAAAAGTTCGAAAATGAACTACTCGTAGGAATCAAAAAGTATCAGCATCAGTAATGCGGTAGTCTATTATTTAGACAACATGGAATGAGTGTGAGTAAACCTAAATTATACACTGCACTTCATGCAAACCGCGTGCACCTCCATCACACTTTTAAGGATCGATAAGACTCAAAGGTTTCTTTTTTCCAATGGATTCCCACCCATTAATATTGGGGAAAGTTTTATGAAAGCAAATTAAGAGAATGGTAGGATACCCTGTGATTCAATATTAAGAAACACAATGATCGAGCGACTTCGTTTAAAATATTGTCTAAAAATGATGAAACTCACGGCGGTAGAACGATTCCAACAAAGCTGCATGTATATAATTCGACCAGAGTTCAAAATTAAATAATATTGTGAGTACACGTAAATTTCTTCACGTGATTTTGATTAGCTCACCTGACACGTTCTTTGAAGATCTGGAATCCGCAATAAAAGCTCTCCGAATTTCGATGGCATGTCTGGATAATGAGCCACAGTATATTCTTGAAGCGCTTGTAATGCTTTCTCTTGAGAAGCTCTTACCATTTCTGGATCTCGCAAGTCGTTAGAATCTGTGGGGGAAAATGAAATTTCAGTACATATAAAAACCATTATTCTTCTCCTCTTTTTTATTTTTTCGTTAATAAAATAGTAACTGAAGGTTGAAAACTCATCTTATCGGACATTTAAAAACTCACCGGAAGAAAGAAGAACAATAACTTTCATGGCAACATATTCGTAGCGATCGACGCGTAACCTTCGCAAATGTTCCGTAAAGTTCAGCATACGTTCAATACACGGTGCTAGGCCTAATTCGCGAGCTTGGTTCAATGTAATTGATTTACCTAAACTGACTCGAATCTCTCCTGGTGTATTCACTGATCGATAACAATAGCTAAATAACAGCAATTCGCACCAAGCGTTTATCAACAGTAAAATTTGATCATCGATCTGCAATGCGAAACGATAAGTGCAAAAACTTGAATCGAATACAGAATATTTTATCTGAACAAGCGGGAATTCTATTTACCGAAATGTTCTTAAACAACGGCAATGATTTGCACCATTTTACTATTTTGTAAAGCCGATGGTCAGCAATGTTACATAAATTTGTAACCAGATCGGAATTCGTTGAGTTCGTGCGAACGTTCGACGCTTCGTTCTCGTTATACTGCCACAAATGTTCCACATTCATCATTTCCTATGGGAATTAATACAACGCATTCGTCAGAAAATGTACAGATTTGAAAATGGGAGAAAAAAAATCAGCGGTCATTGCACCGTCTGCAATAACAGCAGGAAACCCACAATCTCAGCAGTTTTCAATCATCTGTCAAGAATTATTTCTCTCTGTTTTCTACGTAATCAAAATGGGTGAAAGTTGCTTCCCGCTAAAAACCTATCATGATTTTTCTCGACATTACGCTCCAAGTCAATCTCCTATCTCCCGATGACGACACACATTTCTGCTTGTATTTATATGAAAACTAGCGGTTGGCGACGCGCCTCCGGCGCGCCTGACCGCTAGCTGTGTGTTGAGTAGATATCTGTGTTTTATAGGTATCTGTATCTTATAGGTATGTGTGTTTTGTAGGTATCTTGGAATTCAGATGAATTTTTAAAAAAGAAACAGTGGAAAGAGTTTTGCAAAATTCACAACTATTCAGTCCAAAAATAAGAAAATAGACACCAAAAACTGCGACTGTACTTATAAAATATCAAAGTTCCGAGTCGCACAAAAATAAAATCACCAAATTAAATTTTTTACACACCAATTCACTTGAGAGCTGACTTAACGCGTGAAGCCTGTATCGCAGCAGAATACAGACAAATCCATCGACATTTTGCCAGTCCCTAAGAAAACACACGGACAACAGGTAAAAAAAAGGGTAATTTCCGCTAGCCCATACGCAGTGCGCACCGTGTCTAGACATTGGTTCTTGTATGAGATACCGGATGTAAAATCCTTTATGTAGGTGTTTTTAAAACTGTGAATAAAATAACTTGCTTAGTATGGAAGTACAGCGAATATTGTAGTCACAAAATTTCCTCCTAAAAATCTGGAACCGGGCTCATTCGAAAGGAAATTACAGGGGCTACAATTTTTGTTCTCTTCAATTTTTCATAAAAATGAGTTATACTCGAGTTATCACAATAATTCAATTCTCTCGAAACTGCGCCACTCAACGCGCGTAGGTCTAACGTACATGGCAAGCCACACCACCACGTTTTTTTATATTGAAAAAAGTCATTGTTTTCGCCCTTTTTTGAAATTACTCAGCACCTCCCCGTCAAATTTTTATTTTTATGAGTCTATGTGCTGCTCTGGGATGAGGACAATATATCCTGAAAGTTTGAAAGCGATCGGCCCAGTAGTTCTCGAGTTATAAACGGACAGGAGGACGGACGGACGGACAGACGGACAAACTTTCTGCTTTATATATTAGAGATAGCCTACGAACATGTAATAATACATATCCCTGGGTAGGTCAAGGTCACTGATGACGTCATTTTACGCTCCGGGCAAAATTTGACACGGATATATCTTTTTTGAAGGGAATATACGGCAAACGTTTTTTACTTTGTTTCACTTAAAATACGTAACGCTGATGATAACGTCACTAAGATTAGGAATGATAATGTCACATGTTGATGACGCCATCAGGGTTGAGTTGAGTACACAGACTGATGACGTCACAGAAGGATATATTATGTCTCAATGTTGAGGATGATGACGTAACCGGTTGATTCCGTAACAAAGGTGGATGCCTCAAAGTTAGGGGATACGTAACATCTTGGGTTTATGATGTCAATAAGATTGGGAGTGATGACGTCAGTAAGGGCATGGCAACGACACAAGTTGATGACGTCACAAATGAATGTACATATGTCTTGAGGTTAAATGCGAGGTCACAAGTACATCACCTCACTAAGATTAGGAATGACGTCACATGTTGATGGCAGCATCAAGGTTGGGTCGAGTACGTCAAGACCTCACGGGTTCATGACGTCACAAAAGATCTCAACGCCAAAGATGATGAGGTCACGGGGTGATGCCATGACACAAGTGTATGCCTCAGATTAAACGAATCCGTTCCTTCAAGTTACGGCTATCCATAATAAAACGTGAAAGACGAATACTCCGACGTGGAGTAAAACATGCAAACCGCAGAAAATTAAAAGACGACGAGCGCTTTCGGTTAAATAACCATCTTCAAGCCTGAAATGAAAGCAACTGACGAACAAAAGAGAAGAACGAGGTATTAAGATCGTCCAAACGAGAAATCACGGTGTGAGTCATAAACAAGTTCGATCAGGCCATCTTCCGGAATGTACGAATTGAGTACAGTGATACCGTCAGTGTTGAGATGACGAATTATCTCTATATTCTCGAGGGCGATACGCTTACGGTAGGAATTCTCCTTATGGAGGAGCTTTTCGGATCCCTCGCGGAAGCTGTGACCACTGTTTATTAAGTGATCGGCGAAAGCTGACTCCCCCCAGTGTCCCTTCATCCAAGACTTCAGGTGCTCAGCTACTCCAACTTTCATTTGGCGGCTGTTCTCACCAATATAAAAGCCTCCACAATCCTCACACTCCAACTTATACACACCACTCCTCTCGTCGACAGGTATGGGGTCCTTCAGTCTCGCAAACAACCTCTTGACTGTGGTAGGGTTGTAAAACGCGGGTCTGAAGCCGAACGGGCGAAGGGCCCGACCCAATTGCGAGGAGAACTTCCCCAGGAAAGGGAGACTGATCCAACGCAAACGGCGATCACGGATCGTGTCACGGGGGAGGGAGGTGGTGGAATCCAGGAGGCTCCTTGTAACTTTCCTCCGAACCATCACGTCAACGTCGACATTGACCCCATTCACTCTAGCCAAGTGTTTTATAGTACGTACTTCTTTCTTAAAAGCAGACTGACTCAACGGAATACGAGTCAGTCTGTGAACTAGGCTATGAAATGCAGCCATCTTGTGAGCAACAGGACCGAACGAACCACCGTGGACTAAAACATCGGTCGTAGTATCTTTCCTGTAAATTCCAAACTCATGGATACCGTCTACAATAGAGATCAATAAATCCAAAAAGTTAATGGAAAATACCCCTATTGCCAACGTAAATTTGATGGAAGGGTACCACGAATTGAGATACCTCAGAAACTCACCAAGGAGATCTGGGTGACCAGTCCAGGTACATAGAACGTCATCAACGTACCTGTGCCAATAGTGAATATGATTGAGTAACACCTGGTTCGAGGAAAAAAGGTCAAGTTTAAACTTAGACATGAAAACTTCGGAGATAAGAGAGCCTAAAGGTGATCCAATAGGGATCCCTACTTCATCAGGGAACTCGAAAAATTTCCCTTCAAATTTACAGTAGTTGGGGGACCAGCAAGTATTTAGAAGATCGAAGAATTCGTGAAGCTCATTATGAGGAATGTTGGCTTTGACAAGTAGCTCACCCATACGCTGGGTAGTAGCAGCCTTAGGAATATTCGGGAACAAACCAACAACATCAAACGAGCAGATGGTCGTTCCCGGGGGAAAATTTACATCCTTGAGGACGTCAGTTAAAGAGGCCGAATTCAAGACCGAATGAGGGGATTCAAAATCAATGTGATTTTTGAACCAACGGTCAAGGAATTTGGCAAGGAGGTAGGTAGGAGAGGAGACGAACGAAACAACGGGTCGCATCGGGGTATTGTTCTTATGCACTTTAGGCAGCCCGTACAGGAGACGGGTGTGGGGTTAGGAACAAGGAGGGTTTTTTTTAAAGCAGGAGTTTTGATAACAGCCTCACTCCTGTTGATGACACTCCTAACTTCTTTGACGTGCTTGGGAAAGCTGAAATCCTCACTCTCTTTCGCACCACACTGCTGTAGGACTTCATGGACCTTAGAAGAATAGGCCGATCTCTCCATCACTACAACAGCGTTGCCCTTGTCAGCCTTCGTGACGATCAAATCTGCCTCTTTCATCTTCCTCCTGAAACCCTGAATCACCCCTAGAAAGAGTTATTCACAATAAAACACCTGGCTAGAGTGAATGGGGTCAATGTCGATGTTGACGTGATGGTTCGGAGGAAAGTTACGAGGAGCTTCTTGGATTCCACCACCTCCCTCTCCCGAGACACGATCCGTGATCGCCGTTTGCGTCGGATCAGTCTCCCTTTCCTGGGGAAGTTCTCCCTGCAATTGGGTCGGGCCGCCCGTTTGGCTTCAGACCCACGTTTTACAACCCTACCACAGTCAAGATGTTGTTTGTGAGACTGAAGGACCCCATACCTGTCGATGAGAGGAGTGGTGTGTATAAGTTGGAGTGTGAGGATTGTGGAGGCTTTTATATTGGTGAGACCAGCCGCCAAATGAAAGTTAGAGTGGCTGAGCACCTGAAGTCTTGGAGGAAGGGACACTTGGGGGAGTCAGCTTTCGCCGATCACTTAATAAACAGTGGCCACAGCTTCCGCGAGGGATCCGAAAAGCTCCCCCATAAGGAGAATTCCTACCGTAAGCGTATCGCCCTCGAGAATATAGAGATAATTCGTCATCTCAACACTGACGGTATCACTGTACTCATTTCGTACATTCCGGAAGATGGCCTGATCGAACTGGTTTATGACTCCCACCGTGATTTCTCGTTTGGACGATCTTAATACCTCGTTCTTCTCTTTTGTTCGTAATTGCTTTCGTTTCAGGCTTGAAGATGGTTATTTAACCGAAAGCGCTCGTCGTCTTTTAATTTTCTGCGGTTTGCATGTTTTACTCCACGTCGGAGTATTCGTCTTTCACGTTTTGTATGCCTCAGAGTTAAGGGTGATAATATCTTGAGTGTTGATGACGTCACCAAAGTTTGGGTCAAGACAGGTGATAACAATAGAAGTTGATGACGTCACTAATGTTGAGAATGAATACGCCACTATGGTTAAGCGTAATGATTTCTTGACGGCAGAAAAAGATATATATTATCTTTAGGTTAAAAGTGATGACATTACAAAAATGTTTATATCCCGAAGTTGGAAGTGATGACGTCACTAGGGTTTAGAAAGAAGATGCCTCGGGTTGATGACGTCATCAAGGTTAAGGTTGAATAAATAACGGGTTGATTATGTCATAAATGAGAATGTAGCCTAAAGAGTGATGACTTCACTGGAATGTAAGTGAGGTTAGAAGTGAGAAAGCAATGGAGGAATTGAAATCAATCAGCATTTGTATGTGAAGTGGGACTTGAAAAATTTTTCCAGTAGAATGTGTACATTGATCCGAAGTATAGTATACTGTATATCAGTCTTGGCTTAATAAAGGGTAAGGATATAAATCCAAACAATAGAGAATGTCCAAATTTCTCAAATCCCTCACGACGTCAGCAAGTTATACCAAGTATAATGGAGGTTGTCGTGAAGATTAGGTCTAGTGAAGCACAGCTTCTCGTATGTTAGGCGTATAATTAGGGCCAAGGATACAGATCATAAAGCAGCAAAGCTCAAAATATTTTCAAATCCCTCAAGTAGATCAAGGTCATTGATAACATGGATGTTTTCTGAGGATAACCCAAAGAAAACAGATACACGTTTACTTACTTGCAATAACGTTGGCACGGATCCACTCGATAAACGCGGCGACGAGGGGGACGTATCTAAAGGTGTTTCCTGCTTTATTTGGTTCACCGAGGAATCACCTAAATTCTGCATTTGAGTCAAACTTGCAGGTAACGTATACGAAAATGGATATGTACTGCGACCGCCTCTTGTTCTGTCAACGCGAATAGCTAGAAACACAGAAATGGAGATTGTAAATACCTAAACAAAAGCATAAGCATCTCTAAAAACCTGTGTTTTAAACATTAAGTTTATTCTAAAAAATATAAAATAGTAAAAGAAATTCAACAATTTAATATCAAGAATTTAAAGGTAGGAGTGACAAAATTATCACGGATGAGTATCCGAGCATTAGGCGAAGGTGAAAATAGGGTAGAGTTTGTCAAATTTATTAAGAAAACTACTCATGTCTTACCTTCTAGTTTCATGCCCATGTTTAAACATTTGTCAAAGCGGCAAGCTGGACACTTTTTACGCGTGGCAATGGTGACCAGACATGAGGAACCGCGCACGCATACGTAGTTTTTGTGATTCTGAACAGTCCTCTTGAAAAATCCTTTGCAGCTTTCACAAGAGAAGATTCCGTAGTGGAAACCTGATATTTTATCTCCACATATGGGACATGGGCTGCTCGAGGACGAGAAAATAACAAATGATTATTCCTTGAACCGAGCTTTAGTCGCGGCGGTTTCTAACATATTTTTACGCTCACCTATTTATCAGTTGTTGTCTCGATATCCCCGACGAAGCATTCAAATTTGCGGAAGCGTGGCTCATATCATTCGGAAAAGGAGGCACTCTTTCTTCGTACATATTCGTGTCATCTAATAAAAACATTCAAGAAATTCTCGATCATTTTTTCGTAACTCGAAATTTCAGTTGCGAGCATAAATATTTACCCGGGTGCTCAACGGTAGTACAATCAGTATGACTTCCCTCCTCCATAACACTATGTCGAACATTGTAAAAGGCAGTTCCATTAATTCCTAGATCAGGAAGAAAATAGTTAGCCTATCTGTACTCAAAAATCCACGCGATTACCTGGTAGTAAAATTTATATACCGTGCAACGGGAAATCGGAATTCCGATAACCGTGTCTACTTTGTATTGGCGAGTGTGTCGGCGAGAAATGAGTGGGTGACGCGGAAACCGACGAATAACTGTAATTAAAAGTTGATCAGTATCCGCGTACATAATTTTAATCTATACATACACTTTTTTCAAACATACACAGCAGCTAACCTTTGACTGTAACAAGAACTATGTTGCGAGCCCCCATATTGTGAAGCGTCGCTATTATTGCGTGATAGTGACGGCGTAAATGGCGAAGAAAATCCAGACGAGGGCAGATGTCTGCTAGTGACCGGTGACTGGATCGGGGAATAACAACTATGTATTGCAGAATCTGGACTCGGAGTGGGAGCAATATGCGTTTTGCCTGTCCGATGCTGCAGAACTGGACTGTAGCAACTACCTGTGAATCAGAGAGAACATACATACAGTTGATCTATATTTCTTGCACGAGAACACATACGAGTATTTTGTATAAAAATTTATACCCACCTAGTAATTTATCGACCAGTAATGGAATTTCCGATTGTGACGTCGTTTTAGCAACTTTCACGCCATCAGTTAGTGCGTCAACCTATTGTGCAATAACATGGAAAAAAATCACGAGTTTAGATTGAGAAGAAATAACATTTAATCAAGAAGGGTTAAAATACGCGAAGCTCGTGACGATGATTCACCCACAGGTGTTTCAACAACTTTCTTCTTCGCGCGCGTGTTCTGAAAGTTTGTACAAAGTATAAAATGGACTCTTTAGATACAAAAATTAGGTAGGTATTTACCGTAACTTCGGTGGTGAATTTTAACGGAGCTGGCCTGGAATCTTCACTGTTGTCATTGTTTTCAACACGAGAATCGTTCAACTCATTCTTGCATACAGCAACTGACGCATTATCTTCATTTTCCTGTAAAATCAAGAAACTCGAAGTAAGAAACAGTTAAAGGGCACGAAAGTTCTGAAAAAGTTGTGATTGAGAAGCACTACGAATAACTTCTTTTGTATACTGTCGTCAATAAAACGTTTACGGTCCTTATTTAAAAATGGGATCACACTAACAATAAAACGACTATTCATTCTTCGAAGTTCAGCAAACTTGTGGATGGGATTTGAAGAAGTTACGAAAATTTGTAATATCGTGTAATTAGTTTAAAATCGACTAACTTGTTTTATGTCTGAATCTGAGAGTTCACCTTCCCATGACATAGGACGTTCGATTTTCGATACTTCGTTTGATTTTGATTTTTTATTTCGCATTGTAACACCTGCTCAAATGAAAAAAAAAAAAACTTTAAAAAACGTTTACCCGTTTTTTACGTTTACGTTTCTAAAAACTGAGTAATTATTCACCATTGAAATCGATTTTACTCAGCTCTCCCTCCGAGTCCGATGGATCATCCATATCATCGTCGGCTACGTGTATTTCTCTCTTGATACTGAAATCTTCAGCTGAAAAAAACCAAAATCGTACACGGAGAAGATTAGTGGAAGGCGAAACGAAAAATTTTTATAGAATTTGTGTAATCTACGGCTATACCAAATTTTCGAATAATGTGACAGGGAAATTCGCGAAAGTCACATTTTTGCTGAGTTTTACATCAGAATTCGTTTTTCCGCCTTAAAATTCTTTCCAGAAGAATTTCTATTGAAAATATTGAAAAGACTGATTTTGAGAAAAAATTGAGCCCCCCCGATGAGACGCGAGACACGAAGAAAATCTTTGAAGAAAAAATCGGTATACGTCGAAATGAATTTTCTACTACAGAGAGGAGACCTCGTCACATGATAACAGGCTTATTTCTTGAAATTTTTTTGAAGACGATTTCTTTCTTGGGCGTCGGCTGATGGAACGCAACTCTGCCTTATCTCGGCTTCGAGCTCTGTAACGTATAGAACTTGACAATGAACTAGTTCGGTTCAGCCTATTCTGGGCCTATAGAGAAAAGCGATATATAAAGATGCATTTAGTGATGAAGAGTGGCTGTGGAGCTACACATAGGAATAGAAGACTAAGGGGGGGGGGCTGAGCCTGCAAACAGGAAGAAAACGACGCATCTCTAAACGACCTTGAACGAGAACCCCCACGAATTGGTTTCGACATTTTGAGAATTGATCGGAGTCCCGAAAACTTCAACCCTCAAATAATAAAGAGTTGGACTTGGAAAAATATCGACTTTTGACCTACAGATGATAGAAGGGAGCTCGGAAAAATTTCAACTTTTGGGAAAGGGACTTACAAGAATTTCAACCATCATCAAACGAGTTGGACTGAGAAATATTCAGCATGTTGAGCTATACCCCCCTCCTTCCCCTGCAGAACAGGGTTCCTCTTAAAATATCAACCCTCGACTTCCACATAAAGGATTCGATTAAGAGGGAAAGACTGCCTCCCTGTACTGAGCATAAAATAGAGAGTACATATGGCCGGAGGAAATGGCCGAGGCTAAGCCTCCAACGGCCACATGCCGCCCTCCGGCTCCTCGACTCACTATCCGAGGATCTTTGTTCAGTAGGCCCTACAATCCCTCGCTACTACGAGTGGGGACTGTCAAAAACAACATGCAATCACAGCACCATGGATAAAACGGGGTCACCTGATACGGAACCAAACCTCACTCCCATCTCAATTTTCTAGGCTATCTTTACTTTAGATGTGAACCGTATCTTCGTCTACCTCAGTTCCGCGCAGCCGGAATCGGCGTGAGTACTCCCCAACAACGTTCTCTTGGCGACTTAGGGCCCCCACTTGATCTTCCTCTGAGCTTTGGAAGCTCCGCTTCAATTCTCCATCCTGTGCACTTCTTAGTTGGAAGGGGTGAGATTTTTCTTGGGTTAATCAGACAAAGTAGTCTCATCACAAGTCACAAACGTCTTCCATCCCCTTTCCCGACACGCGGACCGCGACTGCTTCCTTCTCAAATCAAGTTCTCTGGTTCTGCTCACGGTTTTCTTGAGTGTTGGCAGGATCATCTTCCTCACACTTACCCTCCTTCAGACTTACAGTATAGAGGGGCGTTTTAATTGGGTTTATAACCGCGAAAACCAACTCAGTAGTTTGTTCTAAATACGCTTTTAGTTCTTCAATCTTTGATGCTGTGATCTCTGTTACACTTGTCTAGGCTCCCGGGATTGGATGATACCGCTTAAAGACCGGGTGATGTCCTTTATTGGCGCTTCAGCAAAAATGACAACAGGCAGGTGTTACGCAACGGGGCCTAGGAGGTACACTTATGATAACCAACAATCTGAATCAGTTCTTGGCTCCCTCTACTTCGCTTATCTAACTGGTTCTGAGTCCAGGTTTGGTTGTGGATACTGGCTTAAGGTTGATGCCACATATTTCATTTACGAATTTGCACTCGGATGACGGTGTTGAGAGGAAAACCCTACATTTCTCACTTTTTCGGTGATTTTCCATGACCTACGAAATGACGTCACCCCACAGAATGCATCTCAGTGTGTATGATGTGTTCTTATAGGGTTTGAAAATCTCCATTCGCTTGGGTGCGGTCCACTGTCACCACCAGCTATTGCCAAGGTGACGGCCTTATATCCTTCAGATCGTGGTTGTGCATTAGATTTAGTTACCCTAACTCCTGGTTTTCAGTAAGAGCCGTGGAGAGATTAGGGGTGGGTCAAAATATGAGTGCCAGATGTGCACCAGCTGAGTCATCAAGCTAGGGTTCTCCAAGGTGTCGTATTCGTTCCTTAAGTATGAGGAACAAGCAAGAGGTCGGGGGAGTACAATCTGCTAGACCAGAACGGCGACTGCCACCCTTGGCCAGCAATTGTCTTAAAGATAGTTGTGCCAGTTGCTTACCACATGGGTAAATGTGCTCAGAGCAAAGAACGTTACTTAGCAGAAAGCCGAACGCTTGCGCTACTGACAGGATACTTAGTCCAGTTGTCAAAGGGGATCTGAGGAACTCTTTGCTGCTCTTTTGACATGTTTCATGTCTTTTCTGAGACCCCATACACTATTGGAAAATTGCGAGTACCACCCCCCCAACCCCCGATAATGGAATTGGAAAATTTTCGAGAAAATTTTTATACCTGGGTGGTGATTGAGAAATCTGCGAGTACCCCCCCCCCCCCCACGTTTCAGGCTAGTTTAATATATAATGCTGTAAAGAAGAAGGAGCCGTGGGTGATTCAGACATTTGCGAGTTCACCCCGCGTCCGCGTGCAAATGTATATAAGACTGCAAGCGAAACTGAAATAAGTAGGACTCGAACTGACTAGATGAATGCGTTTATTTAAAACAATTGCAAAACAAAGTCCGTTCGAGAATATCGGGCGAGAAAGCTATAGTAAGCAGGAGTGCAATGCACGAATAAGAAATAAAGAGTCAGCGTCAATTCGAATATGAATCGAGAAAGAAAACGTAATCGGGAAGGGACAAGATAAAACATGAGTAAAAGAATGAGTCAGAATAATTAGAGAGGAAAGGATTAAAATAACTGGCGAAGAAATGATGACAGGAAAAGATAAGAAGAATGAGTGTATGGAATGATTCTTACATGTATACCTGTGGGATAGCTCAAAATATTTCACATACCATTCTTATACAACAGCAAGGGAGGGGGCGAAGGGCAAATGCCCAAAATATTTTATATCAGACTTATGCTAAACCCAGGCAGGGACAGAGAGAGAGGGCAAACGAGCGGAGCGAGTGAGCCCCACAAAAGCTGATAGCTCAAAAAATATTTCTCCGAGCCCAATTGTCCGTAGGAGACAACAACACTACCTAACGTTCTTTTTAAACAGCTGGAAAAGACATGAAACATGATCTTTATTCATTTGGCTACGCCAGAAAATTAATAATGAGGTTAGGCATATTTGTTAAAAGCATCCCATTTGACATGAAATACATATCTTAGTGTTCCATATTTCTCACTCTCCGGTGTGATATTAACTACGAGTTCATGGAAGAAATCTAAATGGAATTCTGATTATTTTCGGTCGACTGACAGTAGAAATTGGACGAGACACAAATTCCAACGTCGATTTAGAGTTTATTTTTGGTCGTGATGATGGTTCTGCCTGGGGTCGAAGTAACGTCGGATGGATATCGAGCCAGAGTCGATATGTTCCATCAGATGGTCGGGAAGATCGTGCCTTTATTCACATAGTATCACGATTAAGTGACGTGGCCAAGGGGTCCTCTCTCCCTTTGACTCTACTTTTTGCTTTGTCTTCAATTTTGGTAGAAGTAAAGCTCACTCTCAAAAATGAGCAGTGGTGGATCCGGAAAAACGAAATAGGGTGGCTAAAATTTCTCGCGTCAGCGCCGAAAAATTACTTTCGCTTCCTCTTCTTCCAATTTCCGGTACATCATAGGTACAGCGTTTTTCTCATTTCTCTTCTCGTTCGCCTCCTTTTTCGCGTCTTTTTTTCTCCAAGTTGTTTGTTTTCAGGGGAGGGGGGAGGGGGGAATGGTCTATCAGTACGGCTCGGATCCGCCAAGGACTATTAATAAAGGGAACAAAAGTAGCGGGTCATTTTGAATCAAATTCCGATCATTTTCGGTCGTCAGACAGTCGAATTTAGGCGAAACCTATTGGACCAAGACTTAACGTGAATTTCGGAAGCAACGCGCTTCGTTTTCCTCTCATATTTGGTTTCTTCGTCGGTGTTTAGTGTTGAATTTGAGACCCAAGTTCGTTAAATTCCGGTTTTATTCCGATTGTAAGGTTACGACTAAGAAACTGGAAAATTATATCAGGGAGAAGTGGATCAGAACAGAGTTGCGAAGATGGTATGGTAAATTTAATATTACGACTAGATTAAACCTTATGGTCCATTCGAGACTCTCCAGCATGTCCCCCCCCCCCTTCAGTTTCATTACTTTATGCGGGACGTCAATGAAAAGTGTCGGAAGTTTGAGGCGAAATTGAAGGAGAGGAAAAATAAGAAGCTGTCCTCTCTAATGACGGTTAATGAGGATGTGGTTGAGGAGGGGGTGAGTGACGGTGTTGTCGTTCATAAATGCCATCCCCCCTCATAAATAATAGTCAGGTAGTGTTCAATAGTGACGAAACATCCCTCCTTGAGAAAGGTTTGAAGTTCAGTATGCCTCCCCTCAAGAATGATGAAACCTTGGCGAATGTCGTTGCGGATCTTGCGGTTAAGATTGGTCCTGGTTTTAATACCCAGAAAGTCTGTGCCGAATTAGTCCGTAATAACCCCCTCCCTCGCATGAGTAATAAATTGGGAGGAGTGATTCAGGGTTTAAGGAGGAAGATGAACGAGGGAGATTTGATCTTCACTAAGGCTGACAAGGGCAACGCTGTTGTAGTGATGGAGAAGTCGGCCTATTTTTCTAAGGTCAATGAAGTCCTACAGCAGTGTGGTGCGAAAGAGAGTGAGGATTTCAGCTTTCCCAAGCACGTCAAAGAAGTTAGGAGTGTCATCAACAGGAGTGAGGCTGTTATCAAAACTCCTGCTTTGAAGAAAACCCTCCTTGTTCCTAACCCCACACCTCCCCTCCTGTACGGGCTGCCTAAAGTGCATAAGAACAATACCCCGATGTGACCCGTTGTTTCTTTTGTCTCCTCTCCTACCTACCTCCTTGCCAAATTCCTTGACCGTTGGTTCAAAAATCGTATTGATTTTGAATCTCCTCATTCGGTCTCGAATTCGGCCTCTTTAACTGACGTCCTCAAGGGTGTAAGTCTTCCCCCGGGAACGACCATCTGCTCGTTTGATGTTGTTGGTTTGTTCCCGAATATTCCTAAGGCTGCTACTATCCAGCGTATGGGTGAGCTACTTGTCAAAGCCAACATTCCTCATAATGAGCTTCACGAATTCCTCGATCATCTAAATACTTGTTGGTCCCCCAACTACTGTAAATTTGAAGGGAAATTTTACGAGTTCCCTGACGAAGTAGGGATCCTCATTGGATCACCACTAGGCTCTCTCATATCCGAAATTTTCATGTCTAAGTTTGAACTTGACCTCTTTTCCTCGAACCAGGTGTTACTTAATCATATTCATTATTGGCACAGGTACGTTAATGACGCTCTATGTACCTGGACTGGTCACCCAGATCTTCTTGGTGAGTTTCTGAGGTATCTCAATTCCTGGTACCCTTCCATCAAATTTACGTTGGAAATAGGGGTATTTTCCACTAACTTTTTGGATTTATCGATCTCTATAATAGACGGTATCCATAAGTTTGGAATTTACAGGAAAGATACTACGACCGATGTTTTAGTCCACGGTGTTTCGTTCGGTCCTGTTGCTCACAAGATGGCTGCTTTTCATAGCCTAGTTCACAGACTGACTCGTATTCCTTTGAGTCAGTCTGCCTTCAAGAAAGAGTTAATCACAATAAAACACCTGGCCAGAGTGAATGGGGTCAATGTCGATGTTGACGTGATGGTTCGGAGAAAAGTTACGAGGAGCCTCCTGGATTCCACCACCTCCCTCCCCGAGACACGATCCGTGATCGCCGTTTGCGTTGGATCAGTCTCCCTTTCCTGGGGAATTTCTCCCTGCAATTGGGTCGGGTCGCCCGTTTGGCTTCAGACCCGCGTTTTACAACCCCACCACAGTCAAGAGGTTGTTTATGAGACTGAAGGACCCCATACCTGTCGATGAGAGGAGTGGTGTGTATAAGTTGGAGTGTGAGGATTGTGGAGGCTTTTATATTGGTGAGACCAGCCGCCAAATGAAAGTTAGAGTGGCTGAGCACCTGAAGTCTTGGAAGAAGGGACACTTGGGGGAGTCAGCTTTCGCCGATCACTTAATAAACAGTGGCCACAGCTTCCGCGAGGGATCCGAAAAGCTCCCCCAGTTTAAACTTAGACATGAAAACTTCGGAGATAAGAGAGCCTAAAGGTGATCCAATAGTGATCCCTACTTCATCAGGGAACTCGAAAAATTTCCCTTCAAATTTACAGTAGTTGGGGGACCAGCAAGTATTTAGAAGATCGAAGAATTCGTGAAGCTCATTATGAGGAAGGTTGGCTTTGACAAGTAGCTCACCCATACGCTGGGTAGTAGCAGCCTTAGGAATATTCGGGAACAAACCAACAACATCAAACGGGAGATGGTCGTTCCCGGGGGAAGATTTACATCCTTGAGGACGTCAGTTCAAGAGGCCGAATTCAAGACCGAATGAGGGGATTCAAAATCAATTTGATTTTTGAACCAACGGTCAAGGAATTTGGCAAGGAGGTAGGTAGGAGAGGAGACGAACGAAACAACGGGTCGCATCGGGGTATTGTTCTTATGCACTTTAGGCAGCCCGTACAGGAGGGGGGTGTGGGGTTAGGAACAAGGAGGGTTTTTTTCAAAGCAGGAGTTTTGATAACAGCCTCACTCCTGTTGATGACACTCCTAACTTCTTTGACGTGCTTGGGAAAGCTGAAATCCTTACTCTCTTTCGCACCACACTGCTGTAGGACTTCATGGACCTTAGAAGAATAGGCCGATCTCTCCATCACTACAACAGCGTTGCCCTTGTCAGCCTTCGTGACGATCAAATCTGCCTCTTTCATCTTCCTCCTTAAACCCTGAATCACTCCTAGAAAGAGTTATTCACAATAAAACACCTGGCTAGAGTGAATGGGGTCAATGTCGACGTTGACGTGATGGTTCGGAGGAAAGTTACAAGGAGCCTCCTGGATTCCACCACCTCCCTCCCCCGAGACACGATCCGTGATCGCCGTTTGCGATGGATCAGTCTCCCTTTCCTGGGGAAGTTCTCCTCGCAATTAGGTCGGGCCCTTCGCCCGTCTGGCTTCAGACCCGCGTTTTACAACCCTACCACAGTCAAGAGGTTGTTTGTGAGACTGAAGGACTCCATACCTGTCGATGAGAGGAGTGGTGTGTATAAGTTGGAGTGTGAGGATTGTGGAGGCTTTTATATTGGTGAGACCAGCCGCCAAATGAAAGTTAGAGTGGCTGAGCACCTGAAGTCTTGGAAGAAAGGACACTTGGGGGAGTCAGCTTTCGCCGATCACTTAATAAACAGTGGCCACAGCTTCCGCGAGGGATCCGAAAAGCTCCTCCATAAGGAGAATTCCTACCGTAAGCGTATCGCCCTCGAGAATATAGAGATAATTCGTCATCTCAACACTGACGGTATCACTGTACTCAATTCGTACATTCCGGAAGATGGCCTGATCGAACTTATTTATGACTCACACCGTGATTTCTCGTTTGGACGATCTTAGTACCTCGTTTTTCTCTTTTGTTCGTCAGTTGCTTTCATTTCAGGCTTGAAGATGGTTATTTAACCGAAAGCGCTCGTCGTCTTTTATTTTTCTGCGGTTTGCATGTTTTACTCCACGTCGGAGTATTCGTCTTTCACGTTTGTCAATTTTGTGTTTATTTTTGGTCATAGCGAAAAGTAGGCTTCAAATCTAATTGACTAGGGATGGTCGTCGACGTAGGTGGACAACGAAGTAGTGCCTTATCATTTATATAAGATGGCGATTAAGTGCCATGGCCAGGGGAGTCCCCCTTATGACTCCAGGGGGGGGGGGAACATTAATTTCAAACCTTCCTCAAATCTTAGCCACGCCTCTGTTCCGATTTCATTACTTTTCCTCAAACTTTCCAAAGAAAACTTGCATTCAATAGTATATTACAAACCAAGAACTGTAAAACGAGAAAATGGAAGAGAGCGAAATTTTACGAAACATGTCGTAAACGGCGAGTAGCAACTTCTCCCTCTTACGTCCTTACATATTTTTGGACCGTGCATTACAGCCCTGTGCTCCTCACACATTATCTCACATGAAGGTTGGTGTATTCACTAATTTTTTCTCACGGTTCAAACGAATTACGATGACGTGGATGAAATTTTAGAAAATTACTCGCAACAACAACGCGGATAACGTCTTCATATTCGTGAAAATGTAATCAACGAAGAAGACGATAGCCGTCTTCGGGCAAATACATTCTCGAAACCGTTAGCGCAAAACGGTTATACGGCCACGTCGAACTTGGTTTTATAGGTACTCGAAGAATATTGACTCGTACTCATCGATGTGAAAATTATTGAGCAGGGTTTCAAAGAAGGTTTCAATTTTTTGCTCGACGAAATATACAAACGAACGTAACTAGCTACATTTTAAGTAAATCAAGACCATGATGTGGAACCTACCTCTGTGAGTGATAATGTTTTCATCGTTCGTACTCGGTACATCTTCAACATTGATGGACGTTACCGTTACTGGACCCGAGGATACAACATTGTGCGCCGCACGAGCCCAAATCGAAGACATCTTTTCGTATGATTTACGATAACTTCTCGGAATAATTCATAGTCGCTTCTGAACGACGTCAGGAATTCTTCCCCGTGATCTGAAGACACATTCGTACTCGAAGCATGTCACCCCAACGTTATCCAGCATTCAAGTCGTCATTCTGAGGCTGAAAAACGTGAAAAAAACGAAACAAATGGTCAGCGGATTTTAGTTTTCACGCGGTTTGCGAAGGCCTACGCACATACGAACGCGTAATATAATAAATTGGATCTATTCTCCGCGAACACTAAAAGCATTTCATTAACTTTAAACAGGAGAGCGAGCGAAATGATGGTATGTCGTAACACGTTTGTAAGAACGTGACCAGTCAAACCTGTTAAACGGCTACACTGCGGTTCTCGCGGCACATATAACCTCACTACCGAACGATCATGCGAATAAAGATCTCTTCTTGCATTTATGCCATAGGCGATCTTCAAACCTCGCTTTGAGTCATCATTTCCCTCTTTTGACCTTTCCTCCACACTCGCGCACTCGTGTTCTCCTCCTCCTCCGAACGCGAAAACATGCACATAAAATATACGGTGTACAGATATTCAGCGTAAATTTCTTCAATGAATGTACGACAAATACCGAAATATACCGATATTTTATCGGAAACATCGGAATGTATGCGAAAATCGAGTACGTTTTGCGAAACTTTGAACGTTATTGGTGGCCGAATACACATCAATACTTTCTCGATCAAACGTAACTTGCCAGCATCCTCCGCGAATTTACCACACGGAAGTAAATTTCCAATTCGGGATAATTCTCAGAATAAACCAGTCTCATTTTTTGCACACAGCCAAAAACCCGCACGTTTGGGAGATACTTTCATCGAGTGACTTAGGTTTTACCATTGTCTAGAAACACGGATAGTCTTAATCAGAAGAAGAGGAAGGTAAGGCGAGTGGCGAAGAGTGGAACTTTTGCCACTGTAGTTTAGTGCGACTTTTATCAATATGCTATGTTCTATTTTCCTTTGTAGTACCATTAAAAAAATTAGACAGTGAAGAGAACCTTTTCAAAATTTACTCACAAAAGCTTAGAAGGTGTAGTGATAGCATACTGCAAGACTAAAAACAATTTTTCTCGTCCCAGATGACTCATGATCATCACGACTCCTAGAGAATTCTCTGCACACAGTCAATTGTGATCTTGAATTGGTATAAAACTTGAAAACAAGATTCTCGTGAAACAGAATTCAGAGATTAAATTTGGGCATGGAAATACGCAGCATCATATGTGTAGGTACTTTCCAAGAAACAATCAAGTCCAACACCAAGAAGCGAGTATTCATCAACAATATTTTAAAGTTTCGATCACAATTCAAATGCTTTCCTGTTTATATGTACCAATTCAAAGAGCAAAATTTAAACAGGCAGCAATGATAGCACGAAGCAGCTTCATTGAAGCGGAGGGAAGTACTTACATTTTGTACACACATGAATTACAAGTACACACGCGCGTAAGAAACTAGAAACACTATATTTCCTCAAGGTTAGCTAGAAACTATATCCATAAAACTGAGCCCACACCCTCGATTGAAAAAAAAAAAAAAAAAACGTTCGACTCATACTGGTGCGTAATTGTGTATCGAGAAGCTAGAAATGGACCAGAAAAAAATAAGCGTCAGGCGACTATAAACCTAGAAATAAATGGTGGTACACCTTGACCAATTAACGCTGTAGAACAATAATCTTAAAACAATTTCTTCGTCAAGTGCTGAATTATCAATGAGAATGGGTCTCGCGGTGAGTCTTGAAGATAATTATATAAAACCGCAAACTTTCAAAGAAAGTGCACGAACTTGCTAGAATTCATTTCTAATTGAAAGTCTCTCTCGTATCTTATTTAGAACGCATTTTATTGTGTGATAGAAAGAAAAAAATAACTGGACATTAACAAACCCAGAGATTTGCTCAGCGAATAATGAACGGAATTATATATCCTTTTTTTGTCATAATCTAAAAACTTAACAACCTCACGATAGAATTTCCTTCAGCACCTTTTCAGACTCAATTCGTGCCTCAAGTTTTTCCAAAAATTTTTCAAAAAAGAGGCTTACATTGAGACACATCATTAGAACAATCAGTTAACAAGAGGGAACCTTAGGAGCGAACATATTAGACAATTTTGTTTGATGTCAGATCCTCTCAGTTAGAGATTATATATTTAGAGTTTGAAAAAGCTTTTGATAAGGTAGATCATTACAAATTACTCGAGAAACTTGATTTCATGGGTCTCTCCGACTCTCTCATTGAACTCTTTTGGATTTATTTATTGGAAAGAAAACAGTATGTCATGTTCAAGGGGGCTAAGTCTGAAATGTTCGATAGTTCCTCGGGGGTACCACAGGGATCTGTTCTGGGTCCATATCTCTTCCTCTTATTTATGATTGGCGTAGATAATGATTTAAGATATTCGCGGAGCTCATTGTATGCGGACGACGTAAAGCTATTCAGAGAGGAACGCTGTTTGAAGGATTCTGTGTTGCTGCAGCGGGACCTCGATGTGTTCACGAGATGGAGCGAGGAAAATTCGATGCCTTTAAACACCAAAAAATGTAAAGTGATGACGTTCTCTCGCAACCGAACTAAGATTCAAGCAGAATATCAGATACGTGGAAAGATCTTAGAATCAGTTGAGGAAATTCGAAATCTAGGTGTCCTCGTTGATCCCAGAATAAACTTTAATTGCCACATACACAAGGTGCTAAATAGCGCAAAACGCAATCTGGAAATCATTATGAGACAAACCAAATCTTTTGTCAACATGTCTGTTCTCCGCTTGCTGTATCTGGTGCTTGTACGATCGCATCTGGATAGTGCAAGTGTGATATGGGGTCCAGTAGGTAAAGGGAAGTTGAAAAAAAATTGATTGTATTGAAAAAATGTTCACAAGATATCTTTATTTTAGAAATTTTGGATATTACGATACCTCAATTACTTATTTGGAATTGGTCCTGGGTTACGAGTTAACTACTCTAAAAGTGAAAAGGGAACTTAGTTTAATAATGATAGTGAGGGATATCCTGTGTGGAAAACTGAATCGTCGTTCTTACTATAAGTAAGATAAATTTCCTTGCTCGAGTAGATGTACGGATATTTTTCAGATTCCTCAGCACAGAACGCAGCAATTTGCTTCTGCTCCACTACTTCGTGCCCTGTCTCTCTTGAACCGTGTTGTTAAAGAAGACCAAAGAAGACCGCACAATTGATATATTTTTTGACAGTAGAAAAATGTTAGGTAGCGAGGTGACGACAGTCCTCATGAACTTGAAAACAAATTGAGAATGCTTGCCCATACCTTATTTTTGTTCATTATTCATCTATTTTTTTTTTTTTTTTTTTTTTTCATAATATTATAAATCTTTTGGTCTGATCTTGTCCGCACCCCTATGATCAAATGGCCTCCATATATCGGTAATAATAATTACTATTGTTATATCTATTTATTCCTATTTTTTTTGTTTATTCTTTGAAATGATTGGTTTGTGAAAAGGGTTGGGGGATGGGACATGGGATCAGGGTTGTGGTGGCTAGTAGTGGACATATTATCATTGGTTTTTTTTTTTCTATTTGGAATTTTGTTTGTTTATTATCCGTATTTTTCTATCATTTTCATTTATATTTTTCATTTTTATTTTCATTTATATTTTTTATTTTTATTTTTATTTTTTATTTTTTATTTTTATTTTTTATTTTTATTTTTATTTTTTATTTTTATTTTGAATTTTGAATTTTGTTTGTTTATTATTATCCGTATTTTTCTGTTGTTTTTATTTTTATTTTTGTTGAAAATTTTTTTAAAAATCTTTTTTGTTTATAATGCCCTCCTGTCATTGGCCGATCGGCTGTTGGAGGGCACTCTAATAATATAAATAAATAAATTATGTACGGTAATTGGAAATTTAATGAGTCCTAGAAACAATAAGTATTAATCCTACACGATGAGCTCCTAGTTCAAAAAACGATGTAATTTCAGGTAATGATTAATGATACAAAGGAGAGCTTCACCAATTTCCAGTCATTTGTTCTTACTGGCATAATTTTGTTTCCTGATTAGCCAACTCTACCGTAATCAAGGTAGTAGGTATTGTAGGTACAACAATTCCAAAAGAATTGGCTCAGTTATTGAAATTCCCTCGTGGCTCTTCCCAAAGTTTTTGGAGAATTCCGAAAGCTGTCATAAGTTCCCGAACAGCCACCGACATTTCCTTGCCGGTATATACGACAAGTTGGGATTACATACAAGGCTTTAGAGTGACGCATATCCATGTAGGATGAATCCAAGTAGTTGATAAAGCGCAAGATTGAAGGACGAAAGATGGACGTATAAAATAACTTTTTGGTTCCTCACACATCGAAAAAGAAACAGAGGTCGACAGTTGGCAAGGTGGAAAGACGACCTGGAGACTTTTCTAGGGGCAAAAAACGTCGGGAGGGTAGCAATGGAAAGGGATGAATGGAATAGGCTGCAGGAAACTTTTTCTGTTTTTGGGCCGAGGTTATGGAACACATAATATTAAGTCATAATAATTATGTAAACACGGATAGCCTCAATAAAAGTTATTATTATTATTATTAGTTGATAAAGCGCAAACTAGTTATTGATTTAGATTTAAGTAGGCTTCAATCACCATCGACAAGAGCTAACGAAGTCGAAATAATTTGAGATTTGGGACTTAGTTTATGTGGATGAATACCATAATTCAAACCTTGCCCGAACTTTTCCAAGTCTTATACAAGTCAGGCGTAGTCGAAAGTCCAATTACTTATCATGGTGTCTTTTCTTCAGACTCGTACACGCCTATATAACGCCTAACATATGGCCTAGCTTAGCTCGATCTCCCATCTTGCATAAATTATTTTTGAGAACGATGAGGTGTAAATGGAGAATGGACACCAAAAGTTAAAGAAGGACCTCACCCAAAAATACCGAAACAGGCTAAAAACTTCGTTGAAAGAGAACGATGTACCTGATAGTGAAAGGTCACTTGAGAGATGAAACTAGTAGCACCAAAATCCAAAGAACTTGTAAAATTCCAAGAGCAAACCGTCTGACGAGGCCACTAGTCAATAGCATCATCCAATTACTATCAAAGGCGTAGCGAGGACTACTTATGCGGGGGGGGGGGGGATGAATGTATGGAAATGCCGACTAGAATATTATGAGAATACCGACTCATGCTCAGATGTTACCAACCGTTTAGAATGAGAATCGTTTCACCATTTTATTCTTTCTTTATTCCGATTAATCTTTTTTTTTAGGATTGCGATGTTTCAAACGAAATTGTTTTAAACATATCTCAAACATTGAAATCAGAGATGGAAAGCGATTCGATAATGCTATCGCTTTTTGATTTCGCTTCTGACCTTCCGAAATAAAGCTACTGCTTTTCGCTTTTTGCTTTTTTGACTTTTGTTTCGCTTTTCGCTAAAAACTTTTCGTTTTTCACAATTTTCAGAAACAAACAAGCAAAAAAAAAGGAGCTATTGCAGTTTGCTCTTTTTGCTTTCGCTTTTCGCCTCCAAAAAAGATTTCGCTTTTCGCTAAAAACTTATCGCTCTTCAATAACTTTCCATCTCTCATTGAAATTTGAGAAAAAAACGTTTTAAACATGAACGGCACGTCATAAATTTAAAGTCACGCGTACTCACGCACAAGGAAGCGTGAGTGTCTGGGGAAGAGACCTGGAGAAACCCCGCAGTAAGTGCTAGGTCATTATGTTTAAAACCACAAAATTTGTATAGAAGTACTGTTTTAAACATGTTTAAAACACTGTTTTAAACTCTGAAGAAAAAATATCAATTTTCAACATGTGTTAAACCAAAAAAACGTTTTGAACTAAGAAAAAACACGTTGTTTATTCTTTTTAAAAAAAACTTGATTTTTTGCTACCCTACTTTTTTTTTCTTGTTTTCTTCACTTTTTTTCAATTCTTATTCAGACCGGATAGCGCTAGCGTCGCGCTGCATTTTTACCGAGCGGGGAAGAATTGAAAACGGTAGCTTAATTATGCGGCAGTATATGAGGAAAAAATGGAAAAATCAAAATAACACTTGAATGAAGCAGATTTGGCTTCCGGACATCCCATAAAAGATGTTCATAAATAAAAATTTTACAATCAGGTGAGACGACAAAATCTTCGATTCCGCTTCATTCAAGAGCTATTCCAAGTTTTTCATTTTTCTCTCTAGCTCCCGTTTTCAATTTTGGCAAAAATACTATTTTAGGTAAACGAACCACGCGCGTAATTAGCTATCGTATAGCGGACGCCCGGCCCGAACTGTTCGCCGACTCCTCCACTTTTTGCCGACTGCGATAACTGGTGGAGGGGTGAGACACTCCTATGCCTCTGAATTCACCATGTTACAAGATAGCAAATATCGTAGCCCGATTCTTAAGAGAAAACTACCAGTTTACATCCGAACAAGGCATCAGAAACAACAGGCAACAAGATGGAAATCCTAAGTATCTACAAACTAGTATCCTTAGATGTGACAAACAAGAATACTACCATACCAAAGAAAGAACCTCTCACCCTGGCGCGAAACAAAAGATGACATGGAAATCTCGACAGGCTGAAGTAGGACAAAATAGTGGAAGAGACCGAGGGCTAGAATTACAACCAAGTTGTTTAACAAAGTATAACTTAAGAAAGATAAAACAGGGATTTTTTTGGAATCTTCAGAGTTTGACAAGCAAAGGAAAAAAAGCTCGACTTTTTTTATTTTTACCGGATAAAAAGTGAAAAAATGTATTTTTTTGATCTGTGTGAGATTAATATTGAATATATGGTCGTTTTTAGGTATTATAGGTATTACAGGACTGTTAGACACCCTGACTGGCGATTCAATAACAAGTTCTAAAGCCAGGAAGAAATATTAGCGATGGCATCGTCGTATTACCGATATTGGCGGAGATATTTGTGAGTGGTATGGAAACAAGATATTGACCAGCAGCAAGCTCGGCACCTTGATCAAACACTGGGCTAGATACGTAGACGATATCTTAATTGTATGGTTAGGTACTGAACCTTTCTAGAAATGAATGCTTGAGCTGTTGAACAACAGGGAAGAGCCGACACAAAATGAGAAACATGGATGTACTCCTCCTACCTCTTACTCACCTCTCATTCATACCTACGACACCTTGGTACCTAGCTCTCTGACTCAGCTGATACAGATCTGGCACTTAAATTTTGTTCTCATATCGTACCCCCTCCACTGATCTTTCCATCGCCCTTACCAAGAACTTGGACTGTACCGGATAAAGTTATAGCTAGCAAATTAGGAGTTAGGGTAACTGAATCCAATAAAAAACTAATACACAACCGCGAGCTGGAAGATATGAAGCCGGTACCTTGGCAATAGTTGATGACACTGTATCGGAAATTTTGGCCCGCCTATTTCGGCTCATTGTTGAGAGTCAGAGAAGAGGGAGCAAAGAGTCCCTAAGATCTCAAATTTTCTTTTACTGAAAATCTAAGACACAGCAAAAAGTAGAGTCAAAGGAAGAGGGGACCCCTTAGTCACATTACTTGATCATGATACTATGTGAATAAACGCACGATTTTTCTCAGCCACCTCTGGCTCGATGTTTCTGTTTCTCGTACAGCAAAAATGTGTCCATTACTTTTAAAATGCGGGTCAAGCAGGAGGTCAGGCTTTCCTTGCTTGAGAAACGGAAAACCAGAATTGCTCAGAATGAGCTAGGAAAATGTACGACCCTCGGATGAGTGTATGAATCGGGACTGTGGCCAGCTAAACATTCACCTGACGCAGGTTCAACAAGTACCTTCATGAGAAGTTAGGGGAGGTGAGCAAGCAACGTGTCTGCATATTCAAAAGTGAGACTTGGTAGCTTCATAGCTAGTTCCAAAGAAGCATGGATCCAGATGTCTACACACTCATAAAGAAGGACACGGAATGGAATAGGCAAATCCAGAGCCAATACTTGTGTACCATTCACAGAAGACACTTTGAAAGAAAAAAACCTAGCATGGAGACTTTCCGACAGTAATTTATTGTAAGTTGTGTCCGGTGAGTGTGATGCACTGTAATTTGGCGGTTGCCAAGATGAGAGCGTTTTCCGAGGAGATTATATCCGAAAAGGTCGATACAGGACGCAACCAGCACCCATTTCACAATGGATCATGAGCGATTGCACGCTGTACGAGCGATTACTTTTGAAATGACCTTAGCGGAGTGCTAAGTCTCCCTTTATCAGTAGACGCATCATGCTGAAGAAGAAATGTTGAGAATGAAACTTGTTCGAAAAGGTACGCAGAGTGCTGAGCATTTTGTTTTCAGCAGACGAGCACTCAAGAAAGGATGATGTAGCGGACAGTTTGACGATACTTATAGCTCAGAGTCAATTTTACAATCGAGGTTTGAGGCAAGCTATTGATCAAACGGTCAATGAACCAGTGTCACGCGACATCCTCACGTTCTTACTCCCATACGCTCTCTCTTTCCTTCTTTACGGAGCCCCAATTCTTGTACACAAGGAAATGATCGGTCCAACGTTGACGACTCGTCGTCGACTATTTTCTCGATAAATAATTTTCTTAGCATTACTTTAGTACATCGCGTGCGGTGAAAGCTTCACGATTAGTCGACGCGACGATAAATTCCGACAGCGGAAGCTGATCTCTGGCATACAGTATCGCGTATACATTTCCAATTATTTACGATTAGATTGAGAACAAAAACAAATTCTTGAGAATAAGCCAAATAAAAAATTTAGCGACGCAAAAAAAAAAAACGGTAAAAGCGTAAAGTGAAAAAAAAAATATGTTCCCTTACGTCTCACGATAATTGCACATCAGTTATTCTTCTCCAGGAACCACTTTTTCCTTCTTTATAACGTTTCGAACACAAAGAACTGCTCGAGCAACGAGTCGAAATATTCTAACGATGCATTAGAACGTCGATTAAAATTTTCGCGAAATATGAAACGTCGATTCGACTGTACACACACACATACACGTTTTCAGTTCAGATAAAAAAGGGGAAAGAATGTACAAATAAACAAACGAACAGACGAACAAATCTACGGACATTATTTTCTTTCATTTTCAGCGCTAATTGCGAAAGAAATGAAAACACGGCGTCGGATTCACTGAATTTCGTGATAACGCGTGAGCGTAAAATAAAACAAGATCGAAGAAACACATCTGCATACGATGATAGAGAAAACACAACAAGCAAGGATTCATCTATACCAACTCTATAGAAGGGTGAACTACGTTTCCATTTTCCAGAAACGGAGGAGAAGAGGGTAGACGTACATACGAAAATAACCTTGAGGGACCTTGTTTCATTTACAATGAACGAGCGCATACTAATACGTGCACACATACACAAAAATTATTTTCATTATACTAAAACGTCTGAACGAGAACAGGCGACGTGTTTGGAAAAAGAGAGAGAAAGAGAATATTATGCGCTTACCGCGGTCTAACATGAGCGCAATAAATACAGTATCATAGCTCGGCACGCTCGCGACAATTACTGTACGCGCTACGGGAAGCGAGGGTGCGCTTCAAGGACAGGGGATTGACCTTTAACGTACATCCGTCTGACGGGCTGACGAACACCGCGCTACCACAGCCGGCCTTACACCATCAGCGACTATTCACGCACGCGACACACAATAATACCGCGCTTTAGGCAAAGGGGCTTCAAGTGGCAATTTCTTCACGGAGTCATCTCCTATTACCCACAGATAGAACGATTGTTGCCAAATTCCGCGACAATACGTAATCATCCTTTACAGTAACTTCCAATATAACGTTCGTCTATTTTTTCCAGCGCATTCTAGAAATGTGGCGAA
This sequence comes from Aspidiotus rigidus, assembly GCA_035079385.1. Classification (NCBI taxonomy): domain Eukaryota; kingdom Metazoa; phylum Arthropoda; class Insecta; order Hemiptera; family Diaspididae; genus Aspidiotus; species Aspidiotus rigidus. Next base: position 300,583 of record JAVHKY010000075.1, on the reverse strand, counting down.
CAAATGGGGTAAATTCTACATATTTTTTAAACGAAATTATTCGCTAAATCTGATTCTAATATTGGCAAGGTGAATTTAGCGCCCCAAGAATGCAAATCCAAGATGACGTTCATCACGGCCATAAATAAATTATATCTAGAGTTAGGATTTCCATGATGAATGCACATGTCTTTTTATTTTTGGTGAGTGGCAGGCTAAATCTAATTAAAAACTCGCAGTCCATCGGGTGAGCTGCACGGAGTTGCCTTCATTAACCTTGTTAATCGAGGCAAACAGGGTACCTGTTTTATGGGAGTCATTTGTGAGCAGTATTAGCCTTTGTTCAATTTTTGTCCCTTCTATCATATATATAGCGTTTTTTTCCCCTTTTTTTTTTTTTATTTACAAATTTTAGTCATGAGGGTTGAGTGAGTTTTACCATTGGTTTCTCCTCACCCCCCTCATGACGAGCTCGTAACATACTATGTTCTGTATCTAGACGACTAAAATACAAAGCAATATTTTATCATGGAGAAAAGGTACATTTCTGTTTTTTTTTTTTTTCATTATTATTATTCATTTGTTTACTTATTAATTGTTAGTATAGCATTTGTATGTTATTTTTATTTTTATTGAAGTTATTATTATTTCTCTGTAATTTCTTTTTTTGCTTTGAGAATTTGTTTTATATATCTGTTAACTTTACCATGAATTTGTTCATCTTGTAGGCATTTACCCAACTCTTCAGCTGTAATATTGATCTCCTTTCTTATGTGTTCAAAGTTACTGCATTTTAGGAAGGTATGATCTGGATCATCTTCAAAATTCAAACATTCCCTACATTTACTGTCTTTTATTATCTTAAATTTTTTTAAATAAGATGCAAAGTTACCGTGCCCTGTCAAGTATTGCGTTTTTAATTTTTTGTTTTTGAGTCTCAGTTCAATGTTCGGTATCAATTTTGCGGTTCTCCTTCCCGTTTTTTCCTTATCGTATAGATCCTGCCAGGTTTTTGTTGTATCTAATTTAGTTTTCTTGATGTTATCTACCATTTCTGTTTTTGTTATTTTACCTTCTTTATGCCTAATTTTAATCCTTTTTATCTTATTCGTTCGACTTAATTGTAGATCAATTGGCGTCACTCCCGCTACTACATGAGAGGCAGTATGTGATACCATTCTATAGGCCGATATTATTCCGATTAATGTTGTTCTTTGAAGGGATTTTAATTTTTTGATTTCTGTTTTTCTTAATTTTCCAAAGTAGGCTAGAGATCCGTATTCAATTATCGACCGAAAAAGAGCATTATAAATTATTTCTCTTTTTTTGTGTGTCCTGTTACCATATAATGCCCGAATTTTATTGTAGTGTTTTTTTAATTTATTTGTAATATATTCTATATGTGCTTTTTAAAGTTTAGGTTTGGATCTAAAATTATTCCTAAGTATTTCATTTCTGATTGAAATTTAATTTTCTCTAGTCCCATTTTTATTTTGTCCTCCATACTTTTTTGAAAATCTAGTTTCTTGTGTCTTCTCGATATGATCGTTGGATTTAACGTTAAGCCAAGATATTTTAATTTCTGGTTTGTTTGTTCTATCTTTCTGTTAATAGTTTGATAGTCATTCTGTTTATCTATTCCAATAATCATTAGCAGATCGTCAGCGTAGCTTAAAAGCTTTAATTTGTTTGTTTCTTTTGCTGTCTTGTGTATTTCAGTCATTGCAATGTTAAAAAGAGTTGGGGACAACGCTCGCCCATACTTAGTTCATATTCTAGCTTCAAATTATTGCCCTTATCAAAGAATCCTATTTTCCTATTTCCCAGGTAGCTTTGTATTATCTGTATTATATGCCTACTTACGTTATTTTTATCCATTATTTCGGCCAAGCTAGACCAGATGACTCGCTTAAACGCTCCCGTGACATCAAAGCTTATTAAAATTATATGTTAGTGAGTTTTTTTATATTGTTCAAGTGTTTTCATTAGTTCAGTAAGCGCCATTTCTGTCGACCTTCCTTCCCTAAAGCCGTATTGTTGTGTATGTAAGAATCCTTCCCAGGACTCATCAGAAAATTTCCCAAGTCTTTTTATGATGTCACAGTCTGAAAGTACGAGTAAATGGCTTCTTCTCCTCCATAATGCTCTAATATAAGTACACTGTGTGTGTCCTTCCTTTTTATGGAGTCCGAGATCATATTTACCACTATTCTGAGAATACTGTGATTAAAAAAAAGAGTAAAGAAATGAAATTGATGACATTTACTACGATAGTCAGTATAATTATTAGTAAATTCGAAGAGTTTTTGTGATGGAAAATTCAATTAAAAAACTGTAAGAAGCCATTGAAAAATTTTCTGGCATAGCCAAATAAATGAAGATCATGTTCCATGTCTTTTATATTTTATCAGTCATCTTGAAATATTTCAGTCTAGGCTTCTACTAGGTCAAGTGTTCGTGAGATATTATTCGTTTACCCCTTTATCTATCTTGGCGTCGTATAAGTCTTGTATGAGAAATATTTTGAGGTAATTGTGGGTGTTCTATATTTTGAGGTATCAACTTTTGTATCGCTGTTGTATTGGAATGGTATGAGAAAATTCAAGTCTTCTATGAGAAATATGAGGTAGCGCGAACTCGCTGTTGTATTGGAATGGTATGAGACAATTCAAGTCTAGGGGACTTGAAAAAATTTCGACTATCCAGCCATATGAGATAGGAAGAGGGACTTGGAAAATTTTCTAATTATTAATTATATTAATTATTTAATTATTTATTTATTTAATTATTTAATATTATTTATTTATTTATTTATTTATCTATTTATTTATTTATTTATTTATTTATTTATTTATTTATTATTAATTATTATTATAACGCGGGGTGTACTCGCGAATTTCTGAATCACCCGCGGGGTAGAGATTTGCACGGACGCACGGTCTCTCTTAACGGGGGGGAGGGGGGAGGAGGATTTTCCAGTTATTAATTATATTAATTATTTAATTATTTATTTATTTAATTATTTATTTATTTAATTATTTATTTATTTAATTATTTATTTATTTAATTATTTATTTATTTAATTATTTATTTATTTATTTATTTATTTATTTATTTATTTATTTATTTATTTATTTATTTATTTATTTATTATTAATTATTATTATTACGCGGGGTGTACTCGCGAGTTTCAAAATCGGGGTCCGGCGAGAGAAAAGACATGGAACATGTCAATAAGTGGGGCTAGAGAAAATTTTGATGGGCCCCCCTCCCACCGTTTTATGCAGTCATTATATCCTAGCTTTATAGTAGTCTTGTACTAGATTTGACCTGTACTAAGTGTCTGAGCTCGTAGCTAATTTTGTACTACGCTTACACTAGGCCTACATCAGACTATTCAGGCAAAATAAAGGATCTATCAGGCTTATGCTACATTTGGCAAAAAGAGGCTGTGTAGTTTTATATTATGGTTAACTAAGCCTATAAAAACTATTTAGGACGGAGCCTGTGCCTCTTCTCTCAGGAACAACTCGAAGCTAATTCCCTTTCCTTCACGAGAGTTTTAATTTTCCAAGTCTCCAGATGAGAAGAAGATTCGAGCTCGTAGCATATTGTCCAAACCTCCCCTCTTTTATAATTCAGCATGAATTAATTTTCTTAAGCTCTCTCTAGCTACAGAAGTTCAGAGTCAGATATGTATTTTCTTTGCAAGTCCCTCTAGTCCACTAGCCCGAGGACCTAAATTTTCACGAGACACATCCTCATCAAAATAATATAGCTCAAGAATCGAAATTATGTTAAGTTTTCTTCCTCAAATATTCAGTTCGAGGGTCACAATCACTCCTCGTGCCTCTTCCCAAATGTTTAGCTCGAGGATCGAATTTTCTCCAAGTCCCGCTTCTCATTTACCCATAGACTTACGTAGATCGAGAACGGAACTTGTATCACGTCTTCCACCCTCTCCTCCCTCATCGAATAACAAAATTTACCCATGTTGAATGATGAAAAGGCTGCGAAAATTTATGAAAATGTACTTTCAAAAAATTGATAGTATAACAGGTTTCTGTTTGGAAAAAATGTACATACCAAATTGATTAAGTCTCCATACACTCGAGGTCAGAAAAAATTCTAGACCAATTTAACCGTTATCTAACACACTCCTAAACCTGAAATCATAACTCAACGGGTAGGCAATCCAAAATTCGTTCCTTTATCGAAGGAGAAGATGACAGATATTTTGATGCGTACTAATTAATTTCATCGATTTTTAGAAGATGAAAAATTTCGAATAATTGTAGAAATCATGTTTTAGTCTTGCGAGTACATCCTTAACTAACAAATAGTATTTCAATCACTCGTTCATGTCGATCTACAAACAGCAAGTTATGCAAAGGTATTTTTTGAGAAAAAAATTATACTTCTTTAAAGTTCACGATTTTCTGTAGAATGTTCGCAGTTTGAGCTCACTGATGTACTTAATATCAATTCGGTCCAGACGATCAGTTAGAGGCTACTTTTCATACCTTTTCAGTTTTCATTATTATACAGGTCTCTTATCTACAGCACATGTTTCCTCTCATATACACTCTCATTCATGTTTACGTAAAATTATCCCATGCATGTCTTTCCTTGTTAAGCTTAGTATACAATGAGTATTTATGGCCAAGAATCGCAGAAAATACGTAAGAGTTAACAATCGCCAGAGCAGATCAAAAAATCGAAACTCATACAAGGACGATATGAAAAATGATGATCAGGTATTACAGAGTCATAAATAATCGTACGAAAATCGAACATATTCTACAAAACCGTAGCTTTAATGAAGACCATGAATCACAATAGGGCATGAAAATTTGTACTCGAATCACCACGAAACATACATTTAGGATAAAAGTTAGGAATATTCACAAAAAATACGTATAAGAACGAATCAAAACATATAAAATCATCGTACACCGATAAATTGTACGAAAATAATTTTGTCTACGAACTTATTTTTCCTCTATCGATAAAGAAAAACTTAACAGAAACGAAAGAGTACACGAAAAAAAAAAAAAAATACCAATAGTAGATAGGCAAAAAAGAAATTAAATGTCGCCAAGGAGACGAACAGAATCAGTTCGTAAAATAAAAACCAAACTGAAAAATATTTATAAAAAAATCTCGGTTCCACTAATTAGATATCGATGAATGATATGGTCTCGATTTGGAAGTCTGTATCTGATCTACTTGCGTACTGTTTCCGATGCGTCACTCTCACTTTCCTCCAATTTTTTATGATCCGATACTGAAGGATTATCATCGCTCGACCGTTCTCCACTTTCCTCCGAAACAGACTGTCCTGACTCTCCACTATCTTGTTCCTCCGTTGGTTAATATTGACCGGCTGACGGCAAATATTCGTTCGAGGAACCACTACCGACTGATTTCGGGACGCGTTTTTTTTTCAGGCGTTTCGCTACAGCCATTTCTTCCTCAGGACATTCCGTACCTGCCGCGTCGAGGGCCAACGAGCCTACGTCCGGGAGTGTACCCACTGACTCACCCGATGATGGCTGACTAGGATCTGAAGTTCCAGCTGTGTCACTACTAATAGAGCTATCACGATAAATGCAGTCCAACTTTGAGGCTATAGTAGTAAGAATAGGAACAGAACTAACAGTATCAATAATGCTATCAGAGTGACTGCTATTGACGGCGCTGGAGTCTAACTGTTCTTCTGAGACTAAGGTAGAAGTACTACTTGAGCTGTCGCTGGAGTCGTAGTCTTCCTGTTCACTAATGGGGCTATCGATGGCGTAGGATTCCGAATATTCTTCTCTGGACGGCTGTTTCGAAATCAATTTATTTATATTTTCCATGATTGTTTAGATTTTTTTTTTAAATATACTATTCGTGATATACGCGAATTACCTTCGTAGCAATAATTGTAACGTTTGCGCGAATTTCGAGAACGTATCTTGCGAGAACCAAAACCAACGAAGTCGAAATCGTTAGAACAAGTTGAACGGTCAAAGGACAAAAGAGAACTGATACGTGTACATAAATGCATCGTACGAATCACCCGACTGGTTATCTGATAAGCTCGTGTGTTCATGAAAGTTAGCAGGATATGATATGATGGGTTGCAGCGTATGAAATGATTCACCTATGCACTATTACAACGCGTTTTTTTTTGGGAACCATTCTTACGAGGAGTTATTTGAGAAATATGTATCTGCTGTGATTCAAAAAAGTGCGCGAGGAAAAATTCCAACCATCGACCTACATAGAGTATTCAAAAGATGGACTTGTAAGGATTTCAAGCTTCAAGCAATACATATAATATACGGAAAGGGAAGATAAGGGGGAGTGTATCTAAGAGAAACTTTGACCATCAACCAATAAATATCGAGAGTTGGTATAGTGAAAATTTCGATTTTTGAGCAGTATGCATGAAAAGAGAGGGGAGGCGGGTGGATCTTGGGAAAATGCCGACTGTCGACCTATGAATACCATGAGGTTGAACATCTACGCGCATGAGAGGAGAGGCGGCAGGATAAATCTCGAAAAAATTCTGACTCTTGAGTTTCGACCATCCAGCAATATATATGAGGCTAGAGAGTGGAGATTCAAAATTTCGACCTGCGAGTAATGATATGTTTCTGATGAATTGTCAACAGAAAGCAGTCTCTGATAGGAAAGGGTAATTTAATTATACTAGCAGCAATCTGTATGCGTTCGACTGAAGAATAATCAAACGACCGCGAAGACTTTGAGATCAGTAAAGGATCGTAGGCCAAGCGTACATTCTCTTTCCAATACTTTTTAATCTGTACGTGGAGTGGATATTCACGGAGGCTCTTCGGCAGCTTGAGATCGGCAACGGGTAATGCAGACGATACCGCATTAATCGCAGGAAACCTCCAAGACCTACAGACCATTGCAATTACGGTTGAAATCGAGGGATTCTACGACCTAAGCCAACCCAAGGTATCTACTAGAATCAGAAAATGAAAGTCCGGCACTTTCCAGGATCTTTTGGGGACTTCACCAGAGTTTTTTGGTTACCTTCATCAATTTTTCGTAGAACAATTTTCTCAGTAGGCTCAAAATTTCTTCTTTCTGTGTTGAATTCCGGAGCAATCCGGGTTTCCGGGCCCTCTTCACAGAATCCAAGACTTTTTCAGGGTTCTGGGGTTTTCTGAGACCGGTTGACTCCCTCAGATAAGATTTAATGACCTAGTTTCGACTGATTAGGGCCAGTCTCACAATCAGCGTTTACAAGCACGAGACCTAGTAGAACTGTGGATCAACAAATTGATCGCCCAAATTTGACGGATCAACGGCGCTTCAAAGTTGAACGCGGATTGTAAAACTGGCCCTTAGTCACGTCAATCTGTACACGTCAACACAACCAATAGCATGTGGAATCCCAATTCCTAGTTGACATCGAATCAATGTCCATATCTACAGAACTAGAAAAATTTATGCAGGCTGATTTTGAATCGACCTCAAATTGGCGTCAAGATCCTTAATTTTTACTGGAAATTAACGGCACAGTAATGTCGTTCATGAGATGATAGGAGTTCGGATTTTTTGACTACGTGGTTTTCAATAATTAGTCGAGTCAATCTTCAGGGAGTTTTGAGTCAATGTTTGATGGCCTTCAAATCAATTGTTGATTAATTTGTTGAATCAACATCCTTATCTATCTAATGTTTTAAAAATATATTTGACTTTCAATGGTCCTCAATTCCTACTCAATCGACTTAAACGAAAGGTGGCAGAGAACCTGTTTTATGGGGGACGTGGGTCCTGAAAAATGTTCACGTACCAGATCTATGACGTCATCAAAATGTGACGTCACAGGCCCGGATTGTGGAGCTGTATATAATAAGACCTTGGAAGGACGTTCTCAGTTTTATGGTGTTTGAAGTGTTGCATACCTGGTTCATTGAAGGGGCTAAGGTGATTGGTGTATGAAGCATTGCATATCTAGTTACTTGAATGGGCTATCTTTCAGGCTATATACCCCAACCACCGAGTTATATCTGATGAAGGGGGGGGGGGGGAATTGAAAAATTTTCAAGCTCCGAGCTTTGCCGGCCGGCGGACGTTTTTGCCGACCTCCCCCCCCCCCCCCCGGTAAAGCAGGTGTTCCCTGTTGACAATGTCCTGTCCCGCGCGGGAAGTCGAAATCCTCAATCCCTACTCGTAGTCAACTGTAACATCGTTATTAACAAGCTGATGTGAACATGGACTTGTTGTCCTGGTTCTGACTGACTAGTGACGTCAATTTGGAGGGAGTTTTAAGTCAACCTTTCCGAACGCTTGATGGACTTCAAAGCAATTGCTGATTGACGTTAAGTCAATGTTAATACCTAGTGCTCCGAAAATGTAAACCGGTTGACTTTGAATAGAACTGAAATCAATGTTCAAATCAACAATTCAAATGTAGCTGATATCAAATCGACGTTTGTCAACCAATAGCGCAGCCAGGGGAGGAGGTGATGGAGATGAATCCCCTCTTGAGAATCAGAACTGACTCTCGATGGTTCTGATGTACAAAAATTTTTAATCCCTGCCTCAGGACCATGGTCGTCCATACGCCCCCATCTCCTCTCTAGAGAACTTTCTGGCTACGCCACTTTGACTTATTTGTCACGTCGATCTGTAGTTGACGTACAGTCACCTGTGTAAACTGTGAAACCCAATAATCGCAGAATCATCAACTCGAGAGCACACGAGATTATTATTATGCTTAGCAATCTATATTATCTGTACTATACCGTAGTACATACGGTACAATGATCATAAAATTGTAAAGCAACAGCGAATAAACATCTCTTGAAGATAAACCGAGCTACGAAGATTATATCAGAAGTGGGATAAGCCGCGCCTAACTCAACGCCATCTTGCGCGATCTCAGCAAACAGAGATGTTGTCGCCAAGTTCGTTGAAACCAATCCAGAGCAGCCAATGGTGAAGATAACATACGCGTTTGATATTTGGCGAAATTGAAACCGCTCTACCGATGAGATAACTGAAACTCGATCCATTGAGCCTTCTAACGACTAGTTGAAGGAATTCAAACGCCAGAAACCGAAACGACGACAAATTCAAATTCAATGTCGTTTATCAAACGAACAACCAACGTCGAATAAACCCAGTACAACCACGCGATCGAAGGAGAACGACGACAACCAACAATGCGAGAAGCCAGCCGGACAAAACTCACGACGGATTGAGAACGATAAGTGTAATGCCAACCTGTAGCGCCAACCCGGCTATGGCGGCCAAGGACCTTATTCCGCCATTTGAGATACAACTGTGGAACTTTGGCTCGAAAAAGTTGATGAACTGGCTGCTATCTACAATTCGCCGAGTACAACGACGGCCTACTTTGCCCTCTTGAAGTTGGCCGGTGTCGCGAAGGCGTGGTACCAAGGACTACCAACCATCAACTACACGTGGCCGGAATGGAAGGAACTGCTTACAACAACATTTCTACCAAGAAGAAACGCGTTCCTAGAATTTCACAAAATTTTTGAAACCTACAAGGAGCCAGACCAGAGCCATTTTGAATGTGTCCACCAACAACTAGCGCAGACAATGAAACTATCAATTGTGTGACGGACCGGCAAAAACAAGATTTGATCTTGGGTAACCTCAGCCAGCAGATCCAAGTTGCTGCCTAGAGCCGCGCGCCAGCCAAACTCGCTCTCTTCCTACGGAAATTTGACTGTGAAATGAATGTCGGGGGACATGTCTTCAGGCATTGCCGCGCAACTGGTGGGAAGTAGCCATAAAACCAATCTGCAGAGCAAGTGCCACGGTGGAATGTGGCAAACGTGTCAGCCGCAAGTAAACAAGTTCTTGGCTCGGCTGCTAAGAGACATCAAGCACCAAAACCATGAATAGGACCGTTCTACAAGATGGTAAACGTTGCCGGCACTGATACCCTCGCATATCTTTGGCAGTGAACGCTCACTAATGTCGCAAGATTTAGCAACGTCACTTAGTGGTGTTCAAATAAGGCATCTGACCACTCCTGTCGTATTGAACCTTATCTCAAAAGAGAGATCTGTCGTGTGAACCCCTGCCATAATGTTTCTGGTTCACCTTATCTCCAGAAAAGAGATCTGTCGTGTGAACCCCTGCCATGAATAACTCTAGTTCACCTTATCTCAAAAGAAAGAGATCTGTCGTGTGAACTCTCAGCCAGAATATTTCTAGTTCACCTTATCTCAGAAAAAGAGATCTGTCGTGTGAACCTCAGCCACAAATCACATGTAGTGAGTTTTGTGCTCTTATGTTTTGTTTTCTGTTTCAGCACTAACATTTCCGATTCATTTTATCAGCTCGACCGCGCGAATTTACAATTATACCAACACCGTAATGATATATCCGCCGGCTTAATTTTCGTTACTGAGACATGTATTGTTTCAAAATAAAAACCTCTTCACTTTCCTGAAGAAGATGTGAACGCAGAAAGATTAAAAACGATACCAGCACATATTTCAACAGAATCAAACGCTACAAGATAAATTTGTAGTCAGAATGACCGAATGGCCTTTCTTAATGACGAGGACGTCATTGTGCGTCAAAATGGCCGTGTACGTGCTCAACCAAATTATACCAGAAAAACTCGGTTTGAATCCTCATTCCTCAATTAATGCCACGAGAATGTTAACCTTCAAAGCTGTCAAATTGAAGGATATTTTTTTGAGTTCAACGTCGGGACGACGTTGATGTCAGTATGGCCGTGTAAACTGTGAAACCCAATAATCGCAGAATCATCAACTCGAGAGCACACGAGATTATTATTATGCTTAGCAATCTATATTATCTGTACTATACCGTAGTACATACGGTACAATGATCATAAAATTGTAAAGCAACAGCGAATAAACATCTCTTGAAGATAAACCGAGCTACGAAGATTATACCTGCAACCCCTGTTCTCGCTGAACTTTTAGTATTCTGTCTGTTTTGTGACTTTGATACTCGCATACAGAATGCAGACTTCTTGAAAATCACTTTGACTCTGGCCCGGATTAGGCCTATATGTAAACAACAGCCAACATTTTGATGGAGACCTCATATCCCTGGGAAAAAAGTTCCCGGTTCCCTATCATTACATTGACAAATCGAACAACAAATGTGATCGTCTAGTGGGGACAGGGAGGGGACATATGCCTGAAGATTTTATCACATATTAATCGGTATCGAGGTTCAAATTCTATACATAAGAGAAATGATCTAGAAATGACAATTTGCTGAATTTTCTTGATACTCGGTCTCTAAAGGGAGACAAGGACTCTGAAGAGTTGAAAAGAATCCACTTAAGTTAGTGTACGAATCTTTTTCTGGCTCATTAATACCTTTTTTGGTCTCAATGAAGTTGTAGGTACGAAATCGAGTTAGGATACGTGCAAATCGTGATCGTTAACTTAAACCTAACTCCATGTGGGCCGTATCAATTTATTGGTAAATGAATGCGGGCTAAAGATTTTTAAAGGATTGAGAAGAAATTGTGACGAAATGAGAAATTTGTTTACCAGCGCGCTCGTAAACAAGGGATGAATTCGTTAGCCATGTGTAAGTCGAAGCAAAGGCGTACGTGCTCCAAGTATAAGAAAAGTGTCTTGAAAAATGTCTGCGACGAGCGAACACCTGGTATTCCCCTTTTCTTGGTCGTATATTTCGCTCCTTTGTATAGATATACGTTTTATTCTGGAGCAGGTGATGAGTGAAACCGTCATCAGCACGCGTATACTTCCTATTTGTCGTAAACGAACATGTGTGGCACGCGTACACCCGGTAGCCACTAACAAGGATACGGACAACTCCTTTCGCGTCAGCTGCAGACAGCTCACCTTACGACTTCGGCCCCTCGTACATTTGCCTGTCGAATCGAAATTTTATTAGACCGAGTCTAACGTACGCGACGGAAAATGATTTTTTGCGTCAAATAATAGCTGCGACCTATTGTTCCGCCTCTCATCCGTATACTTGTTTGTCTGCTGCCTAAAATAGAATGAAGCTGTATCGAAGGAAACAGCGAAGATACAACTTTATCAAAGAACTCTAGAATTGAGGCGAGACTTTTTACATTTAATGAATGGAACCTAGAAGAGATACGTTGAAAAAAACAATTTTTGGCATGTCAGTTTGTTACATAGCAAATGAAATGTTGCGATCTTGATTTCTATAAGGTACTGAAAAATGATTTTCTATGAAAACAGGCGGTTTTTGGGGAGTAAATCTAGCCCAAATTTCAAAAATCTGCGGAAAAGAGCACTCAAAATCTATTTATGTAACATTTTTCTATGATTCCTATCATGGAAACTCATCTAACGAGATTTCAAGTTTTGAAACAGATTATCATGTTTCATAACAATCGAAAACCTTTTTCGAAACAAAAGAAATACAGCATTGGTACAAATATAGACAAGCGTTTCCACTCACTCAAGTTAGGAAATACACAGTTTTAGGATCTTCCACCTCAAATTTAATAATCATGAAAATGTCTCCGACTTTCCTGGATGACGTCATACCCTCCTCCAACAGGGATAGACAGTTTTAGGATCTTTCACCTCAAATTTACAATCATGAAAATGTCTCCGACTTTCCCAGATAACGTCGTACCTCCCCCAACAACTCAATATTCAATAGCCTCCCTCATAACCAGATATCAATAGCTCAAAGACATCACGAATCGCTCACCTTACAACGTTGTCAAATAAACAAGATCTTTTAGCCTACGGTATAAATTGATATTGTGACTAGAATAACCGAGTTCGTCTATTATGTCTGCCCATGCAGTTCTTGTGTTCTGGTTCAAGGCAATGACCATTAATTCTTTTCTCAACACAAAGTAAAAAACTGGCTAGATCAAATCGAACGCCTGAAAAAGCTCGGAAGTGTTTGAAATACGGCTACACACCCATTCCTCCGGCAATCAGAAAAAAGGGAAAAAGTTTGAAAGAATCAAACGTCAATGGAGTAACGATTTTGGAATTCTTTCAGCTTGCACGATCACCTGTCACTAATCTTTCGATGTCCTCTGGAAACTCCGATCTTCCAAACTGCCCATAAATACTGAACATGGTCGTTTTACTGGCCAGCATGGACTCTCACATATCTGGGGTATAAAGTAGGCAAATAAGAAAAAAAAATAACATTTTGCTGGAGCAAACGTTTTTTTGCTAAAAATAGTTCAGGATGTGATCCTGAACAACAGACTAAAAATCCCGTCTTTTCGCCCTGGAGCTTCTTTTTTTATGGGGGTTTGAACCCCCTCAAAAATTAGTTTTTCGCCTATAGCGCGTGAAATTGAAATTTTATTTCAAAATGTTTCAAACAAAAGTTGTTCCTCGTTGAATTTCTTACCAAATAACGTATTCAACTTTCAGCCTATGCCAATTAGTTCCTTTGCAAAGGGCGTTCAAAAGAGTTCCAAAATCAGTTTTTTCATATATCTCACAAAATTGAAATTGTATTAAAAGTTTCAAACAAAAGTTGATCCTCGTTAAATTTGCCCTAAAATGAGCTATTCATCCTTCAGGACGTTCTGTTTTAATGGCGGTTCCGACCCCCTCAAGATTTAGTCTTTTGCTTATATCTTGGCTAATAAAAATATCATTTAAAAATGTTTCAAACAAAAGTTGTTCCTCATTAAATTTGCTATAAAATGAGCTATTCATACTTCAGGACGTTCTGTTTAATGGGGGTTCCACCCCCCACAAGATTTAGTCATTTTCTCATATCTCGGCTAATAGAAATTTTATTAAAAAATGTTTCAAACAAAAGTTGTTCATCGTTAAATTTCCTATCAAATAACGTATTCAAGATTCAGCCTAGGTCAATTAGTGCCCCGGAAAATCCTTAAAAGGCCGTTCAAAAGAAGACCAAAATCATCTCACAAAATTCAAATTTTATGAAAATATGTTTCCATAAAAGTTGTCCTTTGAATTTCCAATCAAACGAGCTATTCAGCTTTCAGGATAGAGCAACTAGTCTGTAAAAAAGGGTTTTCGATATTAAAGATAAAAGGATGAACTATATATTTTTCATGTTTAGATAGTTTTGGTGCTGATTTATGGAAGTCTTGCATCATTACAGATTGTAAAGACTCTTTTTTTACCAGTGATAGAAATATTGAAGAGATGGAAATTAAATAAATATTTTTCTCCTATTCATGACTCACGTGGTACCTAGGTATTGAAATAAAAACCATTGAAGTCGCGTTGTATTAAAGACTCCAAAGCAGCTGCAATACTCTCTGATCTACGGTAGTACAAGAGACAAGCCATTGAACAAATATCGGTTTCAAGCTTTCGCAAAAAAAGTCCGTCCAAAAGTACTTGTCCTCTCTACCTCTTATAGTACTAGCGGTTAGTGAAATGATACTGCAAAATTTAGTTGTACATTTATAATTAGTATTGTAATACTTATGACTGTAGAGAACATTTTCAGAAGGCGTGTCACTCAAAATTTCCCTTAGGGGGCTGGAGGGGGGCCAAAATGTCTCTCAAAAATCAGTATTTTGCTAATATCTCAAGAACGGTTGGGTATAGGAGAAAGATACCTCAGTACAAAAATAACCTCCGTATAATTTTACGTAAAAAACGTTCCCTTCATTTTTTCGCTACGACTCACCGTTGAACCACAATCGACGCAACAAAATCGAAGCGCGTAAAAAAACACATAGTCGGGAGTATGTACATAGTTACGCGCGACGCCACGCGGTGCACGGTTATGCCGTGGCTCGGTTTACCAGCTACGCTACGCCATGTTACCATCGTTTTCAACATTAAAGGAGAGAAAGTACGAGATCGAAAATTTTTCATAAAAATACCAAAAAAAAAAATACTCACGCTAGCACACGACTTTTTTTCTTACATACTCATAACTCATTAAGAGAGTAACTCCCACTCTTTGTACTAAATACTGATTGCCTATCAATTAAGTCCGATATTTGTAGAATCAATAGTAAAACTCAGTTTATGAAGCTTATCATCATGACGTCACATCATCTCATAACAGAATAAGGAAACGTAAATTTATTTTATTCAATCAAAAATAAGCAATTTTTTCAACGGTTTTTATTTACTATTATTTGGAACGATGTTAAGAATTGTCACCAATAATGACCATCGAAGTATGCGACCGCAAACGGAAAAACGTGCCTTAGCGGCAAAACGTTTGTTTCTAAGACGAGAAAAAACAACTTTTAATTTAAATAAAAAAGAAATAAAAAATTAAATTGAAAAAAAGCAATTGAAAATAATATTCCTATCTCCTGAGACACCTCAAAACGCTGTCCCAATTAAAAATAATACTCTCACCTCCCGAGATACCTTAAATCGGCGTAATACTTCCTTTTTTTTAGCTCGAAAAATCAATAAAACTTATCTTCATTTTTCCAACTACAGCAATAAAATAAATGGCGAATTTCTTATCAACTAATAGGTTTATTGATTATCAAATTTTATAAATTTCTAAACAGACACCGGGTGTACCCTTTTCCAATGAGAAAAGTCGGCAAAAAAACGCGCACCCTGTGGTCTGGAAATTAGATTTGCATCTTTGTATTCAAGCACTTCTAAAAGAGCTTAATAATTACTTCTCCCTAAACGTTAATGTTAGTCTAATATTGGTCTAGTATACTGTATATTAGTCTGAAAGGCTCAATTCCTTATCATCTCCAATTCCTGGCATCACTTATTGCTATCACCAGGCGTTCTTCTTTTCATCCGCTCATAAATTGTAGTCACGCTCTCATTACCACCTTCTATGCAAATTCCATCCCAATATTCTTTAACTGGGAATCTAGTTACAAGGAGATCCGGAAAAAAAAAAATGGACAAAGTCTATATTGAAGCCAAACAAGCAACCAATGACCCATCAGTCAACCCTTCATTCTTTCCCTCACGTTCCAACCTTTCCAAACATATTAAAAAATTAATAACACACCTCTCGAACCTGGTTTACTCATAAGTCTAACCTCAAATCTCACTCAAAGAAACCATTCCAAATTAAAAATAATACTCCCATGTCCTGAGACACCTGAAATCAAACTACTGACCATCACATATACACAAAAAAATGATCTACAAATCAATAATAAATTAAGAATGAAGTCTTTAAGCTAGTCTCGCAGTATATTTGATGAGCACTAAAAAATTGTACTCATTCATAGATGTATGGATTTTGAAACTAAAGGTTTTTACAATTGAATTTGACTAATAATAAAAAAAAAGAAAAAAGGAACAGCCTAACAAAAAAAATAAAGATTCTTCATGACAATTAGTACTGAAAACAAGAGGATAAGAAAATCCCCTTCTCATGATGTAAGCAGCTATAAGTGGTTCAAATGTTTAATAGTGAGAATTTTCCAAAAAATTGATTACATCCCAAGAACTACTCATTCAATCGTCAAAAAAAATTGCAGGTGCACATCTCTAGCTATTAAAGGAGGGGGGTTGTTGGTAAATGAAAAACTCAAGCGAAAAATTTGATAACGTTAATAAAAAATTGCTTATTTTTGATTGAATAAAATAAATTTACGTTTCCGTATTCTGTTATGAGATGATGTGACGTCATGATGATGGGCTTCATAAACTGAGTTTTACTATTGATTCTACAAATATCGGACTTAATCGATAGGTAATCAGTATTTAGTACAAAGAGTGGGAGTTACTTTCTTAATGAGTTATGAGTATGTAAGAAGAAAAGTCGTGTGCTAGCGTGAGTGTTTTTTTTTTTGGTATTTTTATGAACAATTTTCGATCTCGTACTTCCTCTCCTTTAATGTTGAAAACGATGGTAACATGGCGTAGCGTAGCTGGTAAACCGAGCCACGGCATAACCGTGCACCGCGTGGCGTCGCGCGTAACTATGTACATACTCCCGACTATGTGTTTTTTTACGCGCTTCAATTTTGTTGCGTCGATTGTGGTTCAACGGTGAGTCGTAGCAAAAAAATGAAGGGAACGTTTTTTACGTAAAATTATACGGAGGTTATTTTTGTACTGAGGTATATTTCTTCTATACCCAACCGTTCTTGAGATATTAGCAAAATACTGATTTTTGAGACATTTTGGCCCCCCTCCAGCCCCCTAAGGGAATTTTGAGTGGCACGCCTTCTGAAAATGTTCTCTACAGTCATAAGCATTACAATACTAATTATAAATGAATAACTAAATTTTGCAGTATTCCATAATGTTTTGTCAGTAACCGCTAGTACTATTACTGAACACGTTGCAGGGTTTTATTTGTACAGAGTGTACCACCAAGCACATTTGTGGCTTGGTCATGAAAAAGATCTATTAGAATGGAGTTGGAAGCGAATCGATGGAATATTGGAGCCTATAACAATGAACAAAGCACCAGCCCCGTGCCAGACCATCTCCTACAACTTATTTTAGGTGGATGCGCTAAAGGTTGTAGAAATACTTGAAGTTGCCGAAAAACAGGTGAACAATGGATATTCCATAGATAAAAGAGCGTAATTTGGCACTTTCATCGAAGAAAAAACGTGTATTTTAGTCATTTCGACCTCGATGATGAAGAGGCGTCTACACTATACTTCTCAAATAACATAGTATCATGCCTCGACCATAAGTAGCCTATTGTTTGAATTTTTGTTGAAAATAGTTGTTTTTTTTTCCTTCCTAGGATTAAAATGTTCCCCAATGTGTCTTGGGCAGATTTGCTTCAATGGTAGTGAAGTATTAGAGGTAGCAGACGACATTGACGACGATTTGAAGGATGTATTAAGTCAGGAAGAGGAAGCTGACCATGAGTCCAGTACTGATGACGAATCACAGGCGAGGAGTATGACGAGAGCAAATAATATCAAGTCCCTCCATCCCGAATATAAGACTACTGTAAGTCGGCAGGCTAACGTACACACTACTCCTATTAGAAAGCGTAGAAAACTGGTATGCGGGGTATAGGACGGACGGAGGAGCTCAAGTCATGCGCGAGAAACGACCTGCCTCCTGGGGCTATGTTAAGACATTATGTGTATATATCACATGAAATTTACTAGCCTCATGGAGTAATCAGTTGAGGAATCTACAGGAAAAATATACCTAACACTCTTTTCTCATAGACAAATTACTCTATTCTGAAAGCTAAATAGCTCATTTGATAGAAAATTCAACGAGGAACAACTTTTATTAGAAACATTTTTTCATAAAACTTCAATTTTGTGAGATATATGGAAAAACTGATTTTGGGACTCATTTGAACGCCCTTTGCAAAGGAACTAATTGGCATAGGCTGAAAGTTGAATACATTATTTGGTAGGAAATTTAACGAGGAACATTTTTCTTTCTTAAACATTTTAGAATAAAATTTCAATTTCACGCGATAGAGGCGAAAAACTAATTTTTGGGGGTTCAAACCCCCATAAAAAAAGAAGCTCCAGGGCGAAAACGCGGGATTTTTAGTATGTTGTTCAGGACCACATCCTGAACCATTTTCAGCATAGGAACGTTTGCTCCAGCAAAATTTTTTTTTTTTTTTTTTTTTTAAACAGGGAACCTGTTTTATGGGGGGCTTTTTGAGAAATTTGCCGTGCGCCGTCCTGCGAAAAACTTGGAAAAATTTTGACTCTCGAGCTATATATGATATGAAAGGGACTTGGAACAATTTCAACTCTCCAGCTATTATATATAGCTGGAGATTCGAGAAAAATTTAGACTCTCAAACTATATTATACTAGGCTTATAGTAGGTCTAGGCCTTCTTTAGACTAGCTTAATCTAGGTCTAGGCTTAATTGAGTTTTCAATAACAATTCCCATTTGACTCATAAAACAGGTTTTTTCAAGTCCCCCTCCTATCGTATATGGCTTGAGAGTTGAAATTTTAACATGGAACCTGTTTTATAAGGGGCTTTTTGAGAAATTTGCCGTCCGCCTTAAGCCGTCCAGCGAAAACGTAGAAAAAGTCCCCCTCCTATCATATGTAGCTCGAAGGTCGAAATTCTTCCAAGTCCCCCTCCTATCATATATGGCTCGAGAGTCGACATTTTTCTAAGTCCCCCTCTCATCATAATATATGGCTCGAAAGTTGAAATTTTTCCAAGTTTTTTGCTGGACGGCGGACGGCGCACGGCAAATTTCTCAAAAAGTCCCCCATAAAACAGGTTCCCTGTTAAAATTTCGACCCTCGAGCTATATATGATAGGAGGGGGACTTGGAATAATTCCGACTCTCGAGCTATATATGATATAGCAAGGACTTGGAAAAATATCCTACGCTTCCTTGAATTTTCAATACCAAATCCCATTTCACTCATAAAACAGGTTCCCTGCGTTCCTCGTTCAACTTCGTTAAGGAAGCCGTCGTTTTTTTTTTTTTTTTCCAATATGGCTCTAATTTGCCTACATTAGTAGCGCCAATAGCAAATAATACGAGCGATTACCTAGACATCTTCAGAAAGGTTCAGCCTCCCAGATTTTGAGATCCAAACAAATGCAGATGAACTTTCTTCATTCTGCAAGAATTTCCCCTGTCATTTTTCTCTTCAAGCTGCACCACCCCATCTTCGAAACCTACTTTCCCAACAAAATTTTGCCAACAGAGAAATTAAAGAAGATTCAATTAATATTATCTTTTGCTCCACTGATATTCGAATGATGATGAAAATATACCAAAAACGTGAGTAACATTATCTCACACTTACAAAACCCAACCAGACGACAGAATATTGTTATTTTAACTCGATGTTCCGTAATCTCATACATATTGCATCCATCTTGACGCTTCCGTCTTTTTTTTTTTTTTTTTTCATAATTTTTTTTTCTTCTCCATCTGTGTCATTACCAAGAAGAGAATCGAAAACGGGTAAGAGATAGCGTAATGCCCCTTCCACTCTGTTTCTGTTGCCATTTTCGCACACCGATTTTCTACGAACTACAATAAAAACGTCGACGACAGCGGTACCGCGGTAGTCGCAATCGCAAAGCGGACCAACAAGAAGAGAATAATGTGTACTGCTATTTTCCCCCCTACTATAGCTAAAGCTTCGGCTTTCCGAATAAAAATCCAAATGCATCCACGGCGCTCACAAATACAAGCGCGTGTATATGTGTGTGAGCGCGCATGTGTCTGTTGAATTGCGTATACACGTAGTCATTGAACCACAACCTACAACGGTTTGGTTGGCCAATGTCAATGCCCGACCATCTACACATCGGCCAAGGTCATTCGGACAACAGAAAGCGCGCCGCGCGGCAATGTGCGCCTAAAATTCATCGATACTGTTCGCGCGATGTATTGGAAAAAGAAGAAAAAACGAAAAAAAAAAAAAAAATTATCATTAATTATTCAGTACGTATTTCTGCATATTTTTTAAGGTGTATCAACGGAAAAATCAACTTAACGCACTATACCGATCAACCTATATGAAATCAGTACCTATAATATGGCCAACATTGATGTATAAAAAATTTCGACATTTATATTCCTGAATTTTAGCCAAATTCAACTCGCAAAATTACTCCGAAGGCTACAGGAAAACCCAATCTGTTTGTGGCGAGTTGCGCGAATACGACGAAATCAATTCTAAAAAGAGATAACAGAAATTTAATAAATCAACTGGTACCTAAAACGAGAAGTTAAGGACCAACGAGTCTGCCAAAATTCTTCAGGACTACATTTAGGAGGGGTGTATATTCCATAGTTCAAAAAACAAAGTGACCTCTTTTAAACCCCATACTTTTTTCTCTGAAGTTGAGGGGTCAAAGGAAAAAAACATTTTCATATCGTTTTTCATCAGTACAGCCCCAATCAACTGTCCCGTCTCCCAAGCAGATTTTTCTATGATAACAAAATTCCGAAGAGAAAAATCACTGTTCGACTATTTTCTTTCAAAGTTTCGAAAAATTCCGGTTGTTTTCTGAAATTTGCAATTCTTTCAAGAATGGAAGAATAAACGAATATTAAAGATGTTCATGATTTTCTTGAATAATAACGAGAAATTACACAATTTTTATGCTACCACGACACTTCCAATGAAATTCGAGTTCTTTCTATTCGCTCATGCGAGTTACAATAAGTAGATTTGTTTAAAAATAGGATAGAAATTATTAAAAATAAACTGCTCTATGCAATAACTGTCCAAGTGACAGAAAAAACCATCTTACATGACTTAAATTTTGATGAATAAAGCAATAGAAGTTTTTTTCATATTTTCCTCTTTAGAAAAAACATACGTCTCGCTTTCATTCTGTCGTGCCTGCTATGATCATCATTTACTATCTAGCATTTCATGTTAAGTACGAGTAATATTCATGCTAAAATTTCACCCATATTAATGATTTAGGACATAAATATATACCTTTATGACATTATGTGACGTGACGGTGTCAATTTCAACCTTGAGGACGTCATCAACTCGTGACATCGTTCGCCTAACTTTGGCGACGTCACCATCCCGGGATCTCTCTTAACCTTAGTGACGTCATCGACCCAAACCTTCAATCATAGAAAAATGCACCGAATACCAAATATACCTGTATGTTGCCTTGATAGATTACAAAAAAGCTTTCGATTCCATAAATCATCACTTCATGATAGAAACCTTAGAAAATCAGGGGGTTCGAAAATGTTTCATAAAAATAATAACAGATATGTATAATGGGCTTAAAGGAAGAATAATAACTGATGTAGAGGGAAGATACTTCGAAATCAAAAAGGGTGTAAAACAAGGAGATCCACTATCATCAGTCCTCTTTAACAGTGCACTTCAAGAAATTATTAGGAAACTAAATTGGGAGGAAAAAGGATTGATTATAAATGGTAAAAGACTGTCAAACCTTAGATTTGCCGACGATATTATACTCTTTGCAAATACAGAAAAAGAACTAAAAGAAATGGTCGAAGAACTAGCAGAACAGAGTATGCCCTCTAAGCTGGAAATAAGTGAAGGGAAAACGAAAATAATGAATAACAAGGGAATAACAAGAGACTTTAAAACGAAAATTGCAAAATTTGAGGTAGTGACGGAAGCAACATATTTGGGTCAGATAATATCTTTTGAAAATAGAACAAATAAAGAAACAAATACGAGGATATCAAAAGCCTGGTCGAAGTATTAGTCACTAAAAAACATTTTCAAAGGTCCTTTTGAGAGTAACCAAAAAAGTCTGATATTTAACATGCGTGTCGTCCCAACACTGACATATGGCTGCCAAACGTGGACTCTAACCAATAAAATTTTGGAAAAAATAAAGGTAACGCAAAATAGTATGGAAAGATCTATGTTAAATTTGACGAAAAAAGAACGAGTGAAACTTTCGACAATAAAACAAAAATTAAAATATAACACAGATGTGGTAACGTATATAAGAAGACAAAAATGGAGGTGGGCGGGGCATGTTTCGAGACTGAAAGACGATAGATGGACATATTTAACCACAGTTTGGCAATCCCTAAACTATAGAAGAAAGAGAGGAAGACAGCCAGCAAGGTGGAGGGACGACATCACACAATTCATACAAAATAAGCGTTATTTGGAAGTAGCTTCAAATAGATTAGAATGGGACAGATTGCAGGAAACCTTTCCTCGTTACGGGCCGAGGAATAATTATTAATTTAAGTACGAGTTGATTTTGTAAAACATTTTATATTCCTCAATAAAGGATATCTATCTATCTATCTATCTATCTATCTATGACATTATGTGTCTTGACGGTCTCAATTTCAACCTTGAGGACGTCATCAACTCGTGACATCGTTCCCCTAACTTTGGCGACGTCACCATCCCGAGATCTCTCTTAACCTTAGTGACGTCATCGACCCAAACCTTCTGAAGTAAATTAGTAACTCAAACAATCGATACGTCAAATACACCTTCAACAGTATTTCTGGGCCTCATGTGGTCTAATTTAAACCCCCGCCCCGCCTCGATCCACCTCGCTTAGTTGAGCCCTCTCCGACTGTACTACAAGACCAGCCTAGTTTATCGCTTTTAAACAGTTACTTGGACTGCGCTTTTAGCCTAGTTTAGCCTCTTCTATACATTACAGTAATGAAAGCCAGCCTAGTTCAACGCTTTCACCCTCATTTGGCCCTCCTTCAACATTAATTCTATACTGATATACTACACAAAGTTAACCAACCTAGTTTTGTCCCTCCTCCAAAAGTGACCGGCTGAGGTAAAATAGTATTACAAGTTGAATAGGATTTTTAGTAAAATCTGTTGTAGCACAAAAACGCGAAACGTTGGACGTATACTTCAAAAGTGCGAAATTCGAATCTCAATTTTATCTAAATTTATAGCCCAAAACAAACATCCTACGTTTCTTTGGAGTCGCCGCTAAATTTCACTCGTAAATCGAGTAAAATTTGGAAGTTCGAGCAATTTTTCATCTTGGAAAACTTCGGGAAATTTGGCATAGTATTTTGGTCCATAAAGTTGTGGATCGTAGATGAAATTGAAATAAAACTTTCGTACTTTTAGAATATACATCTAATGTTTCGCCTTTTTGGTAGAACCGATTTCTCGCAGAATACCATTTGCAGGCCTGCCAACACTGAGCATTGAAAAATAGTGACTTGGGGAAAAAAAGTGGTCAACTATAGTAACTCAAAGAGGATCGAATAGTGACTTTAAAAATAACTAAAAATGATTCAGTCAATACTACCATCAAGGTGTCTATCAAATTCAAAATTTGAAAATATTTGACTCTTATAGGGCTCTTAAAGGGTGTTCCACAAAACCATGAATCCAGTGGTGTAGCAGGGGGATGGTATCAGGGGGTCCGGACTTGCTCTGAACTTGAAAATTCAACTTAAAATGACATCAAAATTACAGAAAAAAAAAAAAATCCTACTCAACCTAAGAATTCAAATTTCAATTTTTCTATTGGGTCAGAAATGAATTTAATGAACTTTTATGGGGTTTATTGGATTTATAGGAGCTCTAGACATCCGGATCACGAACATCGGCAATATTAGTAATTGAATACAGCACTTGAAAAAGAAGACAACCCAACGCAATGACGGTCGTTAGCCAATTCCAGATTGACTGACATAGCTCGATAAATATTTTTTCAGGAGAAACGGTAAATTTTTGGACTGAAGTTTTCTAGTAATTGATCTATAATGGCGGTTGAACATAACAGAGGTACAAGGGATGTGATCAGCAAAGAAGCGAAACTAAATATGGTACAGCAGAGCACTCGATGGCTCTTTCAACTGCAGTTCTATCGGGAACGGTGACATGGACGTACACATCTTCCTTGGCTGATATTCATCTAATCGAATGAGTTACTGAAAAAAAGGTACACAGACAGCCTCGAATATTGGACATCACTACCACGTCATGGAGATTGCGTAAAAAAAAAGGGACAATCTGATTTTGAGCTCAACAAGTGCTTCAAAACCACACACAGCCCAATTATAATGAACCTAGAACAGAAAGAAGCACAGCAGTATCGCGGTTATCTTAATCATTTTTGATACTCCCTGTATTGTGATACAAATGGAGCCTTCATACATAAGATTCAATGACACGACACTGGTGCCTCCACCGCACCGCTCTACAAAGTCCGGATTTTGTACTTTCATAACATTCTTTCTGTAATTTTTGTTATCCTAACATTTTCGTCGTTTGTTCTGAAAATTATCACGGCATTCTGTATTAGGCTGAGCGTTACAATATTTTTTGTAAGAAAAACTTGATGATGTCATCAGCCTTTGACATTATCCTCCCCAACCTTAAGACGCATACACTTTTCTTAAATCATGAACTTGTGACATCCTCATCCTCAACCTCAACCACGCCCAACCTTCGTGACATCATCACTCCCCGAAAGGCCGTGACATAATCATCCCTAGAACTATACGCTTTTGTGACGTCATCAGGTATTTTATGTGAAAACATTTTGGCGAGTACCTTCTTCAGAAAAGACCTATTCATGTCGAAACGATTAATTCTTGAATGATTATCAAAGGAAATAAAAATATCCCTAGATTATTACTAAGTTGCTCGGAAACTTCTTACATGAGGCGGTTTAAATAAGAATGTTCACCTCGAATTGCAGTTGTTTCGACGCAGAGATACTTATGAGGATTCCAAGAATTGGTAAGAAGAATCAAAGGAAATCTGACAGCTTCCAATAGCTATAAAAAAGTATGTTGAAAATCAAATCATTCTTTGAGCTCCAGTGATAGAAAATATCAGACAAGCTCAATGAGGTGAATTACAAATGCTAGCTTTCTATAGCCAACCACAATTTTGAGGACAGAAAATTTATGAAATCATTACGAAGCATAGAATTTTTAAAATGATTGTGTCCCAAACTCCATTAAAATCGACACAAATATGTCGTATTCAAGGATCTTGTAATAACACTTTATACTCACAACTCACACAGCTTCAACATTTTGAAAGAAATAGAATTTTACTGTCGGATTTCGCTTGCAATCCTTCCATATTTTTATTATTCGTTACTTGTGAGAACACTTCTAGAATACAGCCTAGATGCTTCAAGAGGATTTCTTCACTTAGTTGCGCGTGCATCTTCCTCCCTGTTTGATCCCTTAGTCAAACACCATTCACAAGTAAACTGCTTTTATTAAGATTTTCATATTTTCGATAACTTTGGCGTTGGATTGAAAACAAATTCAGACTTGCAAGGCTGCAGGCTCATTCTCTATCAATACTAAGTATAATAATGTGTTGAACATGTCCATGAAATGCTGATACAGTGGGAAAAAGAACCATAGATTGATTGAAATCTTTATTTATAAATCTGAACCATCGCAGGAACAGATCTGCACAGCTAAAATTTCAGCTGATGGAAATGAATGCGGTCCTTAAATTTCAAGGTGATCTATATGAACTCACAATTTTCCCTAATAAGATTCAACCAGTAAACAATTTCAAGAGCTTTTTTCAAATTTCACAATCATATAGGATATTTCAAGCTTCTTGCAAAACAGATTCAAAAAATATTTCTTATATAAGTCCAAAATTTTCCTGTCATTCTGGTTTTTAAGTATAGTTTCATTCAACACGTTCAACAGTAATGGTACTTTTACCGAATACAAAACAGGCATCTGAACTATGGCGGTGTGCACGAGAAAAATGAACAATTTGGAATAACTAAGCGAAATTGAAGGTCTGGTCATCCTATCTAATTTGTACAATATGGGTTTGTGGACGTCTGTTAGGGGATGTCAGGAAGCCAAATCTACTCATCATTCAAACGTTCTTTCAATTTTTTAAGGCCGCCATAGTTTAGATACCTCTCTGAAGGTTTCTGTTATACCCAACACAGAAAGGAGTTGAATATTTGTAAGCAAAAAAATTTGGGATACAAAAATTCACACATGATGGAGCAGAATAAAGCAAGCTAAAATTTTTAAAAGGGTTTAACCTCGGAAAATTCAATTTTCAGAAAGATACAAAAAAGCTAAATAGAATGAAATAATAACCAGCCACTAAAAGAAAAATAAAAGAAAGGAATAAATGAAGTTACGAAAAATAACATTCTAAAAAAAATTTCCGACTCGCAAAAATATTTTCGAGGATTCAAAACAGTGAATCACTCTCTCAAAGTAACCGGTCCCTACTGCGATATTTCTGAAAAGGTAAACAATGATCGGTCTTTGCAGTTTCTGCCACAAGCGCACGCAGAAATGATCTTCGTAAGATTCAGTCAGCGAGCACGCAATACGTCGAGTCGCAATATGAACCTCCATCACCTCGAGGTGAATAACATCAAGTTTATGGAAAATTAATAGAACTTCGACGACAAGAATACTGCAGAAACGGAGAACTAGGAAGTAAGAGCGAGCGAGGAACGGGAGGAAGGTGAAGCGAGTCGAACGGCGAACAGGAAAGAAGCACGATGAAGAAAAGACAAAAACCTTCTTCATCGATCAGCGAATGTCAGTAAATGCAAACTGCACCAGAAGCAGGGCTAAGACGAGAGAATATGTATAAAGGCAAAAACAGAATCGAGTCCATGATGTATCGGACGTTCGTGAACCAGGTTTTCTTTATGAAACTCGGTAATTCTATTGCGCTGCTGCGCTCATTGTCGATCCGACTTGTTCCAGTTCGCTTCATTTGTAGGAAATATAACGGTATTCAGGGTCATCAGAGGCTGTCATCAACGACGAAGCTTGCTCGTTCACGCGAGGCGAAGCCCCGTGAATACACTCGACCACACATACTACACAGTAAACACACGCACGATCGTACTGTAGTATACCTACTGCGTTCGCTTTATACGGCACATATCCTACAACCTTCACCAGTTCACCAACACAAAGGAAGCATCTTTCAGAGGACGAACAATAGAGTACAAGTATACTGAGGCCGGGAAGTAGAAGTTAAGAAGGAACAAACACGTCACGTTTAACTGCATATTCTGAGATCATTACGTATTTCATCACATTTTTTTTGTCTTCTCTGCAATTTTTCTTCTTGCTTTCAACTTTATCCTCTTCTTTTTCCGCCCTTTCTCGATGTTCCAAGTTAGTGACTGCCAATACAGAATATAGATTTTTATCTAGCGGTTTATTGCCAGATTGTACCACAATGTAAGGAACCGAATTCAAAAGATCAACTCTAATACGCGGTAAGTACCAAATTGCTGGTTTTAAAAATTAGAATTTAGATCGAGTGTCGAAGTCTTTGTTGTTACTATAGCCCAGGCAGATTAGGTTTTGAAATGGAAATAAATGCCGGCGAAGGTTTTTTCCGTGGATTATATTTAAAATGGTCTCCTGATAAACATACTAAAAGTCCACAGCGATCAAAGAGCGGGTGTCAAAGTACCACAAAAATTAGTTTTCTGAGAATAAATCGAAAACTAAGCGTCAGAGAAAAAAAAGTTTCAAACAAAAGTTGTTCCTCATCAAATTTCCTATAAATTTCACTATATGCATGTCAACTTGGCCCAAAAACTCGAGCTGAAAAGTTGGTTTGAAAGTTGAGCGATTTTCTAAAATTTTTGATTTTAGTGTAAGTGCAGTTAAATCACACAGGTTTCGGAAAAAAAAAGAACATTGCGACATAGTAGAGGTCTGATTGCTGGAAATGGTCAAGAATGAGGTCCAAAACAACACACCAACTTCTCCGCGTTTTTCCCCAAGAGCAGCTTTTTTATGGTGGTTGAAACCCCCTGTTGTACTCACGAATTCAAATAATTATTCGAATATATTTTTCGAATAAGTATTTTCTCTCGCGCGTCAACTGTTCTTTTCATGTTGCTTTCATCTTCGTTCGTAACGAACGCGTACTCTACGCGAACTACCCCCAAAAGTAGAAAATACTCCTACCACCGTCCTCACGTGATCGCGCCGAGATCGCGCCCAAAACACCCTATAAAATAGGCTCCGCGAGCCACTTTTCGTCACTTCTCTTTCGGCTTCACCCAGCTTACTCTCCTGCTTTCCTGCTAGCTCTCTCGCTTCTCTCCTTGCCTTCTTTCTTTATTTTCATAGCTTCTTTCCACCACCTCTTCGGACTGTTCGCCGCGGTGCCCGCGGGTATAGTCTCCTCTTTCTCGACTTACTCGGCTTCCTCAGCTTCCCTCGCTTTCTACTCGCTTACCTATCCCTTCGGGTTATTCTCCGCGGTGTCCGCGGGTTTAGCTTTCTTATCTTCTCCGAACTTCCTCCTGTTGCTCGCCGCGGTGTCCGCGGGTACAACAGCGTATCCTCTCGGTTAGCCTCCGCGGTGTCCGCGGGACTGATCTGTTCACTTCTTCAAACTTCCTCCTGTTGCTCGCCGCGGTGTCCGCGGGTACAACAGCGTATCCTCTCGGTTAGCCTCCGCGGTGTCCGCGGGACTGATCTGTTCACTTCTTCAAACTTCCTCCTGTTGCTCGCCGCGGTGTCCGCGGGTACAACAGCGTATCCTCTCGGTTAGCCTCCGCGGTGTCCGCGGGACTGATCTGCTCGTCTTCTCCGAACTTCCTCCTGTTGCTCGTCGCGGTGTCCGCGGGTACAACAGTGCTTCCTCTTGATTAGCCTCCGCGGTGTCCGCGGGACTGATCTACTAACATCTCCAAACTCCCTTCTGTTGCTCGCCGCGGTGTCCGCGGGTACAACAGTACATCTTCTTGGTTGGCCTCCGCGGTGTCCGCGGGACTGAACTGCTCATCTTCTCCGAACTTCCTCCTGTTGCTCGCCGCGGTGTCCGCGGGTACAACAGTGCTTCCTCTTGATTAGCCTCCGCGGTGACCGCGGGACTGGTCTTCTCTTCCCCCCCTCAACTTTGTAGCACCGGCCGATCACTCTCCAGCTTTCTTTAATTCCAGTCAACCGTTCTTCTCCCTCTCTCTTTCACTCATTTGTTGTCGTATTATCGAAATAAACGTACATTGCTATACACCGAAAGAGACTTTTTTCTTTATAATGTCGCGTAACGCCGATCCTCCGCCCGAGGCGTTCAGGAGCCTTCGGAGCCGACAGGTTCCTATTTCCTCTTCATCGTGGCGTACGGACCGCCGTGCGCAACACCCCTCAAAATCAATTTTTTGTAAATATCCCGCTTAATACGCATTTTAGAGAAAAAAATCATCAGTCAATAGTATATTCCTCGTGAAATCCAGGCAAACTTGCTGAATTTCTTATTGTTCCAGGCGATATAGGGAGTGATACCAAGAAGCTTGTTATCTAGAATCAATGCGGTTTCTCAATTTATGGCCAGAAATGACGTTCTCGGCCAGTGTGGTGCTAAGGAAGACGACAGTTTCAATTTTCCTAAACACGTAAAAGAAGTTAGACGTGTGATAAACGAGTGTGAATTTATTATTAAAACTCCCTCGCTAAAAAGATTGCTCCTGGAGCCCAACCCTGTGCCTCCCCTCCTGTACGGGCTACCAAAAGTCCATAAAAAAGATAACCCGATGCGTCCGGTCGTATCCTTTGTGTCCTCCCCCACGTACGCTCTGGCGAAATTTTTGGACCGATGGTTTAAATCGAGAGTTGACCATGACTCACCTTACTCGGTGAAAAATTCGGTCTCCTTGGCTGATAGGCTTAAGGATAATATTCTTCCGCTGGGATCGACCCTGTGTTCATTTGATGTGGTCGGCCTGTTCCCCAATATCCCCAGAGCAACCGCCATGCAACATATGGGAGACCTTTTGATTCAAACAAATGTTCGCCAAGGAGAATTGGGTGAATTTTTCAATTTCCTCAATATTTGTTGGTCTCCCAATTATTGCAAATTCGATAACAAGTTTTTTGAGTTTCCTGAAGAGGTTGGAATACCCATCGGTTCTCCTTTGGGTTCTCTCATTTCGGAGGTCTTTATGTTCAAGTTTGAGTTCGATTTGTTCTCCTCTGGCAGTGCGTATTTAGATCAGATTTATTATTGGCACAGGTATGTCGACGATGTGTTGTGTACGTGGACTGGTCCCCGAGAGCTCCTTTTGGAGTTTCTCCAGTATCTAAATAATCAATATCCTTCTATAAAATTTACTTTAGAAATCGGTGGCGCATCTATTAATTACTTGGATTTGACGATCTGTAATAGAGACGGTATCCATGAATTCGCCATATACAGGAAAGATACTGCGACCGATATTACTGTCCACGGAAAATCTTTTTGCCCTGTAGCCCATAAATATGCTGGATTTAACAGCTTAATCCATCGACTGACTAGTATTCCTCTCAATCAGTCAGCCTTCCAAAAAGAGGTATTAACTATAAAGCACTTGGCCAGAGTGAATGAAGTGAACTTAAGACATTGACCTTATGATCCAAAGGAAAGTTACTCGAAAATGCCTCGATTCCACCACCTCCCTCCCCCGTAATACGGCCCTAAACAGTAGAGAGCGTTGGATAAGGCTTCCGTTCTTGGGGCAGTTTTCAGCTCAATTGAGTCGTGTCCTACGCCCCTTCGGATTTCGGCCTGTGTATTACAACCCCAATACCATAAAAAGTTTATTGGTTAGGCTAAAAGACCCCATCCAACTGGCCGAGAGGAGTGGTGTGTATAAAGTTGAGTGTAAGGATTGTAACGGAATTTATATCGGCGAGACAGGCCGTCAGTTGAAAATTAGAATCGCTGAACATAGGAAGGCGTGGGAAAAGAAGAATATAGGTGAATCGGCGTTTGCGGACCATCTAATCACTGGCGGCCATAGCATTAAAGAGGGGTCCGAGGTCCTCCTCTATATAGAAAACGCGTATTCGAAGCGGAAAGCGTTAGAACACATCGAAATAATCCGTCATTTAAATAACGACGACCTTAATGTGCTCAACAAGTACATACCTGATGAGGGGTTGATTGAACTAGTTTACGAGTATGATTCACGTCGTGATGACTCGCTGGTTCAATCCTGATTTCCTCGTATGTTTCTAGTTTACAGCCGGAGTTGTTCAGTCGCTTTCCAGTCCCCGTTGACAATGATTGTTTAATCGAAAGCCCTCCGGCGACGTTTAATTTCTGTGGCTAAAATTGTAAATTACTCCGTTTGTATTACTCGCTTGAGTATGACTTCGTCTACCAAGCTTGTTATCTCTTGTTTCTCCGTTTTGATAATCGCAAGACTCATGTAGTCAATCTCTCACCGCAAAACGGGAGATCGCCTGAAATGGCGGAGCAAGTTTGTCTAACCCAATCGACTATCAACGTGAAACCCTCATGCGACCACGCCAACTTTGACAGGGAGCGCGTTATTCTTGGATTTGTATTGCGGCGGTTCTTCTTGAATTTGTGGGAGCACACAACAATAACAAGCTTCTTGGTGACATTCCTTCCATTGCTTGAAACAATTCCACACGTTAGCCCACTTCAATTGTACGCGGGTCGAAGTCAAAATCTCACTGCGAATCCACAACAGAAGACCACATCCATTCCCACCATCGCTTGAAACAACCAGAATGGAAAACTTGAGACCATAATACAGCAAAAACGTAGCACACGAAATTCAGCCTGTTTTCAGTCGGCCAGGGTGTCTATCAGAATTGAAAAATGGAAATAGTTGACATTAATTGACCTTTTTTCGATATTTTATTTGACCCTAAAAAATATCAAACTCCCCCCCCCCCCTCTCCAAACTAATATCGTAATTTCGTTTGCAAGAATTAACATTTAAGTGAGAAAGTGTAATTTTAAAAGTCAGAAGTTTGTTGATTATACCTTGATATTGTGCACATAGGAAGACATGTGAAAAACATTCTTTACACAAAATTATACATTTTTGGACTTTTTAGTTGACCTACGGATAGGAAAGTTGACCTTAGTTGACTGTGTTTCAAAAAAGTTGACTTTAATTGACTTAGTTGATTTAGTTGACCTTGTCACCAAGACAATCTAACAGTCGAACATTTTTTTACTTGCTCCCACGTTTGAGCTCTCCGCGATTCCACCAAAACACCCTTCTCCTTCACTCAAGCACTCAAAAACAACTCCGACACCATATCCTGTACTCTACAATACCTCAAATTAACTGACTTTTATTCTCACATATAACACCCACAACTATACTAAATTGCAATACTCAAATAATTACTACACTTTAAAAACATTTACACAAACTTTTATTTACTCCTCAGACATATTCCACTTCACCCTTACTTGACTTTTCCTCATCTTTCTTTACTCGTATCCAAAACTGCTTTATCCTAACTTACTATACAATTATTCTAACTATTATAATAAGCATACTGTATTGGGATTTAAACTTAGAGTTGGGGAGTTGGTAGCCCTGACGATATTCACCCTTTCGTTCAATGTTTTTTAAATGAAGAAATTTCACGCACGGTGATTAATAGGATATTGTTTTTTAAAGCAAATACAAACATAAATTTTGTAGTCTGTATCATCAACATTAAATACAAAAAAAAAATGTAGCAATAAATGATGTATTGAAAAAATAACAGTTGATTGAAAATCAATGTACGAACGTACAGAAATTCTCTGATTCACCCTTTCAGTAGCGCTCTCTAGTGTGAGTTTAAACCCCAATACGTCGAGCTAATAACCTATTAGTTGTTTTAAAGCTCGTTAAAATAAATAAATAAATAAAATTATTTTCACTCATTTTTAAACGTTTATCATTGGAAAATAAAAAACTATTCATCAAATTATCACTTTCAGTATTCAGATTTTCAAGTTTCCTTTTTCCACAATACTTCTTATATGCTTCAGAATTACTCTTCCTTTTTTTTTTTTTTTTTTTAATTTGTATCTGTACCCCTCCTTCAATTTTATTTTTATTTTATTGTATTTTATTTTATTTTATTTTACAAGCTTTGAAGCTGCTCTAGGGCTATTAGCTTGACAAAGGTTTATTGAAAAGACGGATACTATCATATGGTTAAATGAGGGGGAAGATGTCGGATGCGGTGAGATATTGTATTAGTTGATCTGTAAGTTAGTGTCGTTTGTTAATGCCTCTTTTCTGGAATGAGGAATATTGTGAGTGTTTCGTAAGGTTGTTAGTTCGGGGCATGTAAAAATGTGATTAACGTCAATTTTGTCGAGGTGGCATTTGTGGCATTCTGGTGGTTCAGAGTTATTCAAAAAAAGATATGAGTGGGTGAGTCGTGTATATTCAATTCTGAGGCGTATAAGGACGGAAGTTTCTTTTCTTGATGGTCTGTTGGGAGTGTTTTGTAGGGGATCGATTTTGATGGGGAGAAGTTTGTTATTGGTTTGGTTAGACCAGAAAAGGGACCATTTTTTGAGGATATGGGCACGATAGTTATTTTTAATGTCGGATGATGGAATTTGCCATTTGAGTGTTATTTTGTTGAAATGTGTTGACTGTTTTGCTGCGTCGTCTACTCTATCACTTTGCGATAGTCCAATGTGCGCAGGGATCCAGATTAGTGTGACAGATGATAAGGTTTGCGTTATTGTGTGAATGATGGTGTGGATTCGTTGAATAATTGGATTGTTTGAAAAAATGTTTTGTATACCCAAAAAGGACGGCAGTGAATCAGTGACTATAAGGTATTGATTGTTCTGAGTGAGAGTAGATATTTCTTATAGACATCTGAGGATAGCGAAGAGTTCGGCTGTGAAGACAGATGCACTGTCACAGATGCGAAATTTGAATATTGAACGGTCGATCGAAAAGGCAAAGCTGTCTTGTTGTTGAGTCGTGAGCCGTCAGTGAAGCAGTGGGTGTGTGATTGGTAATTGTTTAAGAGGTTTTGTGTTTCTTGTTTGAGTGTATTTTTTGGGGTATATGAGGGAAATTTAGTAAGTTCGTCGTTGAAATGGGGTGAATTTAGTGCCCATGGTGGAGTGGAGTTGAAGATGGGAAGTAGAGGGTTAAATACAAATTTTCGTTCGTGTACGCGTTGTAAGTTAAGTTTGATATGTTTAGTAGAATTACGGGAGAATTTTTGATTGTTGGTAGGAAGAAAAAAGTGGTCAAACGTGAGGGAATTTTTATTATCAGATATATTAGCTAAAAATGAGTTTGTTAGGATCTGTTAGCGGTATTCCAGAGAGGGTTCGCCTGCCTCAGCACATAGGCTGAAGCTAGGGCTGGTTCTGAAAGCGCCTAGGACTAGGCGACGTGACGCGTTTTGAATTGAGTTTAATGTGGAAAGGATAGATTTCTTGGCTAGTCCATAGATTGGGGCTCCATAATCCAGCTGTGATCGGATGAGGCTTCGGTATAGTTGCAAAAGCATTTTCTCATTGCATCCTGTGCTGGGATGTGCGAGGTATTTGAGGACCTTGAGTGTACGATTGCATTTGCTTTTGAGGTATTTTATGTGTGGTGCCCATGTCTGAGTCTGGTCGAAATTTACGCCAAGGAATTTAGTGCTGTTTTTGGTGTGGATTGTGTTCCCGTTTAATTTGAGTGGGGGTATAGTTGGTATAGGTTTCTGTGTCGGAATATGATTAGGTGTGTCTTATTCACCGAGAAACGAATATTCTTATTATCATTATTATCGCTTACAGTATTCTGATTTTCAAGTTTCCTCTTTTCACAATACCTCTTACTTGCTTCAAACTAACCTTCCTTTTTTTGGAATTTGTAATTCTTCCATTTTACCTCTTATGAGACAGTTCTCCCTCCGTATTTTAGGGTTCTCGACCTAAGGCCCCCAAATGGGTTCTACAACCAGAATCTGAAAAAAATAGATCCTGAAATTGGGTTCTAGAATTGGAAGCCGAGAGATCCGGATCCACGATTCAGTTTATAAGAATCTTTATACTACTGGAAAAAATAACGGTTCCCAGCACCGATTAGGTAGATGATGATTTAGCTCCTGGAATTGTGTAAAATCGAGGCACTGTTAGAAACTTTGTGACTATTTTCCAAGAATAACCCAATGAGGATAGAATTCCAAGGTATGGTTACAAATTTTTGTGACAATTTTTGAAGAGTAGTCCCAATCTTAAAAGCATACAAAATGCTAAGTGTATGAAAGAAAAATCCTGAATTTTCAATATGATTTTTCAGAGTTTCTCAAAAAATCATCCAAGAAATTATACAAATACACGGATATACTCTTTTCCAATTTCTTTTAAAATTATTTACCAACTAGCATACATTTTCTGCGTACCTATTTTGATTTTTTTTTTTTTTTTTTTTTTCAGAACTTTATCATGACTTTAGCTATATTTTCAAATGTCTTGACACAACAAATTGAAAGTTACAAATTTTTATATTTTTAAAGGGTTAAAAGAAAAGTTTTGTTACAGTCATTATCAATTCAATGAACGGACGAAAACGAAAAAATTGACTCGACCGATCATTCACAGAGATAAACTTGAGAATCGGGGTAATTAGGAGGGATGATCTACGGAGGATTACAGGGACAAATCCTCACTCCGGCTCCGTTTTCCAAAAAAATAAATTGATGAAGAAAAATTTACTGAAACATCGTAATCATTTTGTCCTTTCCTCGAATCCTACCCCGACCGCACTCAACTTCAATGAATTTGTGTGAAAGAAGAGATCAAGTGATCACCCTAGAAAGGGTGGAAGGGAAAAAAGAAAGAGGGAAAACAAGTACAAACTTGAATAATTGATAAATGGGATTAGATATTATGTTGATATTGTGTATGAAATGGAATACATACAATTATTAATAAAAGAACTTCAGTAGTACCACAGCAAGTACGAAAATGAATTATAGTATTCTTTTTAACATCTTTTTAAAGAAGATTTCCACACGCTATAACGCGAAACGAACATTAACCTTCGTCCTTGGCCGAAGGCGATGAATCAGAGAATTTTTCGAGTATCGAGACTAGTGTTATTATCACGTCGTCGCCATCTTCGCAGAAACGCGAATCCTCATTAGCTCGTAACCTTTCCAATGTTACATTTACCGCTGGCGCGCAACTCGTTCCAAGTCTATCGTTCTTTTCTTTTCTTTTTTTTTTTTTTGAAACTTGAAACGAAAGAAGACAAGATTCGAAACAAAGACACTCATCGTACCTAATACGAAAACTATGTTTGCGCTACATTCGTACGTGTATTTCTCTGAAACTAGACCGACGCGACGTGACATCAGCTCCGTTTACAAGGCGCTGCCTCAAAGCCTCCGATGATGAATTATCGACATATCAGCGCTGGACTTATGAAACACAACGGAGAGAGCTATACATCAGCATTATAACTAATGATCAATAATATATTCAAATCTACGAGGTGAAAAGGTCAACGAAATTTCGTGACACGAATATTACGAAATGTGTCGAAAAATAATTCGGCACAGAGATTATTACCGACCTAAGTACTTTGGGAATACTCGGAGAGGCTATTGATGATCTATTCTAACTTTTTGACATGGACAACGCTTGACTCATAAAACAACATTAGTAGGGGTAAAGTGGTCCCTAAGTTCCCTTCGAATAAAAAATTGATGGACTATTGTCAAAGTTTCCCGGATATTTAGTTACGTGTAAACAGAACTGAATGGAGTTGAATCCTATCGGAGGAATTAAAGTACGGCTATTCAGAAATCCACTAAATTTGTCTGAATTTTCAATAAACAACACTAGCGCTCCTTTTATACCACTTCAAGAGTTCTTAATCGCAATACTTCCAAAATTTTCAGTTTCACCAACTCTTTCACAAGAGTACCATTTTTTGCAAAATTCCTATCTACCTCCTCTCAACGCTGGTTCTTTCCCTCGACGCTTGTCTCCAAAATGTCTGTGTCGAGAATTTTAAGGGAGTTCACCCCATATAGACGCACTACTCAACTTCAAAGGTGCATGATGCGTGCATTCGACGAGGATACTTAACTTTATAAGGTATTAAAGATTTCTGACAAATTATAATACATGGCTTTTATGAGCCACAATGAATTCAAATTTTACGAACTGGTAATGTTTGTACTTATTTGTACATTTTTCAATGTTTAGGAGAATAGAAGGAGGGCATTTTTTTGCTACCTTCTCCCGAAAAAAATTCACCCTACCACCTGGAATCAGATCTAGAATGCTGTACGTACCAATTATGTTTGGTACCATACCGAAGGAGGAACTTCTCACCCTGCTCGAAAACAACAGATACCATGGAAACCCCGATGAGCCAAAGTACGCCAACATGGTGGAAGAGATCTTGAGCCAGAACTACTGCCGCTTCAATAACAAGTTCTCTAATCAAGAAAGGGTGCGATGGGATCACCGCTGTCACCAATACTGGAGGAGATATTCATGAATGATATGGAAAACAAGGTATTAAAGGGCAGCGAGTTCAGAAACTCGATCAAACACTGGGCCAGATATGTAGATGATATCATGATTGTGTGGTCAGGTACTAATAGACAGGTGGACCTATTCCTTTTGGAAATGAATGCGATGAATGAGAGTATCAAATTCACAGTCGAAAAAGGCAATGAGACCATCGACTATTTGGACCTTACACTTACACTGGAGAACAACAGGATAGAATACAAAATCTTCAGGAAGCCGACGCAGACAGACACCATCATCTCAAATAACTCCTACCACCACCCCACGCACAATTTAGCGGCAATCCAGAACTACTGTTACCGAGCAATTTCTGTCGTCGAGAACAACGGAGAGAAGAGGAAAAAAATCGAGATAGTAAAGCAGATTGCAGAAGCCCATGGCTACCATAGAGGTATAGCGGATGAAGTCTTTGGGAAAATGGAAACAAAGAGGGGAACCCTTGATGGCACAATGAGAAAGTACTCCGGATCGATACCATCGTGGGAAAGTGCACAAACAAGGTTATAAAGGCGTTCAATGGCTACGATGTAAACGTGGGTATCCAGAATAACCGAACCAATGTTGAAGAGAATCAGTAATGACCAGACGGAGGAAAAGGAGAAGGAAAACTTCAACCAGAATAACCGAACCAATGTTGAAGAGAATCAGTAATGACCAGACGGAGGAAAAGGAGAAGGAAAACTTCAGCGGAGTGTACGAGCTCAGTTGTGAGCCGTGCGAGGGCGTCTACATTGGCGAGACAGGGAGAAAGTTTGAGGGGCACAGAAAGTCAAGGGAGAAAGAAGGTAGAATGTCACTGTTTGGTAAACACTACTGTAACGAAGAACACCACAATGGAGAGGGAATATTTGAAGTAATACATGTAGAGAATCGCACAAAAAGAAGAAAACTCTGGGAACAAATGGAGATTTGTAGTGACGTCAAAGTAAATGCTCCCATTTAGTTTTAAAATTGAGGTATCTGATAGAAATTTTTGTCTTGCGTTGTTTAATAATTTTCTCGTCAGGGAAATTTCAAACTTCGAGCGTTATAGAAGGTGTACGACGGGACGTGCATTCGCGGCATATTCGTGAAATCAGTATGAATTTTGAGCCCTCAATCGCACTACTTATTCGATCAAATTTATTTACCCTCTTGTACCGTGAATCTGAATTTCAGTTTAATTAAACTAAGAAATGTTCTACGAAATCTAAAGAGTGCAGGAACCCTTATATGAATTCAAATTAATACAGAGCACGAATCAACTGAAGTGAAATGTGTGACGTAGATAGATAAAAAGTACAGATCACAAAATTTGCGAGCAAAACCGAAGTTAAAGACCGAGAAGTCCGCAAAAAAATTTCCAATTTCATAATTTGCCCAATTCCATAAACATACATAAATTACAATCATACGATACCCACACATGTGAGTGAAATAAAATTAGCAGAATTGTTTTTGTCACTCATGAGCTGTCAGACAAAGTAATATAACATGAGGTATTCTTGGGAGGTTTTTTTTTTATTATTATTTTTTTATTATTATTTTTTTTATTTTCATTTATAATTCGAGATCAACTCATAATCAAAGACGATCCTTGATCCAGTGACGAAAAAGGCTCAAATTTTTTCAAGTCGAACTTAAAAATCGAAATACCGATAGGTTCATGAAAGCAAATTCACACTCACTTCAAGAATCGATTTTGATCGCAGGTATAGACGGATAAATTGCACTCACCAACGAAGAAGTAAAAATTTGAGACAATTTTGTAGGAGAAAATCCAATTCGAATCTTCAGTATGCAACTCGTACAATGCGGGAAAACATAGAAAATCACGATCAAACGATACGGAACAAAATTACGCACAATATTTCCGACAAAATCACGACCCAACCAAATGAGAGACACGAAAACACGAGTGATTCACTTGCGAAATATCGTCCCCCAAAACAGTCTGAAGTTCAGGTCTGAGATGTCAACACGACACCTGTAATAGTCGGAATTACGAATGCGACTGTTCTGCAATCCCGTTGCCCGTTCTCTACGTCCGCCGCACTCGCCGGTCGTTCTTTGTTGGCTGCACGAGCGGAAAAATAAGTGGGAGTACAGATTACAAGTTTCTTTTGTTTTTCGTACGACTACTCATTTCTTATCTTATCCTTCTCTTTCAAAAGCTACAATACCTTACGGGTTTCAAACTTACGATATACTCGTTAACTTCGAAATTTCGGTTCCAGGTGCTTCGACTGCCTTGAAGTTACTAGGGATGAATAAATTTTTATGTAATTCACATACATGAACCCACTACATAAATAACTGAATCGTCCACATATCGCTTGCTACGAATGATTCAATTTTTTTATCATCTCCGGTCGTTTCATTCTCTCGTCTAGGCAATGAAGACATTAAGAAAAATATTTTTCGAAAACAAAAATGTAGCTATCCCTCGCAAAAACAACATATCAAAAACCTTATCCTCAAACGCTGTGCTTCTTCCTTTTTTTGTGTGTGTGGGGGGCGGGAGGGGTGGAAGGTTCAAAATCTTAGTTCTTTGCAGAGAGCTCCCCAGATAAACAGAAATTGTTCCTCGCGCAATTTTCTACAAAATTTACTATAAACATGCTATTCTAAGTAGAATAGTGCATGGAATATACTCTTTTGAAAATGTATACAATTTCCCATATTTTCGAGTTCATTCATGCCACACTCTCAAAGTAGAACATTTTCTATAAGGAACGGATTGCAATTGACAAGAAGAATGGTCGACACTTTTCACTAGCAAAGATATCAAATTTTGAAACAACACGTTTCTTATTCAAGAAATTTCGCATGCAAGTTGTGTGATTTCGTCGACAGAAACGTAGAAGAATCAGAAATTATTGACAGTATAATTGAAAAAATCGAGTATCACATACTGATTTGGTAGAGAAGATTTTGTGAAATGGCTCAATTTCCACAAGTAAAAATCATTTGTCTCGTAAGGTTTTCTGGAGCCCAAGGATGTAAAAGACGCTCGTACACATACAAAAACACTTTGAGCGTAGGAATGAAGGACTTCATAATTCTTGAAGTATAGTACCCACGGAATCAATCCGTTTTTGAATTTTACGGTCATTCATTATGAAGGAATACTCAAAAGAGTAAAAAGATAGATACATGAACCGCACTAAAATATCACACGACTGAACGCTTTCGGCTAAACAGCCATTATCAAAGTATAGAAAGCGACCTCGTGTATCTATCTTTTTACTCTTTTGAGTAGTTCTTCATAATAGTACCCACGCTTAGTTCTACATAACCACGATTCCTGTGAGTAAACCATGGTAGATCTTTATTTTACTATTTCAGTACATTCTATTGTCTTCATTTGAACATATATTCCATAAACTTTCGACAAGTATACGGTAATTTTCGTCGGCTTATTGTAAAATTAAATACATTCCAATCTACGATAAAATTAGTCGACTTACCACCAATTTGAATATCTTGATACTGAAGAAAGGATTGACAAATCGATGGGATGGACTAAAAATTTATACTTTCGTGATGGTTAGTGGAAATCTCAACTTCACCAATTTTTTAGGAAAATGATTCTTCTCTGTCGCAGACTAGTTTTGTCAGCTCCACTTCTATGGACAGAATGATGTGATGAATATAAATTCAATATACAAATTGGATGCTAGCGAATCAACTGAAATTGGATTCGGAAACAGAAAAAAGAGTAGGTAAACACCAAAAATTACCAAATTCGGTGAATTAATTTCTGTTTGGAGTAACTTCCCAGAGGTAGTTCGCAAATTTCAGTAAATTCAAAAACTCGAGTGACAATAATCATTCGATAATTTTTCAATTCTGCTTACTGATGTATGCACGTTTCTTCTGATTTCACTTCACTTTCTCATTTTCTCATCGATAAACGCCCAACTGAGTTCACAAACCGCTCTGCTAAAACTGATAGAGATAAGGGTATCAAAGCATAATAGGACCAGAAAATTTTGTTTTTATTCAGGGAGGGTATTGACTTGGACGGTATAGCACAGGGAGAGCCGTAGCCATAGCACATTATAGCGCTTGCGACCTAACATCATCTTATCACGGGGATGCGCGTTGCCGTTGCGCAGCCGATCAGCGTTGACTTAAACTTTAGCTTTTGGCTGACAGCTAATCCATTCTTGCAATATTATTTCATCATTATTTTTCTATTGGTTTTTGGCTGAAAAGAGCTGATCGGACTTTTTTCGGACTATTTCAAAATTCATTGGCGCTGTCTTTTGTTTGACTTTCTCTGAAAAAATAGTCAAAACAAGAGCTTCAACTTAATTACTTGAGCTCTTGAGCCAATAAGTTAATGGCTTTAGGCCTTTAGCGGCGCATCCCCCTACCTTCTTATATTGATATTCTCTTTGCACACTTTTCAGCATCACTGCATGGCTGACAGCATAATATGGAAAGCACAAAGCAGGTTGTGAACTGAGAGTAAGAGGCGCTTAAACTTTGGCTTTGGCTTCAAAGTTATCCATTTAGCTTCAACTTTCTATCCAGCTGTAATTTTGTTTTTTTCAAAAACGTTCATCCTCCATGAAAACAGTTTTTTTGCTCCAAAAATATAAATATATCTTTCCTCGAGGCCATATGAATGACTACCAGACTTTTTGCTTCTTTTATGACCTTATTTAGGCTTACTGTAATACCCAACGGCCTGCTTCCAGCTGCTGACTATAGCTTGGCTAAGTTCCACATAGGTAATCCAGACCGCCATATAGGACCTAAAAGTGTCAAGCGGAAGGTTCGAACAACACCGCAATATCTAAAGAGAAACGCGACATGCGCAAGGGTCATGCACTTTGCTCTGCGTAATATTGCGGCGTCACT
This sequence comes from Aspidiotus rigidus, assembly GCA_035079385.1. NCBI lineage: Eukaryota > Metazoa > Arthropoda > Insecta > Hemiptera > Diaspididae > Aspidiotus > Aspidiotus rigidus. Next base: position 258,099 of record JAVHKY010000075.1, on the reverse strand, counting down.
CAAACCTTCCAGAGTCATTTAGATCCAATATGGCAGTCTGATCCCTTGTGAAACTATACTGGCTTCAGGACGAGCCCTATCTTTACTAGTTTATACACGAAGTTTTTATGTGCCCTGAATATATTACCTTATAAGTACATTGATTTACTTTGGACCCGAGTGTCCTTGTTTGCTCTTCTCTCAATATTTTTCGGAAAGTCTCAAGTTCCCATAATGATATTACACTCTCCTCAAAGTTATTTATCTTCTTTGCTGTCTTGTTCTGTACAGAGATTGGAGCCGAGTATTTTCTCAAATTTGACCGTCTCTTAAGCAAAATCATTTCCCTTATTCCGAGACTCCAACTATATCACCTTTAAAGATTTTCAAGTTTTTACATCCACAGTGGTAACCCTCCTAGTTTATACAATGAAGCTATTTTTTCAAATTATTCACATAGATACACATATGTCATCTCTCAAATTCGGGTATCTTTCCTTGTGTTCTTTTGTCGAGATTTTCCGAAGTCTTTTTCCTCATCACTACGTAATTTTGTATCGTGTTTGGCTTCGAGACGAACGCGGTTACGGAAATTCTAGGATTGTACTTCCATAAAAAACAATGACAGGTCGAAAACATGCTCCAAGCGGATTTTCCAGGGCTCGAAATTTGCTCTTCGATCTAATTCGGATAAAAAATTTGCAAAACTCAGGACGGTTAGATTTTAGGCTCCAGTAATTACAAATCGATCGCTTCGCTTAAGAAAAGGGAAAAAATACGAGTCATTTTTTACAGATGTACACTGGAAATTGGTAATGCTGTTGTTACTCAGAATATTTCGCCAATATAGGATGGCACCTGACGGCCAAGACCGTAGAAGAAAGGTTATTAACGTAGGGATAAATTATTCAAAGAGTGCAGGAGGATAAGAATGGTGAGTTTACCCCCGAGAGGAGTATCTATTAGACTTAATGCGCTCTTTGTCCCGTCGAAAAACGACATAGATAAACTTATCTCGTAATTTTTTCTTGACAAAGTCATTTGGTACTTCACGCAGAAAAATCCAAAAAGACGATATTGAATCTCAAGCTCCATAAACGCGATGATTTTCTTTGTTCTTCGACAGCACGTCTCATTTGCTCACAATTTTTTGGTTTATATTCCACAAATCATATCAAGACGTTTCGTAATTTTGAATGATGTCGTTCTGTGACGTCTACGACAAGAACATGCAAGATATATTGAGAAAACATCAAAGAATTGAATTTTAGCTTTGTGAGAATAAATCTTATTTTGAAAATACAACAAGAAATTGAGTTTTAGCTCATAAAATAAATTTTCTTCAAGCGGTTTTCGTCGGCGGTACAAATTCAGCTTTCCTTTTCACTATTCGTTTATGATGATTGTATTTTTCCAACACTGGACAAACTTCAGCGTATATTTCTCTTTGTTCATCTTCTGGAATGGTGGCTCTGAAAAATATCAAATTATTTTCATTTCATACAAGTTTTTCGTTTTTTCTTGTACGTACTCGTATTAAGCCACTATTGAAAATAGTTGGCTCATGTCGATGGCTACAAGTTTGAACACTTTTTGTAATCTTGTTGTCTCATGTACGAATTTTAAATTCTGACTGAACAAATTCGGCATTAAGCGCCGTAACGTGAAAGATTGCGCAAAAACTATAAAAAATGTACTGATTTTTGGTATTGGTATAAACTTCGACGAGTGAATCAAATTAACACTTCGAAACTCTAACATCGGCATTTCACATACATTTTCGAGTCCTTTGAACACCATGTTCGTTTTCTAATTGATAGCCTGAGTTTCAGAACCACATAGGTCAATTCCTAAACTATAAGGTTTAAACACAAGAAACTAAATTCACCCCCCACATTGTCCTGAATAATGACTATTCTCACGGTGTATAGCAGAATCAGCAGAATAGGGATATACTCAACATCCGCAAATACAAAAAGTTGCCTAGTACCCCCTTTAAAGGAACTGGTAACACGTCAAAAAGAGCATTGACATTGCACTCGTGTCTACTCGTTATTTCATACAGAAGTCGCTCTTCCGCATTGTAGGACGAAAAAGCTCGTTCAAATGTCAATATCTATTAAGAAATCTTTTAAGAAAGTATTTTTAGACGCAATCATTCGATTCATCCGTCCCCTCACCTAAGAATTAGACAAAAAAATGGGATTTACCATTGCGGTGTTTTATGGTGTTTTGAAACTCATATCATCAATTCATTTTCCTCCTAGAATTAAATTATTTTTTCGCCTCATAAAGTTATTACCTCTTTCACTATACTGGGCAATCTGACAATAGTTTTTCCAAAGAATCAACAGCTTTAAAATACAAACAAAGTAGACTTACCTGTAATGCCACATTAAATCGTATTTCGTCGGTCTCTTTTGCAACTTTTTTAATCTTTTGGTACGAGCTTCAGAGAGTTCAAATGGTAAAATTCCTTCATAGCCTTTTACTTCGTATCTGAATAACCATGGACGTGGTCTCATTTTCACCTGCACATTCAATTTTATTCAGTTTCATTTAATTTTACGAGATGAACACGTTACAAGAACAATTTGAAAAAATGAACGAAAGGATCTTGCCCACTACGTCAAACAACCATTACCTTGAGTGGATTGACTGGTACGGGTTGCCCATCGGGTAAATACTCGGGTTCCATATCGAACGGAAAAGTCGAATACTCGGGCTCCGCGTCTCTCAAGTATACTAATTCGGAATCTAATCTCTTCTCCAGACGTATGACTTCAATTTTTTGAATTTTGGGATCATATAATTCGTACATGAACTCAACACCTTTACAGCGACAAAAAATCATACTTATCCTTACTTTCAACAACAAAATGACTCGAGCATACCCAAATTTCGGATACCTTGTTTATCAACAACATTTCTCAGCGTGAAATTAGAACATAATCCAGTTCCTTCTCTCAAAATACAAATACCGAGAAAACGAGTGGTTTTCTGAGGAGCATGAATCGTGGACGATGTAACAGCAAGTATGCTACCTAAAACATAATCATTAAATTTTCAAGTTACTCCACTTCAGACCGAGGAGCCATACTACAGTACATGCCTTAAATACAGGCCTGCACAAATACAACTTGTGCGGTCATTTAAACAGGCATGGTTGAGCAAGTTTGGGTATCAGCTATTTTTAGCATGCAACAAGTAAATATTACGAACCGACATAAAATTCTGGGATGTCAATATGAAATCTCCGTTTCAACATATCGGATCTTTCAAGTTTTTCACGAATGGGATTTCGCCATAACGCGTACGGATGAGGTAAGAAATCAGGATACTTGAACCTCGTATCTGGATTATATTTAAAATATTTTCCATCTTTAAGCTCTTCTTCGGTATGTGGCCTGTAACGTAGTGGTATGTTTTTTACTAACTCAGCCGACGGAACAACGCAGTATTTATGTTTACCAGCCTTCAACTGAACTAAACATTCTGTCGGAATCATAAATCATATGATAATTCAAGAGAGCATCCAACAAACAAGAAATTAGTATGATGGATGTTTGTTTCTTACGATTTGGTTTAAGACATTTGAGGAGTTCTCCAATCGGTGAGCGCACAGAAGCTATCATTATTGTACTTCTTCCTCTTTCTCAAAAGAAAGTGATACAATTAGTTCTTGAAACATTAATGGTCATACAGTCCCTGAAATGGAATGACTAATTTAACAAGTTTGAACTTTGAAGAAAAGTCTGAGAGAAGTTCTTCAGAGATCCGTATACCGGATCGAGATTCCGGCATTAGGTATTGCATTAATATTTCCAATGATAAATGTTTTCGAGAAGAAACGATATTTTGCGATTATATGCTCGAATTGGTCCAATCGAAATATCGATTACAATTTTTTTTGCGTGACTGCATGAGCAACTCCACGCGACACGACGCGGTCAACTTTGATTTTGGGAATTGGCATGAAGTCTGCCGTACAAAGTAGAATGGACGTATATGCGAAAACAACGATCACGGAAAAGTATCAAAAAGAATTTAAAAATGTATTCAAAAGATATTAAGATCGCATAAATTGATCACTCATAGTAATTTTCAACGTAGAATTCGATAATTCTAATAATTTTCTTCAATAAGTGCTCAATCTTCAGATACAGTACATTTTTTCACCTCGCGATGCATATACGTCCAAAAAAGGACGTATATGCATTGATATGCAATCGACTGTGATAGTAGTGGTATGTGAATACGAAGCTTCGTTACCATCACACATACAGCCCATTGATCCGAACGCCTCGTCTCGGTGATCGTTGTTTTCGCATATACGTCCGTTCTACTTTGTACGGCAGCAGTGAGCGAGGTCAGGCAGCACTTAAACAATATTCCGTGCCTCACGTGATAAAGGTGATAGTCATGAGTCATGACTCATGAACTCATGAAAATTCGTTGCTGTGACCCGAGCACCAGCACTAGAACCGAATCATTCTGTGAAAATGGCGACTTCGTAAAGTTGTCTTACTTTGATGATAGAATTTCTACTATTGTTGTTAAATATTAGTTCAATATCAAAATTTTCAATGTACATCGTAATCAAATCATTCTCCATTTCCAAGAAATGAAAGTGAGTTAATGTGTTCTTTTCTTTCCATTTACAGCTCTGATTTCGGTCATCGCTTTTTCACGTAGCAGTCTGGACTGGTGAATACAATTTGTGTTCTACCGAAAAGCACAAATAGCTTTCCATTCTTGGTATTTGGTTCATTGAATCTTTCCCGTGTAAAATCTTGCTCCTATCTTCAATGCTATTTGTTCGGCATCGTATCCTTTCCATTTGCTCGAATTCAATTGACTTTTTCATGTGGCTGAAATTTCATTATTAGGTGTTGAAGTTAGCTTTGAAATGTTTACGTGATTTCGCTAATTGTAATTTCCAATCTTTTATTACACCCCTTAAACGATGTGGATAGATTACATTGGTTTCCTAGGATTATTTTTATCTTTTCTACTTCGATCCTAGCATTATATCCGGACCCTTGTTGAGTTATTCTACATCTAAAATGAAATTCACACCGGAGTTATTATTGTAGTTGATGGAGATCATTCTCATTTTAGGAATAATGCTTCGGAATAAACGTTTAAATACTCGGAGAAGAAATTCGCAATGGCGGAATAGAAAGCGAATTGAACAAAGCAACGATGACACTTCTACTTCAGACGGTTGGGAAACAAGTTCGCTCAGTGAATTAGATAGTTCTGATAGTGTAGATGAAGATTGTTTTGGAGATTGTTTTCCATCGACTTCTACATCCAGAAGACGCAATAATCGAAAAAATGCTAACTCTCAACAGAAGAAAACAAAAAATTCCAAAAAAAGAGTAAGTAACTTTCGGATTATCGTTTTGAACTTTGTTGTAATTATTTATTAACATCCTGAGTGCTACTCGTAGGTTACATCGAGGAATACTTCCAGAAATGTAAGATCTAGTACAGTAAGTTGAACTTCTCTATTTCTGAACGGCTCAAAATGTGCATTGAATTTTAATTTTGTTCCTCGGTTTTTCCTTTCTTTCGTCTTACAGAGTTCAAGCAGTTCTAGTTCAGGAGAAACACCTCCAATCAATAAACGCAAGTGCCGAGGCACGACTAGGGTTAGTTGTGACAACTTTTTGAATAAGATGGTTTGTCAAATTGGATCTCTTAACGACGGATTTTTTTACTTATTTTAGGTTCTAGAAAGCGAAGAAATATCAAGTGACGAAATTTCAGCACCTGTTCAAGTAAGTTGTCATTTATGTAGTGGTTTGCTGATATCGTGCGTCCTCTAATTCGATCATGTATTCATGTTTTAGGTAAAGCGATTAAGACATTCCTATCTAGATTCGGATGATAGCGATGATTCAGTTTTACAACCAGTACCAATGGTAAGATTCATGCTGTAAAGAGTAAGACATGCCTGGAAATGTTTTATTTTGATTTTTTCGTTCCAGCGAAAAACTTGTCGTGTGCATTTGGATAGTAGCAGTTCGGCAAATTCGTCCGACATAGATCTGCGAAGAATCGTAAGTTACATAATCTGTTGGGAATATTCTTTGGACTAAGTTGAGTTTCTATTTACTTCATCAATATTTTCCAGAGTCAACTACGAGGAATTCCTTCGCAATTAGGATGGTCTTCAGATACCGACGATTTCGTTGAAAATGTTAGCAGATTACCTCACAAATTTTTGAGTGAACAATGAATCTTGAATTCTTGACGTGTAACGATCTTTTTCTTGTGCTTACAGCCAACTTTTAATGAGCGACGAGTCAACAATCTAGACACTTCGACGAGTTCAAGCAGTTTTTCTTCTTCGAGTTCCAGTATTCTCTCAAGTACCTCGGGAAGATCGAGTTTATTTTCGAACAGCTCACCATTTAATGGGATATCGGATACCGACTTGTCCGCCACTTCAAACGAAATGAGTAATCAAGGACCCACCCCGTTATTAAACTCGCAAGAGATCTCGTCAGATTCGGATGATAGTGATCCCGATGGTGAAAAATGTGCAATATGTTTGAAAAAAATGCGTACTCAGCAAATAGGAAGTCCATCAAACTGTGATCATCACTTTTGTAGGAAATGTTTGGAGGAATGGTCGAAGGTAAATTAATCTACATTTTCGTATTCTGTGCTGCAAATAAGAGTGAATTAAAATTTCTTCTGCTTTAGAGTTCAACGACTTGTCCAGTTGATCGTTCTACTTTCGATATGATTTTTGTACGGAATGAAATCGGTGGGGAGATAGTTGAACGAATCCCCGTACAAAATCGTAATTTTGTGATATTCCCGCCAATGGATGTTGAAGAACTTGCTTTGAATGATTCTATTATTTGTGAAGTTAGTTGAATCAATGGCCGCATTTCAATAGAGTTGGAGAAAAGGGTTGATATGATCTAGCTATTTCTTTGTGTAGACGTGTGGTTCAGGAGATGACGAAGACACATTATTACTCTGCGATATGTGCAATCTCGGCTATCATATGGCGTGCCTAACTCCTCCGTTAGAAGCTGTTCCAGAAGGTTCTTGGAATTGCCCGCCTTGTACACGTTTATACGGAAGTGCGAATTCAAATATAAGCGAGGTAACTGAAATAGTGGTCGGATTCGACGAAGACCTTTTTTCAACATCCAATGACTTTTTACCGATCAATGGTTGTCGTATTTCTTAAAAACTGCTATCATTCAGTTAGGGTAAAAGATGTTAAAAAGAGTAAAAATCGCCTATTTCATGTATGTTTACTGAGGGAATCTCTTAAACACGATTTCATCGTGTAGCTTTTTTTTTTTTTTTCATTCGTTTTGACTTATTTTTTCACAAGTATTCATCTCTTTTAGAATTTTTTTCTTTTCGATATTTTACTGTCGAGGACTTTCGTGATTGTATTTGCTTTTTGATATTTCTCTCGAACCATTTCTTTGTACACGAAAAATGTGATCAAAAATTTTTTTTTCTATTTCCATAAAAATTAAATATAGTCGCTTCAAGGTGCTTTTTATTGATTTCGTACTGTTTGTCTTGCAATCTTCTTAACGCTTGCTAGTCTACCCTCAGTCGTAGATATTTTTTTTTATCTAATCCATGACTAGTTGAATAACGTTTGGTTTTGGAATCTTTCAGGCGATGCGTCAGTTAATCAGCTTTTTACCACTTTCCTCTGTAGTCCTATCTCAACCTTCATCGAGACTGAATCAGAATCGCAGCAGGTCTAATAGAAATCGTATTCCAGGCCCACCTTCCCGAGGGCGAGGTCCGACAGTGTCTCGTAGATTAGCAAATGCTCGTGCTAGAGTAAGAATGAACAGTTTGACATTGAACAAATATTTCGACTCGTTGACCGAAATTCGTGACGATAAAGTGACTGAAATTTCTTTCAGAATAATTCAAGGAACGCAGTGCGAGATGATGAAAATATTCAAGCGGTTCTACAACGTCGAACGAGAAGTATGGAGCATCGATCCGTACAGAATGGAGGGTCTCAGCGAAACAACACCGACCCTCTTGCCACTCGAGTACGATAATTTTTAAACTTCAAGAAACGCATCATTCTGCGGACGTTCATTTTTATTTTTTATTTTTCATCAGGTTGACAGAATTCTCACGGAAGCTACCAACCGTGGAGCTCGATTTAATCAAAGACTGTGGACGGTACAGGATTCTCAAAGGACGAGCAGATCGTCCGACATCGTTGACATGGTTTTCCCTAGTTTTTCTTTGTTTGGAAATAATGATCTTGATTATTTTTCCGAGTAAGTTCTACGATATTTTGTTCTTGTATCAATTTCCTCCAATTGTATTTTCTAAACTCTTGATTTCTACCGAATGAAAGTTGACGTTGAAATAATTCCATCATTTTTCAGCGATCAAAATGGCGACGGCTTGGAAGGCGAAGTAGCTATCATGGCGCGAGTTCAAAGCGAATATTCAACGCGGCGGATTGAGAATCGTAAAAATATTGCTACAAATTTGATCAATTCTCGTCGCCCGTCGATAGATGTATCAATGATTGATGCAAACGTTACGGAAGACAGTGGTAATGCAACTTCTTTATTGGATTCCATTATTGAAAGTCAAACATTGTGGCATTCGAAGAACGTTGAGATTTCGTCCAAAAACGATGGAAAGCTAGAAGTTAGACTGAAGAACAACGAGGAAAAGAAACCAGATCTGTCTAACCCAAATCACTCCTCCAAAGAAATACCAATGTACCCGAACAAAAATGACAGCTCTGGGTCTGATACAAGCAAGACGTACGCGAATAATCCGCGATATTCAAATTTTAGTAACGACTCGAATAACGGGAGTACTTCCTTTACGCAGTCTTCGTCTTTTTTTAATTCGCTCAATCCATCTACGAGACCGGGCTTCTCTAGTTTGTTGGGTAATAATTCCTCCGCCCTTGATTTATCTCCTTTCCGAGGTAGCGCTCCTATCAGGTACGTGTTACGTCTTGAAGACAAATTTGAATTTTCTTTTCCTTGTGGAAGTGATTTAAGTGTGAATAATATTTTCATAGATTCCGAATGAATCCTCCGAGAGCGGGGTTGAGGCGGTCGAATTATAACGCAAATGTGCGCAATACGACAGGCAATACTGCTGTTGCGAACAATAATGCAGCATCGCCGAGAAAAACGTCCGCGCAACCTGCAAGATGTGGTGGAGAAGATGATGTAGATTTATACGACGACATTGAGACGGAAAATTCCGTAGAAGCTGAAAGAGCGACCGAGTTGTATGCGTCTTTAGAGCCACCACCCGAACCACCTGCATTATTGATTGGTAGCGACTCATCTTCTGACGAAGATAATGGTTTGATCATCGACGATAAAGCTAGCAGCGTAACTAGAAGCAATATTTATGACCCTACTGACCCGAACGAAGATAGTGATGAAGGAAGTACGTATTCAATTTTCTGAGACACTCTTAGCTTCCTAATAGTCGATAAGAAATGACGTGTGTGTAGTGAAAAAAAAAGAGCTACAATCTCATAATTAAGTATTGCGTTTATGTATTTTTTCAGATGTCAAAGAAAATAACTCAAACATCGCACCTGGTTACATGCGATCCCCCTCTTATGGAAACATTTCGGATTTTGGACCTCATTTACCTCTACCAGAGCCGCCAGCATTGCCCATCGAATTAGAATCTGTTAATAATTCTGATTCGGATGAAGAAGCTGAATTTCCAAATATGAATCTGTACTCAAAAACCAGTATAACTTTGGCTAATAATGTTCAAGACATACCGATACCCGATGCTGAGTATCCGTCTGGAGAACAAGTCGAGTTTCTTGATAATATACCGATACCGATACCGACACCAGAAACCAGTGAAAAATTGGAAACTGCGACAAATAGCCAACCCGTTGGTGACTTGTATAGCCCATCGAAGAAAATTTCATCTGACTCGGATTCTGGAGTAGAAGAGACGACGGTTGTTGAAGATGATATCGAGTATATAAAGACGTTTTCTACTAGGTCTACCGATAATGAATCGTCTTCAAGTGATCGTGATTCATCGTCCGATCGTGAAAGTGTTAAACCTCGACCTAAAGTAAAGAAATACTCCCCCAAAATGAAGAAAAGTAAAAGATCTGCGAGTTCGTCATCTAAAAGTGAAACCAATGAAGACGATGAAGAATTTTCTCCCCGTAAAGGAAGACGCGGTAGTATTCGCAAAAGAAAAGAATCTCCTACTGATGAAAATAAATCAGGAAAATCTTCTGAGGAGGATTTGAGTGATGGAACGTTACCCGAAAAAACAACGGAGTTCGAGAAGAGTGTAACAAGGGTTTCCGAAAAATCTGGACCTAGCGTCTCCGAAATTTGTGATATAACTTCAAAAGATTCAATCGATGTGGAAATCATCGACGAAAAAACGAAGTCATCGGTTCGGAATGACGATGATGATATGACCGACAATGATGGGGAACCTATTAATGACGAAAATCATCCGGAATCAGTTGCCGCCGTTGATTCACTTCAAAAAATTCCGACTGATGATGAGGAAGACGAAGAAAATAGTTCGCGAGTTATTGATGTTGACAAATCAGAAAAAGATGAAAGCCAGATTGATGGTGAAAAATCTGTCAATGAAGAAAATGATGTCGAAACGACAGGTGACGCCATTGTCGAAGTATCGAAGAACGACTCGTCTAATACAATCAGCACTTACTTACTTCCGTCTGATGATCTAGATCCGGTATCTGACGTTGAAGACAACGATTTTACTGACTATCAAAAATTATCCGCTAGAGAACGACGTCGGAAACGAAAGAAGGGTCGTAAACGTGATTCATCTGTCGATGTTTCCGCTCGAGGTGACCGTGAACTAGAAGAAGGTGAAATTGAAGACGAAAGAACGAGAAAAAAACGTGAAACTGTTGCAAAGAAACGTGGTCGAATTACTGAAAGTGAGGAACGTGCAGGGTCCAATAAGAAGCAGAAACGTCGCAAGGAACGTAGAGACGAAAATAAAGGTTCCTCCAAATCGGGAGGCTCATTAACTTGGAAGAAATTATCTAAAAATACAAAAGAACGTAATTACCGTGATGGTAAGCCGAAGTCCGATAAAGTAATTGATAGAAATAAGGAGCGTGAGTCCAACAAAAAGAGGGAAAAGCGCAAGGAGATAGAGCGATACGATGTTCGTAAAATAGTCTCCGAAAAACCGCGAGTTATGCGTGACGAATTTGGCAGAGATATTTCAGCTGGTCGTTCACGTTCTAGATCCGCATCTTTGGCCAGAAGTTATGACGGCCGGCGTCGTGCTTCGAAAGAGCACCACCCCAGGAGATCCGTCAGTCAGGATGACAGATGGATTGATTGGTCTCCAGTATGGAGTCAACGTCGATCGCGTAGTCGAACTCGACGGAGTCCTAGAAGTCGATCACCGCGAAATCGTAGCCGTCTCAGCAGTGACCGATACGGGAATACATCCAAGGCTGGACGACCTCGTGAACGCGCACATAATAAACGGGAGACCAGGAAACGGAGACGTAGTTTGTCTTCATTAGTTCGATATTCTCCAAATGTTGCTAAACGCAACAAGCGATCGTCAAGAGACCGGGAAAGGTCACGTCGTCGATCTGGTAGTCCTATTAATACTAGAAGAATGAGTCTTGGTGACGCTTCCGATAACTATTACGCCGAACGCTCTTGGTCTAGATCACCTGCACTGTACACTCACTTAACTCCGGAAACCAACCCGTATGATGTTGGTCGGTATGAACGGTCTCTATCGATTATTGAACCCCCTGCTCGTATGTCACCCGACGAACCGGGAATGCTTACGCCGAACCCACAAAATCTGACGGTTATTGTGCCCAACCCAGATGCTGCCAAGAAAAAACACAAGAAAAAGAGAGAAGGGAAAAAGAAGAAAAAGAAGCCTTCCAAGGAGGTCTTCACATCCGGTGACAATATTGTAGTGAGTGTCAACTTTGATGATAATCAAAAGATCATCAGTGCCAAAAATTCGAAGAGAAAAAACGACGATGAAAACTCGCGCAAGAAGAAGAAGAGTGCGCGAAAGAAGCGTAAACAGAATTTGCGTGTGGGTGACGAGATTTTGAACGCAAAACCGGTAGCTGTTATTGATCTAAATACAAGTCCTTGTAAGGAAATGTCACCAGTGGAGGTGATTTCATTGACTGATAGTGGAGACGAAATCACGACGAACGACAATACTGTGGCAGCATCCGATCGGGTAAGATCTCAGGCGAGTGGCGAAACAACCACCAACGCTTACATATTGACCAGTGCTGGACCTAAAACGCCCCCCGAACCCTCGTCCGTGAAGTTCACTGTGGGGTCGACCGGTAATTTGCGTACGATACCAACAAATCCGATTTTTGTGCAAGATGACATCGATCATGTTGACAGTTCATCACTACACTATAATAACAAAGGACCGAACACACCACCGGAACCATCGAACGCCACTCCGAACGCGACTATGTACGATCCGTTTGAGCCAACCAAATCGCGATCGCCGTCACCAGTCCCTGGTAAAGAAGGCGCTCTTCCCGAACAACGTCCGACCATTGATATATTTGCTGATGATACTGAGAAGACTGGTTCTGAAGGTCAAGTTAACGATAAGTCGAAAGGCAGTGAAGAGAATAAAGATAGCACCGCTTCGGCTGTGTCGGAGGAATCGCAAATAAACAAACCTAGTCCAGTTAAAGAAACAGCTTCGGTTGAAGGTGGTTCTGGAGACGCGTCGCAAGTGAATGGAGTCAACACTCTAGTTTTAGATTTATCGAGTCTAGGAGACGACTTCGTGCCCAAATCGTCGATTCCACTCGTAAAAACCAGTCAAGGCAAGTACGAATTTCAGAGTAGCAAAACCACGCCCGATAAACCTATTACGGTTGTCATTGCGCAACAAAATACCTCAGTGAAACCACTACCGCAACAGGTAATGGTCACTCCAACCAGACAAATTCCAACGAAGCCAGTAGAACCCATAAAACAACCTATGTTTCCGGATATACTACCGTGGAAGTTACCGCCGTTGTCGCAAGCTTCTTTTGCGACACCGCCACCTGCCATTTCGACTGTTATTCCTACGACAGTGATGAGCACATCATCTAAAACATCTTCTGGAGTAACCCAAAACGGAGCGCAAAACGAATCTTTCGATTTGGATGACTCTCCGTATTCACCCGCTAGTAGCGAAGGAGACGACTTATTCGAACCGCCGCCATTGAACGCGAGTACATCTCCTAAATCACGGCCGGTCGGAGCTAATTTACCAGCTGTGAACTCCTATAAGTCGAGAGTCGACGCGTTATTCAATTCTTCCCCGGCGAAGAAGTATCCGAGATCCGCCCCGCATGCGAAATTGGTATCTTCAGTTAAGGGTGCCAAAAAGGTGTCCAAATTTGGTGTGGGTGAGTATCGTGCATTCATTCTTTATAAATTATTGAAAATGATGTTGATCGTTTGAACTTTTGTAATTATTTTTCATTTTGCTTTTTGTGAGTCTTTTAGATATTTATGCATAATATAGTAGATATATTTTCGAACTGTTACTGACTGATGTTTAATTAATCAAGTCTTACCATTTTGAGTGCATATGAGAATATCTTGGTCTGAAAATGAGCGAGTTCTGTTTCATGTCGAACGATTCAAACACAACGATCAAATTTTTGAACTTTTTGTACGAAATACGCATTGTATGACGTGTATAACTTTTATTCACAGGTAGTAAAAAAGAAGTTGGTATAAAAGCTGACGAGGAGCAACTGAAGATATTGGACGATGTACCTAATTCTGCTGTGGAAATGATAGTGAAAGAAAAGGTGAGTAAATATTTATGGTCTTTTTTTTTTTTTTTTTTTTGCGGATGTTTACTTGTTTGCATTTTTATTGAAATATTTTGTTTGCAGTTCTTGAAAAAGTTACATCGTCAAGAACGAGTCGTTGAAGAAGTCAAGGTAGTGTTGAAGCCGCATTATGCGAAGAAGCATATTACTAAGGAAGAGTACAAGGATGTACTGAGAAGGGCTGTGCCGAAGGTAAATCTTGTTTCACAATTAGTCGGGATTTCTTTTTGATGATTTCTTTCTACACGTGTGTGTGTGTTTCTTTTTTCTTTTTTTCCTTCAGATATGTCATAACAAATCAGGTGATATTAATCCTAGTAAGATACAAGGTTTGGTTGAAGCTTACGTCAAGAGAATAAGACATTCGAAAAAGAAAGGTTCGACGATGAATACGTTACCGGGCTCGACAGCCGCGCCTATGTTTCCCAGTATGCCTGGTATGGCTAACGCTGCGAAGACACTCAAAAAGTAGGTACCCTATTTTTTATTCTGAGCGAAATTGTGAAGCACTAAATTCGTCTACAATTTTATTTACGAGTATTATTTATTCGATTTTGAATGTTCCGAAAATTAAATTAACGCACGTTGCGAATACACTCAGGGTTATGAGCTCGGAAAGGGGAAATAGGGATACCGAGGAGAATACGCATTGGTGGGCGTTGTAGGTAGTTCATCTTGCGAATGATTTTTTTTTTTTTTTCCATCATTTAAGAGGGAGTTTTGTGATGCAAGGAGAGATATGATAATGAAGGTAAATGTTTCCGAGCACTGGATGAGGACAAAAGTGTCGAACGGATAGACAATCAGCATTGCAGTAAAGACATATAGGAAGGGGGGGGGGTGGAAGTCGTAAAAAGAGAAAATGTGGGCGAGACGGGTTAGGATGATCTAGGAATTGAGAGTTTTTTTTTTAATACATCGGAGCTAGGAAGATGAGAAATCATGCCAGGAGGAGAGGATGGAAGAGCACCGAAACATTTATAGGATTGGAGATCATGTATGGCCTGTGCAAAGCCCGTATTGATGTGGGGAAAGGATTTCATTTGTTTCAGTCCTTCGTTTAGTATTTTTTGAAACAGTTTGCCGTGGACAAAAGTCAGAGTCATGGGCCAGTAAAGTGCGAAAAATGGGGAATCCCTGATAGCTTTTAGGTTCGGAAAGACGGTGGCCAATTTTCAGATGCAAGGGTGATGGTCGTGTTGAATAGCGAGAGGAGGTAATTAAGTGAGTCAAGGTTGAGATTTACTGTGGGCCAGGGGTTCCGTGTTCAAGGTTAGAGTTCAGACGAGGATCTACGGGGAGATTGTAAGTAGGTGAGGTCAGCAGAATCTAAAGAAATAAGAGAAAGCTTCCGCTTGGTATTCAATTGTGAGAAATTAGTCCTCCTTATTGGCGTCAACTGAAACGGAAGAGAAGTGAAAGACAAGCGTTCCAGCTATGGCTTGAGGGTTAGAGAGTGTTGAAGATCCTGATTTGAGTTGTATGAAGTTGTAAAATATGGAAGAGCCCGTTAATCTTCTGATGTCAGAAGGGAACACGGGCCTGATGATACCAGCGACATGAAAGCTCTTTGACCGACTTCTAGCCCAACGAATGAAAGGTCCAGCTTTTGCGCTGGTTCGTTCGTATTTGAGGTCATCTTGCGATTGTTAGGATTGGTAAGATTGGTTCATTTTACGTCAAGATTTGATGACCAAGTAGATATCCTGTGCCCACTACGAGACTTGGCCTGGTTTCCAACTTCCCAGGGGGAGGTTAAGGAGCTTTTGGCTGCTTCAAAAACGAAGTTTGTAAATGCTGGGATGAATTTTTGGTTGTTTCTAGGGTCGGGAGGGAGAAAGTGTTGAAGGTGAGTCTTTCAAAGTGCGGCCACTCGGACAATTTCGCAATATTTGAATTTTGATTGTTTTGTCTAAAAAATTAACGTGTAACGATGAAATCTAATTAATTGGGTCGTCGTTCGTTATTGAACCGGAAAACCTTTTTTGATATTATACAATTCGAATTTTGTATGCTTATTGAAATACCATTGCATATTTTAAGAAACAAAAAATGGACTGTAACCACTCCTAGTAAATTTTTTATAAGTGTATTTTTTAAATCAATTTTTTTGCAGACAGAAGACGTTATGGGGTTGACGTTGATGCGGCGAAGTTTTCATCCTTAATTTTATTTAAACTTGGACTTCTTTCTTCATTGTTGTATATATTCTGTTCTGTGTGTTTTTTTCCTTTCCTTTCCTTTCCTTTTTTTTTGTTTTCGAATTCTTCAGATTTTATCCGCGTTTCATGTAATTTTATATGACTAAGGTAGTTAAATTACTATAATCATTATGATTATAAAACACGTACAAAAAGAAAGAGAAAGTATGAAGATATTCCTACTTGTTGTTACAAATAATGTCTTCAATTTTTTTTTATAGTATAATTGTTTCAAACGTTTTATTTGAAATAGTAAATGTAGCTTCGGAAGAGTATTGTTTTACGAGTTGATAGAAATACCTGGTGTCACGAGCCACTTTTTTTTTTTTTTTTTTTTTTCATGTAAAAACCTGGAGAAAATGTTTCTGCTTTCTCTCTGTCTGTCATTTCACAAATAATAAAAGTACGTAAGTAAATGTAATATTACGATTTTATCAATTCTTCATTATGTTATTCGATTTATCGATGTATTTTGAATTATTTATTATTTCTGTCTTTAGATGCGTTAAGTATCGTCAAATGTTTATTTATATTTTACTTAATGTGCGGAAGAAATTCTCTCAAATGTTATTTTGTACGATATGAAATAATATTTTCTGATTGGTTGATATTATTTTAATATTACACCGAATTTTTAGCACTATTTTTCTAACGTGAAGATTGTAGTTATGTAATTTGAAATATATAAATTTACCGACGAATGTTCGTGCATTATTCTTATAGATATAGATTTCATTTTGGTCCCTTTTTTTTCTTCTTTTCTTTCCCCCAATAATTGCTATCGTTAATTTGAGTGAAACAATTATCAAGATACATAAAAACGTTACGGCGAGTGAAGATTATTGACAAATATGATGATGGAAATCCTAATACGAATACAAGGGTATGAATCCTAAAAATCGACTGTTGATTGATATAGATGTATGCGGAAAGGAACAGAAAAAAGAATAATCCCCATTGCCATTGCAAAAGATGCCGAAACTCTACACTTAACAACTGTATTAAGTTCCCGTTCGATGAACTTCCAAAGAATATTCTTTACTTGACACTCGTCATAGCTAGAGAAGTAATCGACAATTTTGTCGAAAGGCAGAGTCTATCGAAGCCACTAAGAAACAAAAATCAAGCATTTGCTGACAGAGGTGCACTCGCCTTGGGATTGAACCAGACGAGATATTGACCTCTTCCGCAAGAGTTATAGTCCAAGGACGATTTCCTGAAAGTCGCCTACCTTAGACTGCAGCGTTCAGCATACAATATGTTAGACTCATTCTGAGCTAAGGATGTGCGCCCCTGAGCCAATACAGGGTTTACTAGGCTATAAGTAAGCCCGTCAAGTTACACTGAAATGAAGTAAATGGGTTAATATATTAAATCGATTATATTCGATATGGGGATAGTGTGGAATGCTGTACGTTATATTGAGTGGGTCGAGGGTCGAGGGCTCATTCGCGTTCTTAGTCTAGTATACTGTATACAAGTCTAAGCGCGATGTAGTTTATGACGTCATAAGGACTAGGAAAAATTCGGACTTTTGCTATACTTCGGGACCTATATCCGTAGCCTTCATCATACTAGGCCCAACTCACAGTATATTGGCCTAATAATAGCCTTCATTATACTAAATCGATTATGTTCCACATATCAATATGGCTATTATGTTAAATAGATATCAATATATCGATGTACGACTATCTTAGCCTAACATGAATTAACTAGGAGTATCGTTGATCTAAAATTGGCGACGACGTCATGATCTGAGGCCGTCACAGGAACTTAGAAAATTTTTGGAGAACCCCGTCTTTACCGGCTTCATCCTCTCCCCCTATTAAAAATCTGTGAGTCTGAGTTGGCCCGATTCAACATAAAAATACATCAAAAATGATCTTTATTTATTGGGCTTCTCTAAAAAGTTTTTTAAAAGAGGAGACGCCCGCCCCCTCCCTTGCGACTAAATGTGAAATGCCTTGGAACACACTGCACTGTATGCAATAATGAAAAGTGAGGAAATAATTTGAAACCTCTTTTTTTGTCGTTGACTCATAATATCCACCTCAAATTGCACCAAATCTAACTCATTCAGAAGAATGACAAAATCAGAATTGGCTTACAATGCTGTTGTTGGCCAACTGTATCTTTACTCTTCATACATCATTTTCTATTGTTATCTGGAAGAAACAGAAATAATGGTAGTGATAATGAAAAAAAAAAAATGTTATCCTACATTTTTCTTCTTCAATCAGACCCCGACTGAGATGTTCTGTATAATGATGAAAGGGTACAGTTGGCGTAGGATGGTCAAAAATTTTACCCTCGTAAAAGCAATTTCTGAACTTGATGTTGAGAGGCATTGTTCCTGAAACACACCAATTCCAATTTTTAGACCCTTATCTCTCATCCCAGTGGCTCCAGGCTATAAGAAAATTTGTAATTTTTAATAATAAGGTTGTGAAAAATTCCATAATTTTCATTTTTTTAAGGAACTCATGTCGATCATTGTTGAGTGTGCATCTGACAAAAATAAAATTTGATTCTTTATATGAATTTTTGATTTCTGGGATTGATTTAAAATTTTTAAAAATACGACAGAATGAATTGTGAAAGGCTGTCCGAAACCAAGTTTTCTAGAAGTGATGACTTCCATCAATTTACACGAAATATTGAAATTTTAGCTCGATACGTAAGAAGACGTTGGTTTAAAGTTGAACTTGTTTCAGTAATCTCCGAATTAGAAACATACATATATTATTATGAATACGAAATTTGACTCTCAATTTAGAGCAAGGTGGTTCAATTGCTAACTTTTGGAAAAATACCTAGTTTTCAAACATCTGAGAAATTACCGTAGGTGAAAATCGCTCGAGATATGAATTTTTGGAAAGACGGGTGGAAATCTGAAATTTGTCAAAAAAAATTTTTTCATACCAATAAACATTCTCTCATTGCTAAGCATGAATTTTGGTTTGGCGTCCAATTCACCCCCAAACCCGGCTATAAGTCACACCAGTATAGTTTCAGCCCAGAATTCAGTATGGAAGGATGCATACGTACCAAGCCCTCCTTAGACAACCTCTGGGGACAAGGCAGTACAAACGATTTTAAATCAATACAATCCAGTACTGACGCTTTGCAAGCGACTCATATATAGGTTTGTACCCTCAAATCAGAAAGGATGGACGGGCGATATAGATGACCTTTGATTTTGATCTTCATTTCGAAAAACTGCCATCCATTAACAGTAACGCTTCTTATGACCCCTTATCAAGCTAACTGTGACAAATCTGTGCGTATTCAACGGAGCTACACAGTAATCTGCCAGGTGGCTTTAGATGCACTGACCCAGCCAATAATTTTCTTGACGTGCGTAAGGCATCTTCAAACATATTCCAAACATTTTCTTTCTTCTTGTGTGAATGAAGGCCAACGTTGCCCCTTCGTTACATTTGCAACAGTTTTCCTCATTATAGTAATTATGTTTTCATTTCGAGCTGCCTGTTGCATAGGTGTGTGAAAACAAAACAGCTGAATCACAATTCGCGCAAAAAGAAATCACCCTTTCCGACTCTTAGATGTAATGAGATCAAACTTACCATTAATAAAATTTCGGAATGCCGTAAGTCCATTCTGGACTAGGCTCTCTGTGACCAGACCAATCTGTCACCGAGAGCTTACAACAGAAAATAACAAATGGAGCGCAGGCAAGGGCCCAGAACAAACGTAGTACAAACGATTCTACCCATTTTTATCAAAAAAACCCACCAACAGTCCAAATTGGGTCGTACTAGTCTACAACCCCCTCAAATGGGGGGTAGCAAGAACGGAAAACTTGACGTCTATATTTGTTTAGGGACAAACCATTTTTTGATTTTACGTGAAAAAAATTCACAATTTAACTTGTGTAAAATTGGAGTCCCGAAATGTCTAAATTTTTTGAGTCCCTTTCTGTCTTAGAGTTCCATATTTTAAATTGTCTCCTCCTTTCCCCGTACTTGTGATTTTGACGAACAGTAGGGACAAAAATCAAGTTATTTCAAATGTACTTATAGGGCATTTAAGTGGACATGAAATAAGATCTCTATTTGGTCCTGCCAGAAGATTTTCAACAGGGAACCTGTTCTATGAAAGGGTGATTTGGAGCGCTGAGAAAGAAGGTGGATGACCTTGAATTTTTAAAAAATCGATTCAAGTTTGATACAAAAATTTCAAAATTTTAAACTGACAGAGAGGAAAAATTAGGATTGAAATGGTGTATTATTAAAAAAAAAAAAAAAAACTGATATATTTTAAAGCGAAAGTTTAGAGAAACAGTACCTCACTAGAAGTGACCGTAACTTTTCGACTCCCCCAAAAAAGAAATCGTTTCAAAGCTCAGTTTTGACATGGTCGTGTGTTTTGGATTTTATTTGTTTCCCCTTTCATTCGTTCTCTTCTGCTATTTGATGGCACGGCTGTGTTTTTAGCCGCAAAATTCTTCTATAGAATATCCTTTTCAAAGTTGTGAAGTTTCTGTTACGAAAACAAGCAAAGTGGTGAACACCAAACTCCCACAGTTACGTGCATTAATTATAAATTTTAATTCGAAAATTAAATTTTAAAAAACCAATAATATTGCTTATGAAATTATTTCTAGTAAAAACATGTACAAATTTTAGTTTAGGTACCTATAAAATATTGAATTTTCAATTAATTATCATATATACAACGCTTATTCAAATTATTATTGGATTTTCTTTCAAGAAATTATTTTTCTCATTCAATCGATAATATTCCAAAAGGGTTGAAATAAGTGTTATCAATTAATGTATCGCGAAAAAAGTATACCGATAAGTACCTCTCATTTGGACTATACGGCCAGTCTCTTACTGATGGAATAATTTTCTATTACGGTAGTCACACCATGCACTTATTTATACCCAAAATTCATTTTCTAGAGCAATGCCAACTAGAGGGACAAGTTTCTGCTGAAATATAACTCAAAAATAGATCAAACCTCGTTCAAAATTTCAATATTTATGCAACTTTCTTTCTAGTAAGACGTCTTGAGACTTACCGTTCATCGGGTATACGTTTGTAACAACTTCAATAGGAACCTAACAGCTGTGACATGAGATGTGTGTGTTTGAAGTCCGTCCAGTGTGTAAATAGATTTCAGAACTTGATTCTCTGGTTGTAGACCCACACATAAAATAAACCATATGAGAGTAGCTTTGAACTGTACAAACCCACAAAGTACAAACTGGGGATAGATACAGCATTAGTCATAGAGACTTGCGACTGTGGAGACTTTTGAGAGAAGAATTTTGCCCGCGGAATCCAACTATCCAATTAACGTAGGGAGCAGAACGTAATTGTAAAGTCAAAAATTATTGAATATTTCAATGTTGTAATTGATATCTTACCACCTGCTCGAGATCATTACAGGCAGAGGTGGTCAAGGTAGGTACGAATAGCGAAAATCTTATCCGGATTGCGGATCAGAAATCAGAAATGTGCGCCGAATGAACAAAAACTGACGGTTTTTTAACGGTGTTAAAGGAGGGGTGGCAGAGAACCTGTTTTATGGAGCACGCGGAATCTGTGACCTCACAAGGCTGACCTATGACGTCATCAGATTGTGATGTCACAGGCCCCGCTCCCCGAGCTATATATGACAGGAGGGGGACTTAAAAAATTTTCGAGCTCCGAGCTTTGCCGGACGGCAGACGCTCCACCGATAAAACAGGTTCCCTGTTGAAATAAATTTTGGATCACGCGGGATCTGGGGTTTCAAAAGATCCGGATTGGGAGCACGGATCCAGAAAGAATTTTGCGACATTTTAGGAATCACGCGATACACGGTAAGGAGTTAAAGAGTAGATAGAATGGAAATCTAGCTTATTCTGTTTTCTAACTGAACTTAATATCCTATCAGCTCCGTAAAGAGAATAAACGGGCTCAGGGAAACTTTCACGGGCCCCCTCTTCTTTCAATTCATTTTTGTTTCTATTATCAAATGGGGAAAAAATTCAGGCCTTTTAAAAATATCGATTCCACCAAAAGCTCCGGGCCCGGGACATTTTGTCTCCTATGCTCCCCTCTCATCAAGGTTGCATCCTATATATGGCTCCAGTGACTGTACGGCTCCCCAGAACTCATTCTTGCCCTGGCCTAGTATAAGTCCAACATACTGCATGTTGAGCTAAGTAGCTTTTTTGGGCTCACTTGCTCCGCTCGTTTGTCCCCACTTAAAAGCCCAGTATAAGTATTGTATATTCGGTTGAGTGACTCACGGCTTACATGCTCAGTTTAGTATAAGTCTGTAGGTTTATTATACCGTACGTTAACTAGCTTTCTAGGGCGAATGAGCGGAATATACAGTATATCAGACTGACTATATAGCTCCCCGGGCTCATTTGTGCCTCAGTCTGGTATGCTGTATACAACCCGAGGCCACGAACGCCTCCGCAAGCAAATTTTGGAATGAAGAGGAGTCACACGCAAACGCGCACGCAAATTATTAAATTTTGCTCTTTGATTGGCTCAGATAAATGGAAATGACGTGGATTATAATCTAAATGTGGTTAGCAAATCCGAAATTCGCGATCTAATCTGTGCTTGGTCCTGATTACAGCTTCCTTTTCCCATATAAAAGCATATAAAAAGAATTGGAATACGGTACTCGTAATTATAATGTTGAGGCACGCTTCCCCAGACTACAGCACAAGAAATTAATAAATACTCATCATTAAGGTATGATGTCTAAGTACCAGGTCAAAATTCAGAGAACAAATTTAT
This sequence comes from Aspidiotus rigidus, assembly GCA_035079385.1. Lineage (NCBI taxonomy): Eukaryota > Metazoa > Arthropoda > Insecta > Hemiptera > Diaspididae > Aspidiotus > Aspidiotus rigidus. The sequence goes on along the minus strand of JAVHKY010000075.1, from coordinate 235,269 downwards.
AAGTAATGAGGATAATAGTCGAGTAGGTACTGTAAATGATAATACTGAAAAGTTGTATCCACTGTACCGTGCTTGTATCTAAATAGTACATTGAGTATGATGAGAAAGCAGGTAGCGGTATTTAGTGCAGAAACTAACTTTGGATGTGGATGTAAATTTGTGTCAGTTCACTTGTATTGTATTTGTATCGACATTGACTGGAAATGCGCTGAACAAAAAAGAAAGAAACAATGAGAGAAAAGGAAGAGGGAACTATGAATTGGTCCACATTGACAAATGGAACCCATTGCACAACATCTACTCTTCTCTCTTTCTTTTTATTGTGTGGTATAGGCTACTAATTATTTGAGTTCAATGTCAATCACCACTAGGCCTACACCTAAACCAGGGATACAAATTTTACAATCTAATAAGTACGTTTATAGGTAGAATAATTATAGTCTGATTGCAAATAGATTGGGTCACTGTAAACAAACGCGCAACCTGTTTTTTTCAAAAATATTGATTACGATGCGAGGAAATAGTTTATTGCACTTTGCGGGCAGTGAGTCAGTGACCCAACCTATTTGCGATCAGACTACAGTGTTGTTCCCACAGACTACAGTGTTGTTCCCACGTTGTTCCATATCCATCCGCTTGTATCTGACAACCAATCTGATAAGAGTTTCTAGAATTATTGTTTATAAGTAGTATTTGTAATAACTTTTCTGTTTGCTCAAAAAAAAAAATACTGTAAGCATGGCCGGGTGGTGATTGATACCTAAAAGTTTGTCAATTTTCCTTTGAAAATAAAGAATTACGAATTCTGAATTTTCATATCATATAATAAAAGCCATTTAGGTCAACAGCAACACATAACAGCAACTCAGCTAGAATCTCTCTCCTCTGACTTGTACTAAACGCCAGCACAGACAAAATCTTACACAAGGAAGCCCGAGATTGCATGGTGTGACCGTGACGGGTATGACCACAGACGGGTATTATGGCTTTGCCGGTATGATAGTACTGCTAGAGTGTGACTGGTCTATTGGTATTACTTCAATTTTGTTGCGCATGCGCAGAAGGATGATCTTTCACTGGTTATTGTGAAACATACCTTTTTGCGCGACGTGAATGATGACTGTTACAAATACTATTTCAACTCATGTAAGTTCTGCCAAATTGTCAAGAAGTCCTCTTTTTCACTCAACGTTCTCCCCATAAATTTCATTGACGCGCGCAGAGTGTCTGCCGCCATTGTGCCAAACCAAAAAGAAACTGCTTAACTTTCAGATGGCATTCTTATTTCAGAGAGCGCGCTGCATCGTTATTCCGGACTTGATTGTTGACGCTTGAACTCAACGAGAATAGGCGATCCCTGTGAAAACCATATGATAATTACTAGTAAGTGTGATGGAAAAATAATTCTTATTCATATAAAGTTTCCTCAATTTGATTTCTAATATCTCGAAAATATCCGCGTCGATTTTATAGCACAAATTCTGCGTGTACTTCCAAATTTGAGTTTCGTTCAACGACGGACATGAAGGAAAATACCATCGTGTATCCGGTATCATGCCTTATCTTTTAAATTCCCAGAAGCCAGCTATTATTCTTGGGAAAGATATTGGAGATCACGGTTCGCTTTGTACGTGGAGGACGAAAAGCTTGAATATCGAAGCTTTGAAGAAATGAGAGAAAAATCATAAATTGATTTAGTTTGGATGGTATAAAAAATTTGTGCAATCGCAGTTATTCGGGTGTTATTTTCGTATCTGAATTTCTCAAGTATAGTATGGAAACGTCTTCTTCCCAAGAGTCGATCCCTACTGAGTTGATAACAACTGATAAAAATTCCGATAATTCTGCGCATAGTTCTAGTAAGGCTTGCTCAAACGCAGTTCCTAGTCCGAGTCATCAAGACGAAATCGAAGATCAGTTGATCAATGACGAGTCAGTTTCTGGTGTGAATTGTGAGACTTCGACGATCGATGAAGATGAATTACTGGGCATAAATGAAGTTGATCGCTGTGTCGCAGATGAATCGCCGGAAAGTACGAAAACTACCGACTCGAAGGTGAAAAATGACGAAAACACCGCTCATCAATCAACCCAACCAACAGAAATTACCGAAGAATGCGCAGCTCCTGAGTCGTCTTCAGATACTCAGAACGAAAATGACGAAAACACTGCTAATCAATCAACAGAAATCAGTGAAGAATGTGCGGCGTCTTTAGATACTGAAGATGAACCTCCAGCCGAAGAACAATCCGAATCATCTGCTCAAAATGGTACGACCGATTTACTCGTAGATTCTGTAGGGAATAATCATTCAACTGTCACCAATTCACCTTTAGACTCTGAAGATAAATCCAACGACACCAGTCATGCAAGCGAAGCGACGCCGTCCTCGAATTCCGTATCAGAGAAGAATGACGATGTTATCAGCGTGAATTCCGAAAAAGAAAATACCGATACCGATACTGTGATTGCGGATCCTCTTAAAGAGAATAGCAATCTGACTAACCATGTACATGTCGAATCTGGAGGTGAAACTGAGAACGAAAATTTGGTAAGCATTGAAGATGGAGGTGAGAAAGAGTTGTTAGAGATCGCGAGCGATATTTCTGATAGAAGTAACGACAATGAAAAGGCGAAAGAAAGCCAAATATCAGAATCAGAGTCTCAATCGGAACCCATGGAGGTTGATCTCGATTCTCAGCGAGATATGAATGAGAGTCAAAATGACTCGACCTCCTGTCAGCCGGTTGAAAAAATGATTGGAAGTAGTGATTCAGAAAGTTGTATCATACCGGATGCGGTAGATTCAAGTTCTGCTGTTAACAATAACGAAACCAAAAAAACGAGTAAAAAATTCGATATTATGCCTGTGCGTCTGGAAAAATTGATGGATCCGCAGAAACTTATCAGTAAAATAGCCGAAGATGAAACGAACGCTTTGAGTAATGCGAGACCGCAGAGACAAGCTGCAAAGAAAGCTGAAACTCAAATCAAGGTGAGAATTGCATTATTTTTACCCGTATGAATGTGTTTCTGTTCCCTGAATCTTACCATTTTCTATCCTTAATGTAGGAAATCGTTACTTCGCCCGATGGAGAAGTTGAACCTGATAAGGATGAAGTAATTACCACCGTTTGCACGCGTTGTTGTCTCGTAAGTATTGTAGTAGTTTTGATAAAGGAAATATTTTACTATATTCCACTAATGACAATAAAATTTTATGATACAGCTTCGTGCTTGCAAGTACATACCCTCCCAATCGGGTAATTTTTGTCTGGAAAGTTGCCACAAAATCATTTCGAAACCGACGTTACCTATTTCCAATTCGACTGTGCGTATTTTGCCCACAACTATGAAATTTCAGACTGTTAGTATTCGTGTGCCTCAGTCACGGAAAGCGATTGCACCCTGTATTAATCCCTTGCGTAAATGTGCTCAATGTGATCAACATATTATACTGGAAGAAAAAGTTTTATCTTGGGAGGCGATGGAGTTTTGTAATGACGACTGCCTAAGTGAGTTAATTTTATGAACTGAACATCGATATTGGATAAAGAAGAAGGTAACGTTAACGTGATGGTTATCTTCCATTCGGTAGATCGTTACCAAAAGAAAAACGGATCTTATTGTCAATTTTCTCAGTGCGAGAAATCGGTACCTCATACGAGTATGGGAAAGTATGCCGTTCGTTTTGGCCTGGAGGCACGTCAGTTTTGCTCGGGTACTTGTTTGGAAGAATTTAAAAAAGTACTGAAATCGTGTGGATATTGTCAAAAGGATGTAACTAAAATAGAGAATACCATTCGCGTAACTTCAGATGACAAACATTCCACGAGGGTACGTCGAGTAGCAGTGTTCGATATCGAGAGTGAAGTTTTCTGATTGATGTACCGTGATACCTTCTTATTTCAGGAATTTTGTTCGACGAGTTGTAAAAAGTTGTTCGATTGCTTGAACCTCAAAAAACCGTTTCCAGAAATCGAAGACGAATGCACGGTTTGTACGACAAAAAAGATTGTGGAATTTCAGGTCCTGATCGAAGGTAAAACGATGTTCCTCTGCAGTGAAGTTTGTTTTAGTGCGTTCAAGTTTGCCAACAATATATCTGAAACAGGTGAATCAATTTCTACTATTTCTAGAATTGTTTTCAATAACTAGGCAGTTTTTTTTTTTACCTCTTATGCATTGAAAAATGTGAAGAAATTTCATAAAAATTCGGCGCCTCCCCTCAATTATCTTATTTTCAGTGCAACTAAATATTCAAAACGTGGAACACGTTAGATTTGTACGTTTTTTCATTCTTTGAAATGATTTTTATCGCGTATCCTCCCTTCATTGGCCCAGGTTTTCCAAAACTATTCATTTACCAACGCAATAATGACAAATATTAGAAAGAGGCCTTGTGTCTATTCATTTTGGTTGAAGATTTATAAAACTTTTGCCTTATTACTTCCACACACCCCCCCCCCCTTCTTATACAGACTAGAAATATATATCAGGTAAAACGTCAACCTAGGAGTATGTATCTCTAGTAATATGGACAAATGCATCTCTTACAGAGTTTAGGATACGTTTCGGTATACCAATTTTTATGTATATTTTTTCTTCTTTTTACAGATCAATGTCATATATGCAAAAAATATTATGAGCCTAATTGTGCTGGAAGTATTTTCGTATTTCATGACGATGTTTCCTTCAAATTCTGCAGTAAAGTTTGCACTAATGTTTTCATCTTGTTCAGGCGCAAGATTGTTCCTTGTAGTTGGTGTAAGGTGAGTCATGCATTCGAGCATTGGTCCAATTTTTTCATTATTGTAGGGAGTCGTGTGCCATTATAAAACTGATCTTTTAACGTTCTAGGTAAAAAAATATAATTTTGATATGATTAAGAAAACGTCGAACAATCTGACTGCGTATTTGTGTTCGATCAACTGTCTCACGTTGTATCATGTTTCGATAAACGCGACCACTTTTCGCAAGTAAGATCCTACTTCGAAGTTCGAACGATAAATCTTTTATGACTGAAAAAACAGTGATTACTTATTTTGTTCTTTTTTTGTCTGCCCTTTCGTAGAATCAAATGTGATTTTTGTTCAGTTATTTCAAATGCACAATACCATCTTACCATGTCAGATGCAACGATACGAAATTTTTGTTCGTATAATTGCGTGATGAACTTCCAAACGCAGTATTCAAAAAATAATATATTGAATAATGCAGACCTTAGCAAAACCAGTATCATCACTACCGCGCCTGTGCCTTTAGGTTGTGAACACTTTTCTGATTTTTTTTTTCCTCGGTTGTATTCCAACATGTCGATTCTATTAAAAATGTTGTAATTTTGTAGGCGAACCAAAAAAAGTTATAGCGTCGCCGGTGATATCTACGAAAGCTCTAAATTGTGAGTTATTTATTTAATTTTTGTCTAAAATTTTATTAGTATCTTTTTAGAGGAAAAAACAAAAAAATGCAGCGTTAAAAATATTTTGATGATATAATTCTCTAAATACCTACTTGAAATGATGAACTATCTCTCATACTGAAGTATCAAAGCGATAAAAAATTGCAGTACATGAAGGAGTAAGAATTTTTATTCCTGTAGAGAATTTTCGTTATGTTCGTTCTTTGTTGCAAATTTTATCTTTTTTTATTTCATTTTGTACGTATTTATTGTATTTACACGAAATTCAGTCAATTTGAGATCAACAACGCTGAAAATGAGACGGTTAAAATTTGGGTGTAGACGAAAATGTAAAACTGACCTGTGCATGCAACTCACAATTTATTGAAGCAGTTACGGGTGAAATGTTCGAGTTATTTATTCATTCAAAATAAATAAATAAATTTATCGTATAATCGTTCTTTGAGATAAAGTCGCTTGTAACGTTTTAGAAAGTCTCATAAATTAGATTCTCTGATATATTGAGTGTTCGTTTTTTTTTTTTTTTTTTTTTTTGTCGAATAATTCAATGCCTATTCAATTTTCAGCCAACGTTGTGACAGTTGCAAAACCAAAAGTGGCAATTGCAAATGGATTTATTCCTCAAATCACTGCCTCAGGAACAACGCTTAAAGTAAATAAAACACATTTTCTTCGATTCATCTTAATAGAAAGGTATAAATGAAGATCTTCGTTTCAGGTTGCTAGTCCCATCACAATGGTCAGTACTTCAGCTACTAGTCTCTCACCGGTCATCACTTCCTCATCATCTGTACATTCGCAGAAACAAACGAAATATGTGCAGCAGATTATTGTGAAACCACCGGAGCCGAAAGAGGTGGCTAATAAAAGTACACAGTGCAGGCCACTGACAACAAATAAATCCGTGATGTGTAAACCTGCAAATGAATCAGTTGGAAGTCAAACTGGTGAGACTTTCATTTCATTGGCTTTAAAGACGTATTTCAAGTTCATGTCGGTATGATTTTCATTTTTTCTTACAGAAGAGTCTTCCAAGTATCCAGCGATCTTACCGATTCCGGTTCCTATTTATGTGCCAGTACCTGTGATGTATTCGGTTCCTTACCCGGATCCTGTACCGTTTCCCGTACCAATTCCGGTACCGGTATTTATTCCAACTACACAAAAAACTTTCAAAGGACTCACTGCAAAGATGAAGGTATTTTGACATTTAAATTGCATTCGTTTCAGCAAATTTCTGTCAACTTTTTCTCAGTTCTTAACGTAAGAAAGACTTATAGACCGGTCATCTGAATGTTTTTTATTGGCACTATCATACAAATACTGATCAAATTGCATTTAATCTGATAACCATTTAATGTGCACGCACTCTAATAGTAAATACCCACGTCAGATCAAGTTCTTCATTTACCCTTGATACTGTCGGTGAACACAAGTCCAATCGAATTGGCTCGTGTAATTAATGGTAAAAAGCAATCAATAGCATTCACGTCTTGAGTTTAACACTGATTAGACTGCATAATCTGATTATCGTTTAATGTGCTCGCACTCTACTTGTAATACGGTTTATAATCTATCAAGGAATATAACGGATGTTTGAAATTCAGTTTTTCCCACGTTGTAGCCTTAAAATCACCTCAGCTGTCCTTTCATTTGCACGAACTGTTCGTGAAATCCGATAACGATTTTTTGGTAATTTAAATTGACGTAATGACAATTGCTTGATATTCTAGGAAATACTTGATAGAACTCCAAGCAACCCATACGAGGCTGATTTGCTTGTTATGGCGAAAATGGTAGCGAGCGAAGAACCAGCAGAAGACGAAGTTACCGATAGCGAAAATCTCGACGAAAACGCGCCTCTACAAGATGATACTGATACAGGTCGGATTGATGATTGATCGTTCTTAGATGGTAACAAATGATATTTTGTTGTGTTCTTACAAGTACTTTTTGTTATTACAGAGGAAAGTGAAGCTCTACCAGATCCGAAGTCATCGGCTGCGGATGATGTTGACGAAGAAATGTCCTCGAAAGCTTCGAACGATATTTCTAAGGAAACATCGAATTCACGGAGTGTTGACTTGGAAGCTGAATTGGCTTCGAATACTATAACACCAACTGCAAAAGCTTCTGGTAATTAGAACACTATTGTTCTATACTAAGCGGGTGCTAAATATACGATACGTAGGTCGAGGTGTTCCAAAAACAGCATATATCCTATCACAATGGCATCTAAAACCATGAATTAGTGAAGGTTATTCCCTACAACTTTTTCTACTCATTCGCATTAAATTTACACAGTAATTTTATCACCCGAATAGTAATATAGATCGTAAGTTAAGTCGTCCAATATCGAAATCACTCCCCTCTTCGGTTTCATTAATTTCTTTAAATTGTTGGAAAGACGACCGTTAGGACGAGTAAATTTCTGTTTGCAGAGAAAGTAACGAATACCGATGAGTCTGATGTAGAGATGGAAAGACCACGTACACGTAAACGTGTTCAGGAGCAACAGAAAGCATTGGCCGAAGCTCCCCCTATTAAAACCCGTAGACGACAATCTCAACAACAATCTCAATCACAACAGTCTGCTGGCGACTCAGATCCACCCTCGACCAACGGACCTGTCGTGAAAAAGAATTCACAGGCAAATTCGTCTACGTCGGTAGCGAATGATGGTGACCGACCGGACGCGGGCATGTATTTGAAAGTAAGAGTTTAATTTTTAATCGATTACTAATGTTTGTGAAACCATGCGAATGACCGGATTACTGTATTCATTACAGTATACCATCGGTATCCGAGGCTGGAAACAATGGATTTTGCAGAAAAACGAACAAATTGAACAAGCTGCGGCAGCCGCCAATAAGAAAGCGAAAACTTTCAATACGAATATCCTGAAACTTACGACCGACGAGCTTAATTATCTCTTGTGTCGTTTTGTAAAAGAGATACGCAAACCAAACGGAAGTGAATACGCGCCTGATACTATCTATTATTTATGCCTCAGTATTCAGCAGTATCTTTCAGAAAACGGTCGTGTTGATAATATTTTCACTGATCCTCTGTATGATCAATTCACCGACGCTCTGGACGAAGAAGCCGTTAAATTTTCTGAAATCAACGAATCAACCCGTAAGCTTAAATTCCTGTACGAGAGATAATTATCCAATTTATTATCTACCTAATTCAATGTTCTGTGATCTAGAATATATTCTTACTCGAGTCGAAGAAGAACATTTGTGGGAAAGCAAACAGCTTGGAGCTTTCTCTCCTCACGTTTTGTTGGCTACGCTTATGTTTTTCAATACCAAATATTTTAATTTGACGGTAAATCGAAACAATGTTTATCCTATAAATTTTTGCTCATCTCGCAGTTGATACAACGTACCTCTTTTACTCCTTACAGACCATAGAAGAACATATGCAATTATCATTTTCACATATCATGAAGCATTGGAAACGAAATTCGACTGTACTTAACAGTAAACCGGGGTCCCCAGCCCCTAATCGTAATATTCTATTACGTTTCTATCCGCCGCAAGCAGCATTAGGTACTTAATTTTCGTTCTTTTCTTAATGAACATTTTTTTTTTTTTGCTGGTGATCTAATGCAGTATTCTTTTGTCTTGTCGTAGATGCTCCGAATTCGCGAAAAAAGAAAATGTATGAACAACATGAGAATGAGGGAAATCCATTAAGATGCCCAGTTAAGTTGTACGAATTTTATTTGAGTAAATGGTATGTATTGATGACGTAATACTAATGAATAGTAATCGAGCCTTCCGTTAAAAGCAAGTATTCGAATCGTTTTTCCTGTTTTCCAGTCCTGAAAGTGTGAAACAACGTACTGACTTGTTCTACCTGCAACCTGAAAGTTCGTGTGTACCTGACAGTCCTGTCTGGTATTCAACAATGCCCTTACAGAGAGAGATTTTGAAGAAGATATTGCACCGTATTCTCATGGTTAAGGAAGTGAACATTGCGCTTCTAGCGTCTTAAATTTCTCCATTTTTCACAGCATTTTATGATTTTTGTTACTGTAAGCAATATTTATTAAAAGCGCAATGTTTTCCTGATTCCTATAGTACATTCTTATTGTTAGTCATACTAACATTATTTTATAAACTATTCCGGCAGGTAGTAAGGTCGTCAAGATGCTCGTATATAGTAATTGTAATTGTAAATTACTTATAAGGTCGGCAAATATAATTTTGACTCATGTAAAAATTTTGTTCAAAACCTTTGTATGATTTTTAGAAAACTTCCTTAAAATTTCTATTGTAATTTTTATAGTTTATTATATATACTGCAGTTCAGCTTTTATTTTGTTTTTGGGCTATAATGCATTGTATTGTAATTTGTGTTAATTTTATGTACTGTGTTTTTCCTTTATTGTTCAATTTTTTTAAAAATTTTATTCTATTTATTTTTTCTTGTAAGGGAGTCGTGAGTAAAACCCGTTTTTATATTACGTTCACGTAGTATATTATATTCCTATTGTTACCCGCGCACTGGAAGATTAGTTCATCTTGTTTGAAAACTTCAACCGTTGAAATGGTCGAAGTTCGAAGAACATATCACTGAGCTAGTTCTCCATAATTACCATCATTCCCTGAGTGTTCTCATTTCTAATGTGTTTCATGGCAAGCAATAGAAGACAAAAAAGTAGGTGATTGTTCAAACTTGATTTTTTATCGCGCCGTATCTGTGAACGTATTCATTTCGAGACATAGTCTTATTCGGTATCATCCGTAATTTGTACAAATTTCCCTCTTCCAGTTTTTCTAGCACTTTCTTAGGACTTCTCAACGTTTAAATACTGTTAGTAAACATACTTCTATGAACTGCTCTCTTTGGGATTGACGCCTTTATTTATATTTATTGAACCTATAAATCAAACATCTCAATCATAGCTCCGCCATTTCTCGCTACTTGTTCTTTAGATAAGCTCGTTTTAATATCGTACGGTAAGTATACATTGAGAAAAAAAATGGAAGTCATGCAGCTCTGGGCTCTCTATACATTCAAAATTTGGATTACGATTTGCGCTATAGCATCCTGTCTTTATTGAATGCGCCACGCAAGCGCTTTCCGAGTTTGTCCCGTCTTTTTTCTTTTCGCGATCAACATTCTGCGAAAGGGAAGAGCCAACCTGTGTAGAAAGGGGGAACAGAATAGGCAAGTATCAACGGTAACCGAATAGAGACAATTTGCGTTCCCAAGTTCTTATCACAATATCGCGATAGTATAGTTGCGAAACTGAAAACGCGCAGTTAATTGTTTTTGTTTGAAATCGAAAACTGCTTACAACGATAAGAGAAGAAACTTTTTCGTATTCACTTTTTCTGAGATCAGAGACTCATTCTGTATCGTATGTAGTCAATTTGATTCACTCTATTTTTCAATATTTTCATTTTGATGATTTACTCTTCTCGAATTTAATATCGTTTGTCGAGCGTTGTAGTTTTTTTTAACGTTCAAATTCAACTCAGAGCTGCTAGAATGTTCTCCGGATTCACTAACCAGGTATCAAGCTGGATGAAAAAAAAACAAGATCGTGAAGCATCTGCTAACAACCTAGATGGAGAAGAACAAGATGTCGCAGAGTCTCCGAAGGATGTTCGAGATGTTCAGAATCTCGAGTCGAAAGAATCCGGGTGAGCTGGAGTTTTTTACCTTTGAACGTCATGAAAAGCTTAGCTTTCACCAGCTAAGCCTGATAATAATTTTGGAAAAAGTGAATGCAAACTTGTAGGAACTCGGAACAATTTTAAATTTGGTAACGCCTATGTTTTGTATCGTTTTGCAGTTCACCCAAAGTAAGTCGTTTAGAAATGTTGGGGAACGTCAAAAATCAGATGACCAACTGGTTGGGTGGAGGATTCACCAATCTACGCAAACCCTCAAAAAGTGACGAAACTGCAGGAGCGACAGATGCAGCTCCAGAATCCCCAGAAACGGATGCATCTATTCGAGGCTCGATTGATGAAGCTGATGACGAGGATGATTCGAGGTAATACAATGTGAAATAGTTGATTCAGTTAGGTAAACATAACTATGGTGAATCATATCATGATTTCATTGTCTTGTGTATCACGATTTCAGCGCCACGGGAGGTGCCGATAGTGTAGCTCCGATTTCTGACGAAGAAATTGATGAGGAAACTGCTCGAAGTGCAGGTAATTCTTATCAGACAACGAAAGTTTGTAATCTACTTGAATCTTTCAAAGTTATACTCCTCATAATTGAAGTTTGCGTAATTTGAGTTGGGTCGTTTGGAAGAACCTTTCTCATAAAAACCTTAGTTGAAAGTACGCGTATATTTATCGTTCGTTTGCGATACGATCGACTTTAAATGTTTGGTCGTGCAGAATTTTATATTGCCTAATATGAAGGAATGTTTTCAATGTAAACATGAAATACCACGATTTCTATATTTTTCTTCTTAATACCGAACACCGTGAGTTTTCACAATTCTCAAAAAAAAAAATCGACGAAAGTATCCCTTTTAATCGTCATTAATTGGTAAATTTTTCTTAATCGTAACAACTACTCTAGAGCATTTCAGCTCATGAACTGCGTCTTCGGTGAATTATTGATATTCTATTTACTCCCATGTTTTCTGTTTTTTTTTTTAGTTTCATCAAAAGCCTTGGAAAGTGCTAAAAATATAGGAAATTTTATCTACTCGGCCGTTAATAAAGCTGGAAAGACTGTCTCTGAAGCAAGCGTTAAAATCAAGAAGTCAGTTGGAGAAAATGTAAGTCTTACGATTTTCCAATAAACTGATAAAATTGATATACGATGACTCTATTTTACGAATATCGTGTCTAATCGCATGTCCTATTTTCAGAGCATACTTGGCGAATTCAATAAGGAACAAGAAGCGTTCATCAAGCAAAAAGAGCAAACAAATTGCGGTGCGGCCATGCCCCCTTGGAGTGGATGCCCTAATGAAACTGCTCTGAAAGAACAGTGTTTAGCTTTGTCGACGGTAAGTTTTGATGAACCTTATATCTTATTGTGACGATTTTATTTTATGATCCGATCACGAATTTAGGACAAGAAAAACTTTGTCCGAAGTCCACCAGCCGGAGCAGATTTCCAATTCAACTACGAAGTATCCTATCCAGTCGCCATGGCTACACTGGCCGAAGATCCCAATTTAGAGGCAATGCGTTTCGAACTCGTTCCTAGAGTGTAAGTATCGGTTGTGGAATTTTCAAAAAATTTGATCGATTGTACGTGAGATAATCATTTGTTTGCTCGATTGTAGTATAAATGAAGAAAAGTTCTGGCGGAATTATTTCTACCGAGTTGGATTAATTTGTCAAGCTAACGAATTATCTTCGATGGCGGCATCCGAAGAGCAAGCGTCGCGTAAAAGATCTGATGATGATAATATAGAGGGTAAGTTACAAATTTCGTAATTTTAACAAAAAGAGGTGTAGAGATAAACTTTGAAATATTGGCTGAACTCCTGAAATACTACTTTGGTTCTATTTATTTGGATTTCAATTGTTGAATTTTCTCTCTGTAGTATGAGTCCTTCTGTTCTGAACTAGTGAAATTGGTCGAAAATAATTCAAGACTAATATCTGGCGATTCACGAAAACTTTACCTTGAATAAACTGTTCTGCATAAAGGCTAAACGTATGATTCTTGGATAGAAAAGTTAAGTCATTGCATAGTGGACGAAAATCTATTCAACGTCTTACACTCAGAAAACAATAATAAGAATTTTCAAAATACCGTAAAATGTATGTCCTCGGTTCTAGTATTTTTTTTTTCTCTCTTTCCTTTTATTTCACACTGTAGTTTCTTCCATCCTAAAATTAGTCGACGGCCATAAGTACAGTATATCAGTTTCTCCGAGATCCAATTTCAGAGCTCGGGTCAACGATATGGGTTCTCGTAAAACCACAATTTCTCATCTCCTTGTTTGAAGCGTTTGATGTTCACCAAACCTAAAGTGAAGTAGTCCTGATGCGTCTAATTCATTATGCATTTTTCAGAGAATTAATTATTTTATGCCCTGTCAGGAACGTAGGGCATTTCAAATGATCTGAAGACTAGAACTAAATTTTCTTCTTGCAGAACGTGAATGGGAGAAAGAACTTGATGAAGAAGTATGTGGTTTCGAAGTAGTAAACGACGCCGGACACGATTCTGAATGGAAAACGTTGGCAGATAAAACAACGGTTGACGAATTTCCAGATTTGAAATAAAATAATCTCAAATTGACGAACAATGAGTCTACTTGAATTCTTAATGACGTAATTTATCAAAAACATTTATCCTTTTGTTTTATGAATAAGTTCCGTTTTAAGTTGTTGAAAGTCGTTTTTTCTGCGGCGAGGACTGAGCGCGTTGCGATCGAATAGGTATCAACCATGGTGAAGAATGGATATTGCGATCGCTACCTACCAGCTTTATTTATTAATGAGAACAAAATAATAAATCTACCTTAATACGTTCCTCTGCTCAGTCCGAGTCGGCGTCGATAAGTTGTATGAAATGTTTTTTTATTTTCTTCTTGATTATTACTAATATCGTTGTTATCACTTTCGTTATTCTAATCTTTTATTCATACTTTTTTTTTGTCCTCGTCTGAGGTATTTCTGTATGATTAGGAAATGAAAAAGCTTGTCGTGAACGTTGAATGTGACTCTCAGTTATTGTTATGGAATATTTGTACTCTTACTATCATCAATCTGAGGAAAAGAAAAAAACAAAATTCGAATAGGAAAGTATCGAGAAACTATTTTTATTATAGATTTGATTTCACTTTTCATGTGATGAATTTCATTTCAGAAAATATCGTTTAGATTTCAGAATATTCAAATTTTTACATTCCTTCTGTGTTGAGGTTGATTTTCAGTATCTCGAAGTCAATTATTCACATAACACAATCTCTTGATAGGGAACCAACCGTATTGTACTATTATTATAATGATAATGATAATAATTCTTTCGATTAAGGTACTGGTGATAAGTCCTAGATTTTTGTACGAAGTAAATGTCGCCTATCAGACATTCGATGTTCAGTTTTGTACACGTAAATTTGCATATCATTCTAATTAGTACGTTTCGCTAATTTACGTATACAACATCGTTATGCGAAATTCTTTCCTTCTTCCGTTTTTTCATTTTTTAAAGAATGGTTGTTCTTTCCACAAGGCTATTTTCGTTTAAGATTCGTGAATAATGTTGATTATCGATTAAATGCTACTTTATTTCATTATTCTAGTCATAATTTACTTGCGTATGTAAACGTTTATTTTATTTGTCGTTCTGTTCTTCTAGTTATCTTAATAATTTTACAGGTATGCAAAATTACCTTCGAATTGCTTCTTCCCATTACTTTTACCTATGATTATCCTGTTCTTGATCGTTGCTATTGAAGTTGCAAGTTGATTTTCAAATCAAAACTATCCAAATATCTCGATCGATATTAAGTTATTATTTTTATGAAATAATATGTAATTTATTTCTTCGCGAGATCTAATTCTATTTTCATTCCAATTTCGTATTTAATTAATTTTTTTCTAAAACTTTTATTCCTCAATGTAGGTATATTATGATTATAATGTGCTTGAATATTAAACGATATCATACGGGTGCTTTATTAAAAGTATTGGAAAAAGCAAATATTTTCATGTTTCTTTCCTTTTCTTCTTTCCTAGTTTATTTGTTTCACAACTGTCTGTTATCCATAAATATGAATGAAACGTTAATCGTATTTTATTGTTAGCTTAATCGTATTACAAAAAGTTATTCTTATGAGTTGACCATTTATTTCGCAATCGTAAGAAAAGAATCTTAAAATACTAGCTATACAAAATTGAATTACAAACTTCCACCTCAACTCCAAAAAAAGATGGTAACAATAATACCAACTCTATTCTACATAGCCCGTTGAAAACAAAAATATCTGAAGTCTATACTTTTCTCTGAAACTTCGTTTGACAAAAACTTTCCCACACAAGTATACAGGATTGAAGCAGAAGGAATTGATGTCAAAGATGTCTCCAGCAAATAAAATGAATACATTTTTCAAACAATACTTAGCTCGTTCATTCATCCACGAAATTTTCACGTCCGAATTCTCGAATTCATCATTCTTTAGACTATCACATACTTGACATTCAAACAATGGGCAGTAAAACATTGCGAAAGTTTTGTCTCATCCAGCTAAGGGATTAGCGTGAATTGTAATTCGATTTATTCGCGTATCGTTCAATGGCCTATACGTCTTCGAATTTACAGGTAATTTTTCCAGTTCATCTAATACTTCGAATCCATCAATCAATCTAAGAAAAAGAAGTTTTAAGTCATTACTTGGATACAAATATGAATAGAAGTATTACAGGTGATTAAGAAAAGAAAGTGGTAGCACATTCTCGAATTCGTTCACTGTTCATGCATAGGGAGGAAAATTCATTCAAAAATGGATGATCTTCTGTAATTGTGCAACCACATCCCTTGTTCCTCTCTATTTCTATCTCCTGATATAAGTTATTATAACTCCTTCTACTTCGATCACAACGAAGAAGATCACAAGTGTTTTCTCAACATTAAGGCACAAGATCTTTGAATCATGTGCTTTGTACCGATTATTATTCTAAATTTTATGAAGTTCGTCGATAGTTTAATACATACTTCCCAAAAACTGTGTATTTCAAATCTAGATGAGTATGACCGGCGTATGATATGAAAAATTGGCTACCATTCGTATTAGGTCCGTTGTTCGCCATTGAAATCATTCCACGTTCAGAATGCTGCAAATTAAGATCACAATGAAGTCGTTCCTCTGACGCACAGTGATTTGATAGATTATAATCAAACACGTACTTTTAGATTCTCTTTGAATTCATCCGGAAATTTAGTTCCCCAAATTGACGTACCCCCTTTTCCGGTATTCGTAGGGTCCCCGGTTTGAACGATGAAACCTTTTATGTTTCGATGAAATAAACATCCATCGTAATAGTTCGAAGCACACAGTGCAAGAAAATTCTGAAACAGGGCGAAATAGGAAAGGTGTCCGAAGAAAATTAATTAGGTGACGAGAAGGAAAAAAGAAAACCTACGCTGTACCGAACATACCTCACATGTTTTGGGACACAATTCGCAGTACAGTTCAATCTTCAGATCACCAATATCTGTATGTAAGGTTACAGACTGAAATATTAAAAAGAGAAAGAAAGATTAATCTTTAAGACGTTGGTTGAGAACTTTCTTCAGTTCCATGATATTATTGTCATCAAAAAATTATGAAGAACTTCTTCGTTTCGATACTTACCATAGCTAATTCTTAATCGATAATTTGCACTGCAAAAGTTGATTTCCCAATGAAAATATGAAGTGGAAATGGAAAAGAAGCGGTTAAAATTTTTTATTCTCGCAATAATTTCGAATTTCGAAATGATAATGATAACTGGTGATGGAAAGCGTGGTGGTTCAGAGAAAATCCGCTACAAGCGACTGTTTCGCGAGACTCTCAACTGATAAGATAGAAACCTTCGCCTTGAATGTGATGTGGTTGCATTGAGGTTATTTATCGCTTTTTAAGTCTTTGTGTCCTTAACCTTCACCAAACTTATTTATTTATTTTATTTGGCAAATCATTCTTGAAATTACTAGAATTATTCATGAAAAATGTCTTTAATCTACAAAGCAGCCATTTCATTGGGTGACAAAGTAGTTCCCAATGCTATGCTACCTCTATGGCAACATCCTGCAGGTAAAGTGGAAATTATTATGGACGCAGATAATATTTTCGTAAATATCTTCCGAAATAAACATGTGTTGTTCAATTGTATCGGTTAAACCATTATATCTTTTCTAGGACCGAAGACTGTTTTCTTCTGGGCACCAATCTTCAAATGGGTAACGTATTTACATATATTCTAAATTCTTCATTTTATTACTTCTGTAAGCGAGCGTATTTATTTCTTTTCTTCTTCAAGGGATTGGTTATTGCCGGTATTGGTGACTTGACAAGACCTGCAGAGAAACTAAGTATGGCTCAATCATCTGCATTGGCGGCCACGGGTGTCATTTGGTCCCGGTACTCCTTAGTTATTACTCCCAAAAATTGGAGTTTATTTAGCGTCAATATCTTTGTCGCTATCACCAATCTTTACCAGTTGGGAAGAGCTGTTCAGTAAGTTTAAATGAAGGATAAAAATATCGTGATTGCTGTAATGCATACCAATGTGAGACAACTTCGAATATCGTGGAGTGCGTTCAGAACTTCATAATTTGCTATATGTTGTCGAAGACGATCATGACTTGCTCGCAAAATTCATCTTCCTGTTTCACACTTCGCAATAGTCTAGAAAACGATGGGATGAGACCATGCAATTTTCAAAGTACCACGTTTTCGAAATCCCATTACTTTATGAAATTGTTGTTTAGTTTTATTGATTCCCTAGTTGAAATGATTTTCCGTTTGAAATTTCCTCGAATTCTCAGTCATTTGTTGACCAAATCGCTTCGGGAAAGTATATTAAAGTCGCACATTGGTCGAGTTCTCATTTTTGTGTCGATTAGTCATTTTCCTATGATAGTCCTGCATCTATTCAGGAACTAATATTATCATATTTTTCCAGGTACCAACAATCCTTGAAAACAATGCCAACAGAGAACAAATAGGAGAGTCGTTCATATGAGAATAGATTCGTTACAAGTTGTGGGCACTTTTTCGGTTATGCACTCGTTTGTAACTTGCGCCAAACTGATCTCGATCTATTTTTTCTTTTTTTTCTGTTGTTCTTAAAATTATATTGGTTTAGAGCTGTTATATTGTTATAATATGAACTTACGATACTCAGTTTTTCTTTTTCTTTTCCCATCGTAAGTTTTCTATCGTGATTCGCTGTTGATTAATTTGTTAATGGTTACCTTACTAGATCGTTATGATCGAATACCGGTATTTATGGTTTTGTAGGTATAGTGGCAATATATTTTAAGATAAGTTGACATCTAATTGTAATTTATTGTGATACGAATTCAACTGTTCCAATTGAGAACAATGTCATCATTGCTCAGCTCCGGAAATACTTCGATTTTAGAGGTGAAGATTAACTATTTACTTCGCCCTGTATCACTGTCTTTATCCTGTACCTTAATTTCGTTTTCAATGAAACTTTAATTTTATACAACGAACATGTTGCGTTTCAATCTAATAGACTAGGTAGGATAGCACTGAAATCGACTAGGATCGTATTGAATTCAAAGTATCTAGGTATTATTGAATAAGTCCATTCTAGTTTTCACAAATATTGTTATAAATTACGGCTCCTAGAGTAAGAAAAAGATACCTAGGCTTGCGAAGTACGATTGGACAGATCGGTAAATAGTCAACTTCTTCGTAGGAAGTAGTTTGAGAGTTCGTAAAAAATTTTTCCCTAGGACATTCCCTGGCTTTTGAAGAAATGTTGAACTCTGAATTGTATAAATAATGACAATCCTCGAATAATGAACAAAAAACCACTATCTATTTACTAGATTAATGGAATAATAGTTGTTATCAAAATTCATGCGGTTAGCCTTCAATGATGACACTCGTTAGGTCTTGGGTTGAACTCTTCATCGCAGGATATTTCGTATGACCTTTACGTCTTCACAATTGTGTTTCAATGTAATAAATAATTATTGTTTAAAAAAAAAAAACGTGTTTACTGAATAATGAGTATCATTTTTGGTGAAATTACCTCTATGTCTGCTCAAGCGTATGGCACATTTGAATGAAGTCAGATCTACAAAAGATTGGAGCCTCACTTGTGGGAGAGGACTTCCCCAGTTATTGTTTTTAATCTTCATTTTCCTCATCACTTGTAAAACGAACATACAAAACGAGATCATCTCGCCCGCCATCTTTATGTAGATCCTATTAGATATTTATATTATTATTGGCTTTCACAAATATTTAATTTCTGAAGCTACTGTACACAGTATTCGGCATTCGTCGACGGCGATTAGAAATATGGGCAAAACCGGGCTCAATTTCTTCCACTCTGGTTTGCACTGAGCCACTCGGTGATACATTGTATGGGTTAGCAGTGATGTAATTTCTTCTAGTCATCTTGCGTTTTTTCTTCCCTTATTTCTTTTTTTCTGTTTTAAAAACCAAAAAGTTATTTTTACCGCCCAGCTATTTCCATCCCTTCTAGCTATATGTATAGTTATACAGATCTTAAATTATCTTAAATGAATTATTAGTAATATTTATGAGAGAAAGATAGACAGAAGTAGAGGACGTATTTTACAATTATAGACAGACCGAAGTTACGACCATATTAGTGGACTGATGAAAAATGAAACAACAATGGGACTGGGGTGAAAGCAGATTGCAAAGCGTTAAGGACTTGAGTTAAACTTTAGTTTTGACCGATAATTTTCTGAATTCTCGGGGAATTGAGCTTTTACGTCGATCCGTGGCTATTGGCTTCTTTTTCTTATAAATATATCGACTCAAAGTTTCGACCGTGAGATGAACGCAGCTGAGCTTGTAAATTAAAGATCGCCAAGACAGGATTATTATTTTCAGTCATTAGTCTAGAATAACCTTATTATTTACCCTGGTTTAACTATAGTCCATGTTCCTAACACATGGAGAGGAAGAATAATCGTCGCATTGACTGAAAAGATAGTCGAAGTCAACCAGTTCACTCGTTTTAGTGACTTTGATTCCGTTCTAGCCTTTTTAGGTCAGTTTTGACTGACTTCTTAGGCAAACGCAAATGACTAGATTTTACAGTCAAACTGATTGATGGAGACAGTCAAACTAACTGAAAGAGTGAGTCAAAATGACCAGAAGAGAAGTGAACTGGTTAATTTTGACATTTTTTTTTTCTCAAGGCAGATTGAGATTGAGATCGAAGGAAAGGATGTAAGCAGAAAAATAGGAAGTAGACACACTGACTTCTTTCTTTCTAACCGTTTAGATTAGCAGTCTGGTATGCAGCGTTCAAACACTGAGTAAAGTATGTGGATGGAGTACCTACAGCCTAAATATTAAAATGAAACCACGTTACCACGACCAAAATGAAAGAGCAGCTTATTTACCATACAAAATAGAATAGACGTATCTGCATATTGACGATCAGCAAAAAAGGGTATTTCTCCCAGTGTTGAACCCTTGAAAGATCTCTTTTCTGCAGATTGTAAGTATGCAGATACGTCCATTCTACTTTGTATGGCAGAGCACTGCAGCACTACCGTACATAGTTGAATTGACGTATATGCAAATAATGAATACGAGGAAAAGAGGTTATGGGTAAACATGATATAGCCTCTTTTTCTCGTATTCATTATATGCATACACGTTAATTCAAGTTTGTATGGCAGAGCAACATTGCTGGAGCTGGAATGGCGTAGAGCGGAGCGGAATGGAGTGGAGTGTGATGGTGCATTGCTCTGCGCACGCTTGTACGCTTGTAACTGCATTTCAGGCACTGCAGCTGCTGCTCAACGTTTTATCATTCGTACTCAAAGTGACTCAAACGCATCTCACATTTTTTTCTGTCCGTCTGGAAAATGTGGGAATGTGTCATCCGCATATTTAAGGAATGACAGTGATCTGAACTGTACTTGAAGTGTCGCGTTAAATTCATAATAATATTTTAATTTCGTTTTTTTTTCGCGTGTGGTAAAAGCAGACCAGTATTTTCCTGATTGTTTTGTCGTCAAATCCCTCGTCATCCCGGTTTTATCATCTCATATGCCGAAAATTGTTTTCTGTAAATAAAGGATTCCGATATCTATAAATTTTTATGTGTGCGGAGATTGTGTAATTTTGAATTGCTTAAAACGAATATCGTATTTGAAATTACTTGTCGTCGCCGGTTAATTGAGAATAATGTTGCATGAAATGGAGAACTGATCTTTGTATACGTTGACAATTTTGGTAAGTACCTATTGTTTGTTTATTTTTATCAATATAATTTGTGAGTATTTATTGTTGTGTACTCGCACTCTCAAGAATGAAGATTTCAACAAATACAAGCTACACTTCACAGATTATGGTAAGCTACAGTTTCCCTATCTCGTGTACAATTTTCATTATTATGACTCACGTTCAGGAATTCATGGAATTCGTATTCTTCCAGTCGTCACCTGTAGCTGTCCGGTAGATGAATATGGGGGATTTGTAGGAGTATGAATGAGGCGTGAGTATAAACATATTCCGATTTTCAAAATAGTCACGACGTTAAGAAACGTTCGTGATTTCGTAATTCCGCGTCCTCGAAGTACGAATCTTTATGACGATGATTCCGTTTTCTTGAAATCGTTTGACCCAACGAATGGCTCATTCTCAGATCCTAGTGATCTTGAAGATTCGTTACAACAAAATTTTTCTACCTCTCTCAATCTCTCTCTCTCTCTCTCTCTCTCTCTCTCTCTCTTAAGAATGGAATTTTACTGTAAATTAATGAGCGCGGACGTATGACTCGTATTTAGGTTTTTTGACTTGATATCAAAAGCTCCAGTGTGCTTTCGCTACTACCTCATTTGATCTTTCCATCTTTTCCAACAGTTAGGAACGAAATAGGAAATAGATTATAAAAGAAACGAAGAATTCTTTTAAATCTCTCTAAAGACCTTCGTGGCGGGATGATTTTGGGATCACCTCATACGTGTAGGTCCGATAGTTCTTGACCTAACCTAACGTTCTTTACTCTGCAAGAAAGAAACCCTCGAGAGCCAATCGAAGTTTCTTCGTATCGTACTTTATTCCTTAAATCAGGAGGGACGTTTGAGAGTACAGCTGTCTCCGAAGTCCAGTTGCATTGCTTCAAATACCTTTATTGGTTAATTTTTTAGAGTTTTGCTGATTTTGCTCATTAGTAGAACTGATCCAAAGGATGAAAAGTGGTCGAGAATAATTATGACTGTATCGTTTGAATCAGATATTTGGTTATGTTTTTTTGCAGTAGTCTTATTCGGACTTCACAGTGAAAGATTCATTGCCGGTGGTAATGTATGGAAGCTTGACGTGATATTGAAGCACAATACTTTTGAACTTATAAGGATTTTATTGTTGTGCGGGTTGCATATTTTATCAAATCTCGCCGGAGGATTAATTTATCTCGATAATTATGTGTGAGTTTTTGAAAAACGTAGTGGAATTGAATAAAAGTGGACAATTTCTAGCGCTGTATTTTATTTTGAACCACTAGCACCGTTTTTATGAAAAGCAAACAAATATTGATAAAATTTTCAAAATTCAATATTGAAGGGGAAAAATTCAAAAAAAGGCTCATAATGTTTCTATTTAATCAATACTAACACACGAAATTATCGAGATAAATCAATTTGAAGTCGTTGTTTGTCGTCTAGCGAGACTTGATAAAATATGCAATCCGCACAACGCTGAAAGCCTTATTCACAAAATCATTCAGTGATGCGCTATCTGGGGTGTGCTCTCTGATTGGTGGATTGTGACAAGAAGGTGTGTGAAGAAGAAAGTTTTGCAAAAAGTTCAAAATTGGGCTTACTGGAAATCAGATTTTAACAGCTACCTACAATTTTTATTCTCTGAACTTCTTGATAAAACTTCGATATAGAACCGATTTCATGTTTGTATGTTCTTATGATGAAAAATACGCGATCTTCTCGTCCAGCTTTTGATAATTGTCATCTGCAGCGACTGCGCCACCGCACCGTATTTTGCGAATAGGAGATCCAAGATCTCGATACTATCCTGCCAAAAATTATCTAGATATCTTCTCGTAACCCTCGGGCGCAAGGAATAACAATCCTCAAGCTCTTTCAGAACTTATAACTCAAACTATTGGCTGTTTTCTTGATTTCATATTTCACGTTTAATACATCTCCGGTGCCAGTTTTTCGATTTTTAAAATTTTTTCCGAAATCTCGCGGCACCCCGGTTGAAGACCCGCTGCTCTACAACATACAAACCGCACTACACGAACGAGTAGATTGTATATCGCATCTTCATCTTCTTGACACACAACTACTATCCTGCCAATTACCACTATTACACATATTATACATGTAGCGATACTAGCGCGACCGCTCTGTCAAGTTCGAGTTTTGTTACCGACCTTCACAATTATGATGGATAAATGTCCCAAAAAACAGCTTTTCTGTAAACCACCGACTGGATTTATTTACTTGATGAAATCACATGTGTGAGATTCGAAATTGTATTAAAATTAACAACAATTTTCTTCTAGAGAGAGAAAAAGAGAGGAGGAGAGGTGAAGGGGAGGGAGAGATTCAATTCTTATTCTCTTCCCCTTCCCCCCTTAGTCCACACCTCTGCTTCTTATAGTCATAGTTTATCAATTTTGTCTTGTAATTTTTCGTCCGGCTTTTTTGGCATATGGTTACAGTCAGGTGAATAACTTCGTTTGTCAAGGTTGAGTTACTCAGCCTTTGAGGTCGTTGTATTCTTCGTCTTGTATCGAAAAACATTGCAAAATGACGAGCATAGTTTCACCATCTACATTCCATATTCTCAATTTAACGTTGATTAGATTCGGAGCAATTGAGCTTAGATCGAGTTGATCTATATCAAGAATGTATCATCGAGGAAGTAATATTCAACTACGTTACAATAGTGCACCAGATAGCGCAGGAGATTAGGGTACATATATGTGTAATCAAATCTTGATGTTGATGCTTTATTACTCGTCCCACGTTCCCTACTCTTTTATGATACCGAGACCAACAGCCAAATCGTTCTCTCGGTGCATTATTTTTCTAATTTGCGAAACCAGGTTCTTTAAATAAATGATCATAATTAAAAGAACGGCATTTATTCAAGGTAACTGCCGCGTAATTCTCTAGTATACAACACGTGTTAAATTTTGTACCCATAGAACGTTATCTGCGAAAAAAAAAAACAAGGCGTTCCATTTTAGGACGACTTCTATTAATTAGATTTTGGTCGGGCGGCATCGTTCGTTACATTGTGATCGAGAGACTGAATGAATGGATAAACGATTAAATAAGATTCGAGTAAACGATAAAAAGTATTTTCCATTTAAGGACGAGGTCGTGGGTCATTTGGGAGTACCGCAATTTGGAATTGAAAACGTCACAGTTGTTTTCGATTTCCAATCAAGAATGCACGCGCGAGTCAAAGCTAGAAAATGATAAGATCATATCGAACCTCATCCAAGTGTCCATTGTGAGTGTATTGAAAATAACATCTTTTCATTTCTTTCGCTCTCCTCAATAGCTATAAAATCCCTCTTCTAGTAAATATAGGACGAGGAATATGAAAGTTAGACGGAAACATAGGCCGGTCTGAAGGAATACGAAGTGAATTGAATCGGATTCAAATTAATTTGAGGTATAATATGATACGTTCTACCCTCTGCGGTTTCTCATTTTCCAATCTTATTCTTCAATAAAGAATCATATCGTACCGATTATTATAGAATTTAGATGTATTGGCGCGAACGAACTTTACAATTCCTAATCATGATGTATAAGATCATGAACGAAGCCTTGCTCCAACAAAATTTTAATAAGTTTTGATCTGCGGAGCACTTCTTCAAACGCAACCGCTAGTGGATTTGTTTCCCTCGTACACCCAGAGGAAAACCGCCTTCAGCTTACTTCTGTGACAGTCCTGTGAAACGTCGCTATTCGCATACTTTCATCTTCTGCAAAAAATTAGTCGCGTTCTGTCGTGTATAAAAACTTTCTCCAAAAAATTGACTAATATATTTCTATGAGTATGACAACGTGGACTGACAAAAGTAATCAATCAGAAAGATACGATTCGTTTTCAATCACTACCATCATATTTTGAAACGTCGAGCGGCCCTCGAAAATCTCAAATCAACAGAAAAGTCCTCCATTTTTTGAAGTAGGCCTGGAAATCCGGAATTCCCAGGACTTCATCCCAATGACCCTGCATGGAAAGTATCTTAAAATCGCAATTTTTCCATGAGCTGGATTACAAAATATGATAAGGAAAATTGTTGTGATAGAAGTGGTCCCCTGCTGAATTTTAAGATGAGATGAGTGGGGAAAATTTTTCCAGAAAAGACTTGGATAAGTCTCCAGCCCTCGTTCTGATCGACACCCTGGATTTATCCTTGAGCCTTATGGTGTCATCAAAGCAATTTTTTTCTCCGACTTATTTGTAATTAACGTCCGTCACTTTGCTACTATATGCATCGAGAATCTTATGAATAACACTTACTATTTTTAATATGAATACCTGTCATTTATTATGATGAAATGAGCATCACGACTAAAAAATCGAGACATATTACAGAAATGCACTGAAAAAGGAATATTTGCACTCATTAGGGTGGTAAGAGCTAGAAGGATCTTTGAATTGGTCTTGTCGATAAAACAAGGTTGTAATACTACTATCCATCAAAAAGACGAATCGATTTACTTCGAACTCGTCGTCTTTGAAAAATCTCCCCGCGATCTTAAGACTCATAATTTAATACTTCCTGTGCGATTCCCGGAACAAATATTTGAAACGTCAAGAAACATTAATTCAGAAAGTTTTTTTCTTTTCTGACTGCTGTTGTACGACGTAAACCTAAATCATTGCTGAAGTCGTGTTGACAGCGTGACAAATCAGTGATGCAAAACTTGAAGTGTTAGCGTCTCACGACTTCTGTAACACTCTCTTTTTCCGCAAAGTTGACGTACTTGCGATTTCATCGTAAGAATCATTCATATTGATGAATTCCTATGAGTTCACATACTCGACATATTATACATTTTATTCAAAACAAAACGTACGCGTCAGCACAATTTTCTCTCCTAATGATTTCTAGAATTGACAGCTTCGAGACTAACTTTCTCATCTTCTTTTCTTCCTTCGTTTCTCCTTCTCAAACAATTGCGCTCTTCATTTGAATTTTCATTTGTACGGGGTAACCATTATGTTTCACAGAAGCTCGAGCCAAATTCTAGTCTATTACTCAGGGGTAGAAAAATCTTGTTTTTAATTTGAGGTGTTTTCAGGTTTGAAAAAGTTTGCAAGTTTGAAAAAAGTTGGGTATTTGGAAAGTAGGTCAGAAGTTTGGAAATCTCGGTAGTCAGGAGATTCACCTATAAGAGGAAAATAATTTCAGCTTTCTCTAGAGTCGAGTCTAGAGTTGTATCATTTGATGAGAAACCTTAGGATTACTTTTAAAACTTCCTCATTCCTTGTCATTTAATTGGGAAATATATAAGTGCACGCCTTATGAAATTATATTGACCGCCAGTTCCCCTCCCGCCATAGAAAAAAACTGACACGACGTTGAAACTTTGACAAACGCCATAAATGCACGCCAGGACTGGCACACGACCCGCATTTCAAAAGAAGATGATTTTGCTGCATTTATTGTGAGGAACTCCAGCCAGGATGGGCTTGACAGTAGAGACTGCCTCCCCATAATAAACCTCAAACTCCTTATGAGTGAGGTATGACTGTTGATGGAGGTGTTTTTCCAGTTGTTCCACCCTGGAGGAGTCAGTCGAGTCAGTTGGTTAATGCATTGGATTTCGAGCATTGTCGTAAGATCTTCACTGGTTGGTCAAATACTGAGGTTCGTCGTCAAAATAATACGATTCGGCAGAAGTATGATGCCAAGGGGATGCGCGGTAGTTATATGGATCAATGCAATAGCCGCGGGCGTTTCATTATTGACTTGTATTCAAGAGTTCGCCGTTTTGACAATATTCGCACTTCTAATCCTTCCCGTGATTTGCCAATTCCACTCTTCCTTTTCGCAGGCCCTTTTTGGCAATCAAGGTTCTTGATGGAGTCTAATCTTCAGGCCCATTTGGAGCTTCCTTTCGATCTTCAGGAAACTTTTAACGCTGCACATATCAAGTGGTAGGCGGATGTTAATTTCGACTCTTCTCGGCGTTCGTTATTATGAAGGCAGGTACCACGTAGTCTTGAACTCAGATTTATTCAAGAAGCGGTTGGGCTTAGCCGTTGTAAATTATTTGAAAACTTATATTTGTTAATTGCATTAATATGTATCAATATTGTAATGTCTTTATGAAATATTATGGTGATGGTAAAGAAAAAGAAAAAAAAAAAAAAAAAAACTCCACTTGGAATGCTGCCTTGAGACTTGTGCTGACTTGTCAATAACCAAAGCATTCCATCATCTTCTTTCCTGTTTCTTCTTCATGTATCAGATTTACTTACTTGATATATTATAGTTGAATGAATTGAATGTGGATCGCATACTGTTCTGCATGTTCTATGTGCACTACTTACATGGTGGTGTTTTTGTCCTCTTCAATGGATTTTGAGTGTTTTGATTTTGTGTGCACAACTTGTATCAAGATGTGTGCACCACTTACTTGGTGTATTCGTCGTTTCTATAGGATTTCTAGTGTTTTGGATCTCGAGTGCACAACTTATATGAGGATGTGTGCACTACTTACTTCGTTCTTATCCGTGTAATACATTTCTTAGGCGTGTCAATTTTGTTTCTTTGGCGTATTATCGATAGGCGGGCAATTTCGTTTTTTGAGGCGTGCGATTAAATGTATGCCCATTTAATTTACTTCTATGAACGATATTTCAATGTTCCGTTATTGGTATCCAGTGAGAAATATTTGCGGCAGAAATGTTTCCTATATTTTTACCTACATCCTCTCAAATGAAAATATTTGTCCTAACGTACGTCCTGAAAGATCCTGTAATTTGTTTCAATTTCAATTCCAGATCCAGGAAGATTCTTTTGTCAATATCTGCCACTCAAAAGAACTATCTATATCTTCTTTTCTTATACTGAATCTCTATCTTAAAAGATACGTCGAGATGTGGAGCCCGAAAGATCTTCTATTGAGTTCCGAAACTCTAAAAACCTGTACAAATAATCTCGAGAATTCCCAGATTTTCACACAAAAATAATACCTATCAAATGATAACAATCTTATCAATAATGATAGAAAGGCGAAGAAATTCACTCAATAGGAACGAATTAGACTATCCGTCTACGAGCCTTCAATCCATGATCAGGACCTTGTTAGCTATTCCTTACACAAGGAAACTATCAATCGGCAACACTCCTGACCACGGCGTCTTCGATTTCTTCTTATCAAAACCGCAGTCAGGCATCCTTTGACCAGACCAAGAGGTATCCTTTGCTTCAATTACTAGGCCTACACTTCATCGACAGGTCCTAGTAGCCCGAATACCATTGCGGCTTTCTTGAAGTAAATTGACGTAACTACATTCAGTAAAATATCGCAAAAATGAATATCGTATCAGAAATTAAACGCGGTTATTGTGATTAATTGCTTTAGAAACGGACTTTTCAATTCCTTATGTCACTTCTCCAAATAAAATAAAGATGTTAATTAGATCAAAGTTCTAATACAAGACGTATGGCAGAGGCTACGAGTATGTGTTAACATTTAATACTTGAAGACTCTCAATATTATGGTGACAGCACGAGGTTTTAACGTGGAACGTATTTTATTGGGGAGTAAATTGAAGGAAAATGACGTGCGCCGGGCGCTGTGTGGCAAAACGTGGGATTTAGAAAGATCTCGTTCTCGGAGCTATAGGAGATAGGAGACGGATTTGGAAAAATGTCGACTCTCCAGCTATACTGGGTGGGGCAAAAAAATGTTTCCAGTTAAATGGGAGTTTGCACTGGATCTGTTCTAGCGTAAAAATGCAGAATGTTAGACGTATACTTCAAATCTACAAAATTTGTATCTCAATTTTATCTTCAATTTGTGCCCCTACTCAACTTTCTACGACTTTTTTGAGCCGAGTTATGGACCAAAATGTGCCAAAAATTGACCATTTTGCCAAGATTTTCGAAATGAAAAATTGAAAATTCACCCTTTTTTAAGCTTCATAGGGTTATTTAGATATTTTTTTCGGAATCAGCGTTAAATTTCACTTTCAAATCAAGGAAAATATGGAAGTTCAAACTATTTTTAATTTTTGAGAATTTTGGCAAATTGGTCAATTTTTGGCACTTTTTGATCCATAACTCGACTCGGAAGAGTCGTAGAAAGTTTAGTAGGGACGCAAATTGAAGATGAAATTGAGATACAAATTTTGTAAATTTGAAGTATACGTCTAACGTTTCGCGTTTTTGCGTTGGAGTGAATTTAGAGCAAACTCCCATTTAACTGGTAACATCTTTCTGGTCTACCCGTTATATGGTTGGAGAGGACTTGAAAAAATTTCAACTTTTACGCTATTTATGATGGGAAAAGGACTTGGAAAAATTTTTGCTTCGGAGCTAAAGATGATAGGAAGGGGGATTTTGAAAAATTTGGATTTTCCAGCTATGATGGGAAAAGGACTTGAGAAAAATTTCGACCTGGGAGCTGTAGGTGATAGGAGAGGACTAGAAAAAATGTCGACTTTCAAGCTACACTTGAAAAAAATGTGCATGTTAAGCTGTATCTGATGATAGGAAGCTTGGAAAAATACTTTCGAACTTAAACTCCCAAGATGGGGAGGAACAAATTTTAAACCTTATTTAGAAGAAGTAATGAAACAGGTTCCGTTTGCCCCGATTAACACAGTTAAAATGAAGGCAATCCCGAGTAGCTGCCGAAGTAGGCAGCGAGGATCATGTCTGGATAAAGCTTCTTCTATTATTATTGGATCATGTTAGTTTCAGCAAGTATACACGATATGTAAAGTGATATTTTTCACTCTCACTTTAAAAAATTTGTTCCGTTATTTAATGTCTCGCTGACACTAAATCATTTTTTGATCGATTTTTACTCATCTTCTCTTCTATTTCATCATTTTTTTCACTATGACTCATGAGATAAGCTGTTGTTTCATCTTCAGCTACAAAAGTATTGTTCGAGTTTTAACTCTCAGTTTCGAACTCAAGAAACCATCGTATTCAAGTCAACATCCGAATCCTCTTCATCACATTTCTTTAGAAATACCTATACTTACACTTTTGACTCATTAAAGCGAACATGTTCTGTTTTGATAATTTTTCTTGTCTTTGGATGTAATAGGCTGTAGTCGGTGAAAACAGTTTTGGTGGCAGAGTGTGATCGCGTCTTTACTAGATTGTCGGGATCTGTAACAAGTCGGGAGACCTTCAATCGATACTATTAAGACAAGATATAAAACGGAAGAGGAAAAGGGTGAAACATGGAAGAAGAGAAGAATAATCCAGCTATAATTGCAGCGACCTTATTGCTCACTGAGGTGAAGACTCTTACGGCTAGCTGTCTTACAGATGACGAATTGGAATGGATGAATGAGATAACTAATGGATTTTCCCGACGACTCTCTTACAAGAGCAAACCAGGAACTTCTCGCAGAATGCGTCAAATCTTTGACGGAATGATGAACGCGTTTGCATCGGGGACAGAAAATCCCAATCAGCGAGCATGGGATATCTTTGAACATTTCATTGTTTCACCATTCAGCAGGATGGCTATTCTTTTGAATGATGTCACTGCCGAAGGTTTGGTTCGTGCTGTCGAAATTCAACGCAAAGAAGAAGAAATAGAACTGGAGAAGCAAGGTGAAGACGGTCTAAGAAAGGCTGACCCAGCAGCAGCTCAGTGTGATTTCAACTCGATTAAGGCCGCGATGAATGGTATAATTGAGAAAGAAAATAAAATATAATCGAAGAAATGAACAATGCTCGGCAATCGAATATCGCTGCCAGAAATGCATGGCTAGATCGTATTGAGAAACATCTCATCTGTGAGAAACCAGACCAAGGAAAGTTTGTTAATCCTGCTGATGTCCCGAGTGAGCTATTGAAATAAGTTGTCAAGCTGATTGCCAACTTCCCAACAATCTAATTGCAGCTCTGTCCCAGGAACAACGGTGATTTCGTTGCAGTTCCTTGCTCATTCAAAATATTCTCGAAACGACGACGCTAAATGCAGTGAATAATTTCTTTAAAAACTAAAAGGTATCTTTTGGCTTAGATTTAGAAAAAAAAACTAAATATATTGTTATAATATAAAGATGAGTGGAAAATTTCTTTTCTCCAATAAAGAGTCAGAATTTAGAATTTAAAAAAATTCTAGCACCGAGGTTGGAGTGTTGGCAATATTATTTTCAATGATGCGGATTCGGCTTAAAATGTTTGATGATTTAACTATTGGCAGTTTTTTCCTTGTTCGAATCTTTTCTTCAATAAACTTTTGTTATTTTTTCTCCAAACTTGAACTTTGCGGTTATTTATTGCTCCTCCAATTTTTAAATTGTCCAACTTCCTTTCTCTAGCTCTATGCATGATGAGTACGCGAATGTATTCACAAACATCACAAAGACAAGTTTGTTCCAATCAATTTTTATGTAATTTCTTTATGATTAAGGAGAAAATCCCCTCCAACAACTAATTACCAATGCAAAGAATTAGAACTCTACCTTCTACACCATCTTCTTTGTTCTTCAACAGGCTGCTCCATGTATCTTTATCGTTCGTCATCTTTATTATTACCATTATTTTTATCCTTTTTTTTCTTTCTATCGTGTTTGCCCAAATAGGCGGTATGCGGGTACACAAAAATGTATAAATAAAATGAAAATAAAATTACATAATATCATAGGTCTCAAAGGCAACCTCCTAAAGCTTTTACACAGTTTGTTGTACGACAGATCTACGACAGTTAGGATCAAAGATTAACACTTTTTCCACCAAACCATCCAGAACGGAGTCCTGAAGGATAAGTTTGGAGTGCTCCATTTTCTTTGTTAGCTATGAATGACATCACAACTTCTACCTTTTTTCCCCTCAGGCAACACCTTTTTGCTGATGGTCGCGACATTTCTATTCAGTCTTCAAACCTTCAATTCGACTCCTCCATCAAACTTTTGATGAAATATCTGTATGTGCTTCAGGCCGTGGCCGCTCTCGCTTCTCCTAGGACAAAAATGGTGTCGTTATCTTCAAGCGAAATCGCCGCTCTCAGATTCCTCTACCTTCTCTTCTCCTTCAAAGCCTTTTCATCAAAATTCTTAAGCGTTATGAATTTTATTTTATTTTTTTTTTTTATCACAAACTTTCTTAGATTTCTCACATAAAATCGCTTAAAGCCAAATGCCTGAATGCCACCAATATTCTGAAGTATTTATCCCATCCCCATCTAGAATGCGACCGGAAATTACTTACAGCGTCAATCGCTTCCAATTGGATTATACGGCTCCTCGATCTATTCCTCATCCAACAAGTGTAATTTTCGATTAGTAAACACAGTTTAATCAAAAACTCTCAGAATGACCCTAGGAGCATTCCGTACGAATCCTAACCTCAATCTCGGTGTTGAAGCAGCTCCCCCTCCTCTCACTGAAAATTACCGATTCAATTATTCACCAGCATACAACTTCTAAAATCCTAGCTTCTTGGCTAGCACTCTGGAAAAATTACCTCACAACAAACTAAGATCAATCAAAAGCAGCTTCCCTATTTCGTGGCTCCATCCCCCCCCCCCGTGACGGAATTTTGAGTCGCGACTAATGCCATAATTTTGTTCAATTTTGTTCAACAAATTTTAAATTTTGTTCACTCGTTTCCCCGCTGTAGCCATTTCAAGCTTGGGGGGGGGGGGGTTGAGAAAATGCAGCCCCCCCATCTTCGAATTTTGGGTTCAAATCCATGTGATAATTTTGTTCACATTTTGTTCAATTTTGTTCAGCAAATTTTAAATTTTGTTCACTCGTCGTTTCCTCGCTATAGCCATTTCGAATTTCGGGGGGCTGGGGAAATGCAGCCCCCCATCTCCGAATTTTGGGTTCAAATCAATGTGATAATTTTGTTCAATTTTGTTCAGGAAACTTTGGATTTTGTTCACCCATCATTTCTCCGCTACATACATTTAACATTTTGGGGCCTAAGGAAATGTATACAGGGTGGACCAGAAAGATTTTACCGGTTAAATGGATGTTTGCGCTAAATTTGTGGTAGCGCGAAAACGCAAAACGTTAGACGTATAGTTTAAATGAACGAATTTTGCATCTCAATTTTATCTTTAATTCGAGCCATATGCGAACTTTCTACGACTTTTCTGAGCCTAGTTATGGACCAAAATGTGCCGAAAATTCACCTACTCGCTAGGGGTTCCCAAAATAGGGCTTGAAAATAAATTAATTTACAGTATTGAGCTGAATTTCGAAAATTTTAATAATCAAATTATTGTTTCTTAGGTGGATTTGGACGGGGAAAATGAGAAAAATAGTAAGAAAATCCTAAGAAGCACCAAAATGGGTTAATAGGCCCAAAAAGAATTGAAATTCTCCCAATTCGGAAAATCGTTCAAACTTTTGAATTGTAATTCGATTTTTAAGTGGAATTTCGCGCTGAGTCCGAAGAAAATGTTCAAAAAATTCTTCGAAGCACCGACATGGGATAATGGGCCCAAAAAAGGTCAAAATTTCCCCGAATTGGATACTTGTTCAAACTTTTAAAATTTAATTGGATTTTCAAGTGGAATTTTGCGCTGAGTCCGAAAAAAATGCTTAAACAGCTCTTCAAAACACCAAAAAGGGCCAAAAATGTATGTAGCGAACAAAATCCAAAGTTTCCTGAAGAAAATTGAACAAAATGTGAACAAAATTATCACATTGATTTGAACCCAAAATTTGGAGATAGGGGGGCTGCATTTCCTCAGCCCCCCCAAATTTGAAATGGCTGTAGTGGGGAAACGACGAGTGAACAAAATTGAACAAAATGTGAACAAAATTATGGGATTAGTCGCGACTCAAAATTCCGTCATGGGGGGGTTGGGGAAACGGAGCCCTATCCTCATGGTCCTCTTTCAATAGAAACTTTCGCCACAAAGAAGTCATCCTTACTCGTCGTAGGATTGGCCTTACCCGGCGTAGGTCTTCACGCTTTTCCGCTGCTATGCTATTCAGATAACCTGACACATCAACATCTCTTGTCATGTCCTGTTTTCCAAAACGAACGCTCTGCCTGTCTGCGGTTTCTCATCTATAACGTCCGCTCTATTCAACGACTGCGAAACTGTCTCCAACTCCCTCAAGTGTCTACATTCTACCTATCTCTTGTCACTGTTGTAATATTATCAAATTAACGCAAGTTAATGACCCTTTTAAACAGTCGCATAGCTCGTAAATATTAAAAATAAAAAAAATTTGCGAACATTTTCCAGACGATTTTACAATGGAATTTTCGATGATAGGAAAACGACATTCAATTGTTCGTAATCTCTTAAAAAGTTGAGAGTCAAGTTTTGTCTTTCTTTGATTTGCCCAATTAAATGCAAGTGTACACCACTGGAAAACACTTTTCGGTTATTTAAAATCTGATTAGAAATAACTGAAATTGTAACAGCGATACGAGCGAGACAGGTTGCATGTATGATTTATGAATAATCAAACAACAAATCGACAAAGAACTAATCGAAAATCGATATAGGTACGTTATGTTGCACATAGATACAGAAATTGGTTCGGCTTACTCCAAGAGATTTTTGGACGATGAGAATATCGTACCTAAATGTCGATGACGCTCGCAGGCCATAAAATTATTGCGTAATATATACGATGTATGCAATAGTTAACGTACATATCAATTGTGCAGTATTATTGTGTATGATAAAGCCTGAATGTTTTAAAATGTTTCGGTTTTTCCCTTCATATTTTTATTATTACTCTTGCGACAACAACTGTGTTTATTTACCCAGTTGTAGTATAGATTGTAACCTATTGTACGCAATGTTAGGAAACAGATTCTACATAGCCGTCGCTCTATTGCCAATATTATGGAGTTCAGTATTGAATTTGTTCCCGTTAACTGAGCTCGTTACGCACAAATTGAAATTCTGTAAAGTATATAGACTGTATAGTGTTTGGGTACTGTATGTACCTAGGTCTCGATGAATGGGTGTAATGGCCGAACTTGTCTCTTTTTCAAAGTCATAGGCGATGTAGTCCACAGCGAGGTTTAAAAAAATTCGCTCCATTTCATCGATTCGACATTAATATATAGATCGTCCAATTAGGGTATCGTATTCGACTTAATTTTCTAGTCGTAGGCCTGACGCACGTAGTACTGCAAGTGCTTTACCATCTGTTTACGTCGTTCCATTTTTGCAAATTCATTAAGTTTTGGTTTTTTATTACAAATGAATTACGAGGGGAGGTTCCGAAGAACGAAATTAAATACATGAAAATATTGAAATATTTACGGCAGTTTGAAAAACGAAACCATTAAGATTATTAAAAGCTCATTCGAGAACTTTAGTTCCGCCGCGCAGGCTGTACGCTATCGAAGAAAAGTAGTTTTACGAAAAATTAATTCGTACATTAGTCTTAAGTTTTCTATCATATCGCCCCCTCGCAACGAATGAAATTACGTGGGCGCCGGATACTATATTTACATATACTTAACGAATTCAAAAAAATTATACATTTATCAAATCGTTGCGTAATTTTATGTAAACTGATAATTTTAAGAAATCGTACGCGCCGAAAACCCGTACGTCGTCTTAGCGCCAATGCGACGCAGGAGAAATGCCGACAAAAGATCGAACAAATGGAATAATGAAATGCACAATCAACAGACGCACATAAGCATCGCGTAGATTCGCACGAAGCATTGAAAAGCCGAATTATCCTACGGACGCCTGCAAATCTCGGTGATTTTCGATGGCAGTTATTCTCCGATTGTTTGTTTCCGGGAACGAACACCTACCCATTGAAATCCTATACTTTTACATGAGCAGTCTTCTCTACATCATCGCTGTTTATTCTTTTCAATCGTTATACAAACCATGTATTATTTCTCAATGTGTATGGTCTTGACAATGTTTACATTTTTTATTAGGTTGCAGGTCGACTGCGACTGCATGAGAGCGAGAAAGATGAAGAGAGGGTTCATGATCGAGGCGTAAACAAGAAAGAAAATTACACATCGCCCTGAGGCTACTCACATTGTTTTAAAACGAGTCTTCTTAATCCAAGAAGTAAGATGAGTCAAGTTCACAATATCACAAATGATGAACATTTTTCATCCCCGACAATGGGCCCTCAAGAAAAACAAAAGCCAACAAGTCTAGTCCAGAGACACAAAGTCGAGCTTGTTTCATGTCAAGAGGCTAATTAGTTGACGGTCTCCCAAATCGCATTTATCGATACACGACTTTTCTTCTCACAATGCAAAAATCATTGAGAGAGACACTCCTTCTCTTTAAATTAATACCTATGTACTAAATTTGAATGAAATATCATCGAAAATAAAATTCAATGGAACCTTGGTCAAGAATGAACCGGGAATGAACCTGTTGAATGATGAAAGGTTCTTCATCACGCGAAGTTTCATTTAGTATACTTACATTTTCGACGAATGTAGCGTGTGCCAAGCCGTTCAAGCGTCGGTATTTACTGCCATATTCGGAGTAAGAATGGTGCCGCGGGACTTTGAAATATTTTCCTACTTCTTGGACTTGTAAAATGTTTCATTTTCATTTTATTTTCAATTGTTAGACTTTGAAATATTTTCATACTTCTTGGACTTACAAAATTTTTCATTTTTAATTCTTGGACTTGGAAATATTTTCAAGTGTTGGATTTGGAATTATTTTCCAATTGTTGGACTTAGAATCATTTTTGATTGTCGGACATTGTAATATTTTCAACTGTGAGAAACAATCAAATATGAAAAATTTTACAAGTCCAAGAAGTGTGAAAGTATTTCAAAGTCCAATTGGAAAATAATTCTAAGTCCAACAGTTGAAAATATTTCCAAGTCCAAGAATTGAAAATGAAAAATTTTACAAGTTCAAGAAGTATGAAAATATTTTGAAGTCCAACAATTGGAAAATAATTCCAAGTCCAACAGTTGAAAAGTTTTACAAGTCGTAGAAGTATGAAAATATTTTGAAGTCCAACAATTGGAAAATAATTTCAAATTCAACAGTTGAAAATATTTCAAAGTCCAACATTTGAATATATTTCTAAGTCTTAGAAATGAAAATGAAAATTTTTACATGTCCAAGAAGTACAAAAATATTTCAACATCCCGCGGCATCACTCTTACTCCGAGTATGGCAGTAAATACCGACGCGTGATCGGCTTGGCGCAAGCTACATTCGTCGAAAATGTATACTAAATGAAATTTTGCCTGCATCACAATACATGTACTGATAACAAAAGTGGTAAAAGGATAGGAAAATCCGCTTCTTGTAATGTAAGTAAGCAGCTACTTGTAATAGTGAGAAATTTTTCAAAAAAGTGAAAATTTCTCGAGAACTACCCCAAAAAAATTGCAGGTGCACATCTTCAAATATAATACTACAATATGGCCAAGTCACAAAAAAATCCATCCGGTAGTTTCGGAGGAGTTCTAGGAACAAAAAAATCTTATTTATAAATACATATAAATCACAGATAAATAAATAAACATATATATGTTACAGTTAAAACCCGAAATCAGTAAATTCTAAAATTCACTAGTCAAAACTAGTTGCCACAAATGGCTTTAGTCAGAACTAGTTTTGACTAGTTAATTCTAGAATAAAAAAATTGTTTGAATTCATCAGTAAATTCTAGTTATAACTGAAATGAATTGAAATTGTTTGAGTTCAAAAGGTGATGGTATTTCCAGACATACTTCGGCCAAATTGTTAGATATTTGGTAGTTCTGCTCAACTTTGAGGATAAGTAGCTCACACTGGAATAAAATATACGAAAAAGTTCTAAATTTTTCTTCCTTAATTCACACATTAAACCGTACATCATACAAATTTGTCGGTCTATAAATGTTACAAGAGCAAACCTAACAGTGACTAATTGACGCACACCATCCAAGTACAAACAAGCTTTGTGAAAAACAAAAATTCAAGGGTGTTGGAGGCTGGAGGCACTTTGTCTCTGGAGGTACCTTACCTCCGTCTCCAATGAGGCGAAGATGGTGAGGATTTAAACCAAGATGTTGGAGGCTGGAGCATTTTGCCTCCGGAGGTACCTTGCTTCCACTTAGAGGCTTGGAGGTGCTTCCAAAGACCCTTTAGGAGGCACTTTTTTCAACAGTATTCTATTCCTCGAAACCTCATTCAGCCACTTTGATGCTAGCGCTGCTCGGTTCGGAGAAAGGCCAAAGTTTTAAATACACCTTCTGAGTATCATCTGTCATCTGGCAACACTGGTAGGCCAATTTGCTACATCTGGTCACACTGATCAACATTACAAGTGCCTTCGGAGGCGTCTCCAAAGACGTCTTCGGTTTCTTCGACAGTGCCTCCGGAGGCATTTTCTCCAATCTCAGTAATTGCGCTGGAGGCATTTGGAGGTACTTCCAGAGACATACTTTGGAGGTCAGAAGACACCTCCAAACGTGTCCACTGGAGGCAACCGGAGTCGGAGAGTCATTTTCTGTATTCATTCCGGACGCCTCTAAAAAAAAATATGCCTCCAACACCCTTGATAAAAATGCAATTACATTTGTACTAGGGAAGAAATTCATTTTACTGATTGGATTCACCCTTCTTGTTTTCACTAGTTAAAACTAGTTTTCCCTGACAATCATAATTTCTTCTCTATTTCACTTTTTACTAGTCAATTCTAGTTTTCACTAGTAAAAACTAGTTTTACCTGAAATTATTTAAGTTAAAACTAGCTCCAACGCTGAGGGTCACGGTAAATTCTAGAGTTAACTAGTCGAAACTAGATCTGACTAAAGTCATTTGTGGCAACTAGTGTTGACTAGTGAATTTTAGAATTTACTGATTTCGGGTTTTAACTGTAACATATATAAGGAAACCGGAAATTTTTTTATGCCAGTTGTGATCTAGGACCTCTAGAATGTCGAGAAAGTTCATTGTCCCCTTCCCCTGTTGACCTTGCTACGGGTGTAGTACCTCACTTTTCTAGTTAGAAAAGTCGGTAAAACGACGGCTTCCTTGAAATTGCAGCGCGTTCAAGTTGGTACGTCATTATTTTTGGGACTTGGAAAAACTTCAGCCTCTAAGCTTTATATGATAGGAGGGGGACTTGGAAAAATTCTCGGGAAATGCCATTGCAGTCCTGCAATGGCACTTAATTTTCTTGTCAGTAGTTTGCCGTCTCTAAACGTCATCTAGTGTGAGTGGTTTTCGCACATACATCAAAAGGGATAGAAAATAAAGAACATGAAACGTTCGTCGGAACCGAATATCGAAAATCGAATTACCTTCAATCGAGTTCGATACGGACTTGTGACACGTTCACAGATGAACGGTGAACTCTTCGATGACATACAACACGAAGTTAGAATGACAATGTCGACTCACCGTCGTCCCGATCCATACGACACAATACTTCGAGCCGAAGTACAGGCGGGTAGGAAGAGAGGTCGGAGAGAGATTAGTAGGAGTGTCTCGGTAAATCAGACGAGTAACTTCTGAAATAATATTCCTAATGACCGCGTATATTGGAGGGAGTATAACGAACGTGTACGTGATTGAATTCTTGAAAAAAAAAAAAAATATTATGTACAACCAATTCGATCGTGACTAGTCGGTGGCGTTAAGTTTCCATACAGGTTGTGTGTGGTGCACGCTGCTGTACCGCGCGTCGTTCCGTAGTCGAGTGTTCGAGAGTCGTAGTAGTCTGGCAGACAATCGTTATTACGTTTCGTATAATATCGCCGCGTTCGTTTCCTTCTTTTTTCTCGTCTATTATAAGTCTTCGACTCCGTCGTAACTCCCAAGTGCTGGGATACCTTTATTTATTTATTATTTTTCTCAGTCTATAGCGATAATCTATTACTGGCTATCGGGAATTTCAGCGCGTACCGTAATCATCATCCCGGTGTGCGTGGTCCGCGGCAGTGTCGACGCAGATATTCCTGCGAAATGTAGCGTTTTAATTCTTCTTATTGAAATCGTTCGCGAGTTCTTCTGTCTAGTCCCGGTGCGAAAGTGAATATCGTTTTAGCGCTCGGTGAGTGTCTTTGTGATGGGAAAATCGAATAATTCGCCGAGAGAACGACATTGACAGTGCCATATTCGATACACTCGAAAGAATCAATCAGCGGATGCATTTACATTATGGTGAGTCGAATCACCACCACGTGATAAAACACGTAGTTTGTTTCGCGCGTACCGGCGACGATAATTATGTTTTTTTTTTTTTTTTGTATCCTCTCCTCTCTCTTTCGATCGTCGGAAGCTGAGAACGGCACCACAAAGAATAGAGAATACCCAACTCGAGAGTTATCCACGATTCGACTGTAGGTTTATACTGTACACTTGGACGAATTATTACTAAATTTAGGCAACGAATTTGTCCGTCAGCCGACTTCGTCATTCTGATCGAAGGTCGTAGGCGAGTCACTTTGGTTTGCATGCACGTACAAAAATAAGCTCGAAAACGTGAAAACGCTTTCCATGTTTTTCTTCCCCTTCCATTCCGCGTTTCCATACTATTCGGTAATCGAGCTATTCTTAAAGCATTCGTTGTAATATTAAGTATTATGTTCGGATTTGAGAATTCGATGTCGTACGTATATTCGGTGTCATGTTTCTTGAAGTACCTACGATGTTTAATATTCCAATAAACGCGACTCTAGACCCACCGTTGTTGAAAACTAGAAATCTGAAATCGTGTAAAATGATTTAAGGAAAGAAGGGAGATCGATAGACTGCTGCGAGCGTGCGACAAGAACATTTGGTCACTGTCCTTTCCGAGGTCGGAGAAGAGTGAAACGTGTAAGAAGAATTGTCTCCTAATATTCTAATGATTGTATAAACGTGACAGAGTGTCTCGAGCGCGTCGTCCAGTTGTTACGCTGACCAGGTTTTTCACTCGTTGAATCATTATGGAATTAGATTACCACTCTAGCAACAGATATATCGTGCTGAACAGAAGAGACGCATTACCTACTCAGAATGAAAATTACGACTTCCTTAACGATGTTAATTAAACGAGGAACGCAGAGAACCTGTAATTGAAATCTTGAAGATTCGTAAGTTTTCCTGGGTCCCTCATACTATGGTGTACGTAGCCTGAAAGTAAGAATTTTTAGAAATCCCTTCCCTTCGTATCATATGTTATCGTTTGAAAGTCAAAATTCCTTCCGAGTCCCTCTTCATGGCTCGAGAGTCGAAATTTTTAGTATCATATACCCCTAGCTTGAGAGTCAGAATTTTTCCTAGTCACTGTCCTATCATATACTATATAGCTCGAGAGTCATAATGTTTCAATGTTTTTGGTTGCACGACGCACGACAAATTTTTCGAAAAACCATTATAGAACAGGTTCCCTGTTACAAAACTCGGGGAATAAGCCGTGGTATTTGACGGAAAGTTTCATTGACTTGGTTTCTATAGTAAATCGCTGCTTTACGAGGAGTCATGACCGCACTCTTCCAATCGAATGCTCGAGTAGACAAATATTCGAAGTGAATATCAAAAAAAAAACACTCACGCAGTCGCACGACTTTTCAACCACAATGCAAAAATCATTGAGTCATTCCCTCTCTTTAAATTAAATACCAATGACCTGTCCCATCATGTCAAATATTTGTAGAATGAACAATAAAACTCAGTTTATAAATAGTATCACTATGACGTCACATCAACTGATAACACAGTAAAAATACCTACAATCCAATAAGGAAATCTGAATTCTGTTTTAATTTAGGCTACGAATCATCTAAAACCTACGAAACGTCTCCAGAAAAACCTCTCCCCCTCCCCCTGCCCAAACTGCTACGAAACTGTAACAGTAATATTGTTTCTGCGATCTTTGCAAATTGATATTTCGATAACTCCCAATATCATTAACCGTAACCTACGGAAATCGTATTAACTCAATCGGAAACGCGCTGAGAAATTACTATCAATTATTTGTCAAAAAAATT
Source organism: Aspidiotus rigidus (assembly GCA_035079385.1). Classification (NCBI taxonomy): domain Eukaryota; kingdom Metazoa; phylum Arthropoda; class Insecta; order Hemiptera; family Diaspididae; genus Aspidiotus; species Aspidiotus rigidus. Next base: position 193,062 of record JAVHKY010000075.1, on the reverse strand, counting down.
GTTGGTACCCATCTTCAGATTGAGACTATAACTTATCTAAGTCTCGAAAAAACCCATCCGGTAGTTTTGGAGGAGATCCGCGGAAAAAAAATTTCTGTCAGCGTATATATAGGCCTATATTTAAAAAAAAAAAAAACTGATTTTTTTCATGCTGAAAGTAATATAGGGCCTCCAAAGCATCGAGAAAGTTGACTGCTTCTTCCTCCTGTCAATCTTGCTACACATGTAATACCGCACTTTTCGAGCTAGAAAAGTAGGTAAAAAAAAAGAGCTCTATAATCATTTTTTCCTATACATTATTCTTAGCCTAGTATTGGTCTAGTATACTGTATATTAGGCTGAGTGGTTCAATTCTCTATCACTTCCGATTCCTGGCATCTCTTAAAGCTACCTCCAGCTGGTATTCCTCTCGTGCACTCATAAATTGTATTCACGCTATCATCACCATTTTCTATGCAAACAACATCCGAATATTCTTCATCTGGGAATCGAGCTACAAGGAGATCCCGCGAAAAATGAAAAAAAAATCCAATGGGGAAACCTGAATTTTGTTTTGATTTAGGCTAGGAGTCATGTAAAACCTACGAAACGTCTCCAGAAAATTTACTCTGCCTCCCCCGGCCCACATTCTTATGAGGTTATAACAGTTGTTTCTGCGATCTTTGCAAATTGATAATTCGATTACTCCCAAAACCTACAGAATCGTATTAACTCGATTGGAAACGCGCTGAAGAATTACTATCGATTAATCATCAAAACTCGGCGCTCCGCGGCTCGCCAGGAGGGGCTCCCCCCTTGGACCCCCCCCCCAATTGATTTACTTTCAGTCAAACTGAATAGATAAGGCGTGGAACACGTTCTTTGTTTCGAAATTTTCCGGCATAGGCAAATAAATAAAGATCATATTTCATGTCTTTCTCAATATATAAGACTATTTTGTGTTTGAATTTCTTATTTATTCCTCCTACCCCACCTTCTTAGAGGAAGGAGAAGGAGAAACTTAAAGAAAGTGAGATTATTCTAAAAAAAACTCGAGGCGATATTATTCTTTCTGTTATTAGGTCTAATTCAGGTAAATCATTAGGTAATGGAGGATAGGTGAAACCATTGGATTTGGACAAAAAAGGGATTTTATTATGTAATAAACAAGTATAACAATTAGAACACACTTGAAAATTACGAAAATCTTCTTCGGGAAATTCAGATGTCAATAATTCAGAATATATCGAAGGTATAGATTTTAAGTCTTTCAAAAACCATAATCGATCACATACATTGCAAGCATATCCAAATGGATTTTGAATGAATTTCTTTTCAAAATTAGAATCAGTGGCAGAATAATTTTTTTTAGGGTCCTTACATTTTTGAATGCCTTTTTTTTTTTTTCTTATATCACTTCTTAAATCATGAGCTTTCTTTATCTTATTACTTTTCAACTTGCTATACCTTACAAGCATAAGATCTGAATTTATTCCATGTCTGACTAACTTATCTTCATCAGTCATCCATGAACAAGATGGTAAATCATTCAAAATTTCTTGTATTTCATTTTCATTCGTTTTTTTAATACTTTGTTCTAGTGTCTTTTTTGTTAACCTGTAATTTTTACGATACTGCGCATTTCTATCTTGACTACAAATTTTTTTGGGGGATTCATCACGACTGTCAATCATGGCTTTTCTTTTTATTCGATAATTTCTACAATATTCAGCATTTTTAGTTATCTTGGTACTGTTTTTTATTTGCATTCTCATTTTTTTATTAGGTTCACATATTTCATTATTGATCATTGTAGGATTTGCGTTCTTAATTTTTTTCACATCCATTTTCAAAAGAAAGAAATAAGAAAGAAAACGAAAAGCAAAAATTATGAATTAACCCTACGAAAATGAGCAAATAAATATTTAAAAAAACACTGCAAAAAGAAAGAAAAATAAACAGGTGAATTAATTAAGTAGGGACAACTCAGCACTTCAAAAAATAAAATAGCAAAAATATAAATAAATGAAACTACAAAAAAGAAAACAAATAATTCAATAGAAAACAAAAAATGAATGATATGAATATAAATGAGCAATTAATAAAGAAATAACAAGGCGAAAAGGAAAGAAAATAAACAGATTACATAGAAAAAACTCAGCACTTCAAACCATTAACAGCACTAGGCACTCGGTAAGGGCTTTAAATTTTAATAAGTGAACTTGGTGAAAACCAGAGGCGCACTGATTATTTTCAGTTGAACGAGTTACAAAATTTCTCATTTATTCCCCTTACCCCACCTCTTTGAAGGAAGGTGAAGGAGAAACTTAGAGAAAGTGAGATTATCTTTAGAATTGAAAAGGTCGCGCCTCGCCAGGGGCCCTACCTTTTTTAAATCTATAGCTACCTAAAATCTGTTGCTACCTAACATGGGATGCTGTGGAAAATCTGTCGTTTTTATCTGTCGCTCGATTATGCTCGATTTTTCAGAAATACCTCCTCGATATACAAGACGTGTTCCACGTCAAAAAATTGTTGGTACCCATCTTGAGATATGAGACTATAACTTATCTAAGTCTCGAAAAACGACGGCTTCCTTAACGAAGTTAAACGAGGAACGCAGGGAACCTGTTTTATGAGTCATATGGGATTTGATATTGAGAATTCAGACAGCCTAGACCGAGATAAAGCTAGTTTAAAAAAGGCCTAGACCTCCTATAAGCCTAGTATAATGTAGTTTGAGAGTCTAAATTTTTCTCGAATCTCCAGCTACATATGATAGGAAGGGGACTTGGAAAACTTTCGACTCTCAAGCCATATATGGTAGAAGAGGGACTTGGAAAACTTCCTATCATATATGGTTCAAGAGTCGAAATTTTTCCAAGTCCCTTTCCTATCATATATGGCTAGAGAATCGAAATATTTTCCAAGTTTTTTGTTGGACGGCGCACGAAAAATTTCTCAAAAAGCCCCCCATACAACAGGTTCCCTGTTAAAAATCCATCCAGTAGTTTTCGGAGATCCGCGGACAAAAAAAGTTTATTTATGCCTAAGTATAGACCTATACGTACAGAGAAACCTGATTCTTTTTAGGCTGAAAGTAATATAGGACCTCTAAAGCGTCGAAGTATACTGTATATTATGTGAGTTTCTCAATCCTTTATCATCTCCGATTCCTGGCATCTCTTAATGCTATCTCCAGCTGATATTCCTCTCGTGCACTCATAAATTGTATTCACGCTATCATCACCATTTTCTATACAAACTCCATCCCAAGATTCTTCATCTGGGAATCCAGGTACAAGGAGATCCCGAAAAATTAAAAAAATCAATGTCGAAGCCAAAGAAGCAACCAATCACCCACCAGTCAACCCCTCATTCCTTCCCTCACGCTTCAACATTTCCAAACGTATTAACAAAATACCTCACTTTTCTAGCTAGAAAAGTCGGTAAAAATATAGCCTGGTTCACTCGTTAGTCTCACTTTTCTAGTTAGAAAAGTCGGTAATTGTCTTAACCCCATTCTTGTGTGTTTTCATGCCTAACACGCTTGGTGACTTCGTCTTAAAATTTATATTTAATATAATGCATTTCTAGAAGTATCCCCTTTAGACCAAAGAAAATCTCGAGGCCGGCCCCGTACTAGGTGAGTGAACAAAATTATTGAATCGGTTGAGCCAGAATGGGCAAGTATAGCGAAGGATAGAATAAGATGACTCATACCTCTCGGTGGGCGGATTAGGCGGTGACTCTCCTCCTAATCAGTGTTATGAATGAATAAATAATGCTATTGAGTTCGTTATTTGATAGATCCTACTGCTGCCTGAACGACAATTCACCTGATAAACTAGAAATTCAGCGTACGGTGTGTCTTGTTCGATAACCAAGTGGAAAGGATCTCGGGAACATTTTGAGAAGCACATTGGGTTCGTGTGACCCATAGAACGTCATCTTCATAAATTGAATCAAGAAAATTGTCAATTCTTCAGTGATTACTTATAACTGAGTATTATGCGGGATTGGCGTAATTGCCTGATTCGTGAAATTGTAAACGGCTTTGCTGATTTCGTGTATTTGAACTTGCTTTCATGTCTCCAGAAGAAAAAACAATTCCAGAGGGACGTTAAAGTATTCGAGAATCGTTTCGCTAATGCATTTGATCATTGAAATCGTTCTAGGTCGGAGGTTCTGAACTTGTACAGAGCTTCCTGCACTGAACCAATTTCAGAAAAGAAATTAAGCAGGAGTAAAAACTCTCACTTGAATTTATTTACTTATTTATTTTAACGAGCTGTCAGCTACACTGGGGCTATTCACCATAGCGTACAAAATTATTGAATAATCATGTTGTTGAATGAGAAAGGCAGTAAGGAAGGTGAACTTTTTATTGATTATAATTGAGTGGAGTTTGTGCGGACAGTTAGGATTTTTTAGATGTTAGAGTGAAAGTTAGTTAGTTTTAGGTATTGTAGGGTATCACAAATGGTTTCGTGGTTGTTTTTGAGTGCTTATTCGTGAAAGAACGAAGTGGTGAGAGTTGGGAGCAGGAGAAAAAAGGGTCCATTGTTGAGTTGCTTTGTTGGCAGTAGGGACAAGATGAAAGGGTTAGGATGTGGGGGGTTAGTTATGTGGGAATGTGTAATTTTTGTGGAGAAAGAATGACTCTTGTCTGGTGTCCAAGGGATGGGGATTTTCTTTACACGAAGGAGTTCTTAGTTGGATTGATTTTTCCAAAGTGTATTCCATGACTGGGTGATGAGTGAAAGGTCACTGATTTTTGTAGTCTAGAGACGGAACGGCGGAGGGTGAAGGAGGTGGACAACAGCGCCAAGTTCGGAGCGGTCAATGTCTCCCGGGGATTCATATCATGCAAATTATTTGCGTGTTAATTGAGTCCACGTGAAAAGTATTAGAAGAATCCGTTGTATGATTGGGTTAGAGTTGTATGGGTCTTTAGGGGATGTAGTGAAGAGAGAGAATTTGCCGTTTGAGAGTAATTGGAAGAGTTCTGATATGATATTTTTGGAAAAACTTTCGCCAAAATTATTTTTAAAATACTTGAAAAGGAATAAAATTTGCTTAGAAAAACTTTTAGTTCACAAATTTGGCAAGGTTGTTGCTGATTTCATGAATTTGGCATAAAAAGCTGCCGATTCTACAAATTAGGCAGTTACACGAATCTCGTGTAACACAACAATATGATTTTGTGATTGCATCTGGAAAAGTTTTCCCAACTCTCTCTACTCATGTACGTGCTGATAAAAGATTGTCCGTTGTCATGAAAGTATAAGCAGAGAGCCTGTTTGCTGAATAATGTAGAACTCGAAGAGCTTTGAATGCACTGCATCCGTAGGTGTCTCAATCATAACATTGAAATTTTTCGAACTTGTTTTTTTCGTGTACATTTGTATCTCAAAAGTCCAAATTCATTGAATCCTGACATGAAAGAAAATGGAGAATAAGGAGGAAAAGTTCCCTTCTTCCCGAATCTCACCAACGATGTAATGCAGGGTTTTTCAGTGGAAACGGCGTTCCCTTCTCGTTAATTCCTTTCAAATATGCGAGGAGAAAAGTGGAGAAAAGTTGGAAGAACAGAAACTGGTTTTTGAACGACCAACATAGCGTTTCCAGAAAGCTCGGTTCTTGGAAAAAAAGTGCTGTAGTAATGAAATAACTCGAGCATCGAAATCTTTTTGATTCATTTTCCTTCTGTACATCCCCGATGACGATATGAATCTATACAAATTTAAACCAAAATATCTCGAGAAATACTGATTTTCTCGAAAAAGTCAAAAGAACAAAATTTATTCTATTTAAAATTTTCTTTCAGATTTGGTATCTTTCAGAATTTTTCTAACAAATTTTGAAATTACTGTTTTTTTAACTAGTTTTTGTCTGTAGACCCAGTGTTGCGCCTGGCAAATTGGACTAACCTTCCCCCTGTTACCCTTGGGTGGACACCGAACAATTTCCAAGAACAATCATACCTCCCTTGTGGAAAAAATGGCGTCAAAAGACTCATTCGTTTTTATACAGGGTGTCCACTTGTCTGGAAAATCTGGAAGTCGGGGAAAAGTCAGGGAATTTTTTGAGATTCGTCGAAAAAAGTTCAAGCTAGGAAGTTTTTCCTCTTCTTTTTTTTTTCTTGCTTTTCAGTGGAGATTATGGTCTGGAAAAACCTGAAAAAGTCAGGGACAAGTCATGGAAAAGTCAGGGAATTTCATTTCAGAGAAAAAGTGGACACCCTGTTATAGGCTGGAGATTGAAGTCTCGCTCGGCTCCTAGATGAAGACCAAAAATCGAAGAAAAGCTTGTTAATGAAACTCTCGGTCATGTGGCCCATTCTTTACAGAGATGGGAAATTTTGTGCAATTCTTGTTTACATTGCATTACTCATTCCAACGCGATATTAGGAGTGCATTTTTTTTTGCTTCACTCGAAAAATATGGTCGAACTTCATATTTGAGTTTTTTAACAGGGAATCTGACCTACCCCAATAAAGGAGGAGCACTCGAAAAATATCGGTCTTCGCGGTATACATATATGATGGGATGGGAATTCAGAAAAATTCCGACTTTCGAAACATGGTGTTATATGATAGGAGGGGGATTTGAGAAAATTTCTACTCGCGAACTAAAGACCGGAACTTGGAACGACGAGCCATGTTTTATACGATAGGAGTTGGATTCGGAAAATCTTGAATTTCAAGAAGGGGAACTTGAAAAAATTTCCAATTTCAAAATATATACGATAGGAGGGGAATCAGAGAACATGCCGACTTTCAAGCCATATTTAATGATAGACAAGGGCGTGGAAAGAATTTCAATATTATCTTCGACATATATCGCGTGAACCAAAACGATGTTACTATAGTTGAATGAGAGTTGGCACTAAATCTCAGAACGTTGGATGTATAAAAGGAGGAGGTGTCTTCCGTTGGATGTATAGTTCAGATCTACGAAATTTGTGTCCCGATTTTATTTTCAATTTGCGTCTTTGCCCAACTTTCTACGACTTTCTTGAGCCGAGTCATGGACCAAAATGTGCCAAAAATTAACTAATAATTGGTCAAAATTTCCGAAATAAGAAAATGAAAATGCACGTTTCTTCAAACATTTTTTTCGGAATCAGCGTTACATTTCACTTTCAAATCTAGTAAAGTAAAGAAGTTTGGACGATTTTTAATTTTTAGAAATTCTGTTGGCACATTTTGGTCCATAACTCGGCTCCCTAAAGTCGCAGAAAGTCGGGTAGAGGCGCTAATTGAGTATGAAATTGAGCTACAAATTTCGTAGATTTGAAGTATACATCTTACGTCTTGCGTTTTTGCGCTGGAGTGAACTTGGCAGAAACACCCACTCTGGGTGGTCCACTCGGTATGATTATGATAGGGGAAGAACTTGGGAAAATTTCAACTTTCGAACTAAATATGATAGGAAGGGAGTCGTAAACATTTAGACCATGCGGCATTCCAATTTCGAATTCAATTCTCGATATCAAAACCTATTCGGCCCATAGAAAAGGTTTCTTGCGTTCCTCGTTTCACTTCGTTAAGGAAGGCGTCATTTTTTGGGAGGTTTGAGGGAATAAATTTTCCTTATCCCCCTCTTGGAATCCGCGTCTGGTGTAGACGCGATTTGTGTAACTGTCTAGTTGGTAAAATTCGTCAAAATTGTGTTCAGTTGACGACATCCTGATCCTACGCTTCCAGTTGTATTTTTCATTTATATATATATATTTTTTTTTAATATTGTAATTAATTTCTAGGTTGTTGAAAAAGCATCGAGGTATAATTTTTCGTAAAAAAAGGATTTTGCTATTCTTGATATACGTAGTTCGTCAACTTGTACTTTGCCCCAACTGAGAGCCCAAAGCCTGTGGAGTAAAAAAGAATCAAAAAATGTTACATGGAGCGTGCTTCCAATTACTATTTTTGAATATTTTAGCCAATATTTCACGAGATACTTGTGATTAACAGAATTTGACTGTATTTTTCCTCTATGTAATTGTATTGAATGGTGATAATCGCTTGTGTGTCGCATGTGCAGCACCGCCCGTCATCCATTATGGAGTAGGTGCGGGTTGCGTATGCATTTAATATTGTTTCCTCCAACACCGGAATCGACCCTTTCAAGTATAACTTCAGTGAAGGAGGAATCTCCTAGGCGAACCCCCTCTTCTACTCGGCAACTGCCAAGCTGCAGTGCCCCCCTGGCACGCACGAAAACATAAGAACACTCAAAACAACAAACACCACCACAATACACAATACAGTAGGTCACTGTTGGAGGTTCTTCATCTTCTTCTCCCTTCAGGGAAGATCTTGGTCCTCTTCTTCCTGCAGATCTGGATGTTGATGCTACGCAGGTGTTGAGTAGGCCATAGAGTGGTTCTGCATTTGCCTATTCCATTCCTGATCCATCTTCCTCTTCATGATGGTGGCTGCAAATGCAGACACCTGGTTCCATGCTTCTTCAGAACCTAGCATGGTGGGTACCAGGCTACTCGGGTCGAGCGCTTCATCTACCCCGATCTCTTGAAGAGATCGACTAAGCTCGTCCCACTCACGCCTCCACGCCTCACACTCAAATAAGGTGTGTTGTGGTCCATCATCCCGCCCTCGGTTACAGTGCGAAAACGTTGCCTGCTCAACTTTCCTTAACTTCTCGTGAAGGTACTTGTTGAAGCAGCCATGGCCGCTTAACACCTGCGTCAGGTGAAAGTTCAGCTGACCATGGTGTCGGTTCATCCACTCATCAAGGTCGCGTATTAGCACACGGGTTGTCCATGTACCCAGCTCACTCTGGGCAATTCTTGCTTTCCACTTTACAAGCAAGGAGCGCCTGGCCTCCTGCTTGACCCGTAAAGCTTCTCGGTTGGTCGTCGTTCTCTTCTTTTCTTCGAACACCACCGCTCTCTCCTCAGCAAGGAGCTCGATTGGTGGTAAACGTGCTAATACACAAAGAGCCTCCGTCGAGACAGTGCGGTAGGCACTAACACACCTTGGCGCAGCTCTTCGTTGGATTTTTACCATCTCTCTCCTTCGGTATGGTATCTTCATGCAGTCGGCCCATACTGGCGCTTCATATAGGAGGATCGACAAGGCGGTGCTCATCATGATCCTTCTCCTTGCTTCTCTCGGTCCTCCTAGGTTCCTCATCAGGCGGCTTGGGTATCCAACTACCCGGCCCGCCTTTTCCGCTGCCATCAGAAAATGGTGCCTGAAGCTCAGCGTTGAGTCAAACCAGATGCCCAGGTATTTCATTTGCTTCTTGATTTCAATTTCCACGCCTCGCAGGCGAAAGGTTGGTGGCTTGAACTTCCGACGGGTCGTGAATAAAATGGCCTCCGTCTTACTTGCTGCTAGTTCAAGTCCAGCCGACTCGATCCAACGCGTCACATCCTGTAGGGCCCGGTTTACCCTGCTCTCCACCGCTACAGTTGTTTCGGCGGTGCATACCACCAGGGTGTCATCCGCATAGCAGATAAGCTTAACCCCCGGTGGCAGCTTCACCTTAAAGATTCCGTTAAATGCGACGCACCACAAAAGCGGCCCAAGGACCGACCCCTGCGGCACCCCACAAGTGACAGGGCGCTTTACTGTATCAGCAGACGTCTCTGCCTGGATTTCACGGCAGCTAAGATAGCTGCTGATCATCCTGAGCAGGTATGCGGGCACTCCTGCGTTCACAAGAGCTTCCAATATCATCGTCCATGGAATTGAATTGAACGCATTTCTTATGTCGAGGCTGACGGCTGCGCAAAACGGACGCATATCAATTGCTGACTTGGCTATCCTCTTCAGCCGGATCCCAGCATCTGATGTGCAGCGTCCAGTTTGAAAACCGTACTGGCTATCAGAGATTATATCTCTTTCCTTCAGATAGCTCTCCAAACGATTGGCTATCACTCTTTCTAGAAGTTTCCCAACATTGTCTAGCAGACAAAGTGGACGATAAGAGGATGGTAGACCAGGTGGTTTATCCTGTTATCGATCAACGCTAGCCTGGCTTTCTTCCATCGCACAGGGAACAGTCCCCCAACAATTGCCGCATTGAATGTATCAACAAGCAGTGCTGGGTCAACTGAATGTATGGCGCTCCAGACTGGATTTGGAATCTCATCCGGGCCTGGAGCCTTCCAATACTTACCCCGCAGTCTATTGACTGCTGCATCAACCTCCTCGGTGCCTAGGAGGGATATACCATCCTCTTCTACTATTGGTAGCGTTAGCATTGGTGGTGGCTGCTGTGGGAACAAGCCATCAATGATTTGACCCACAACATCCGGCTCCATTCGGCTTATTGCTGAGAGGCCTTTTAGCTTCTTCAGCACTAACTTATAAGGCTTCCCAAACGGGTCGTCATCTGCCATCTCACATAGCTCTCGCCATGCAGCACTCTTGCTGTCCTTGATGGCCTTCTTCAGCCTTTTACGAGCCAGCTGGTATTCGGTGCAACCGCCCGCGCCCCTTCGCGGCCACTACTACGCTGGTATATCCCTGACGGTTGCACTCTTTTCTCAATTCGGCAGTCTTGTTGGTCCACCAGTAAACGGCCCTCTTCTTCTTTGGTGGACCTATTGAATGGTGATACAAATTGTACAAAATTGGAGTGACCAATCAATTAGAGACGAGAAAACGTTCACCAAGGTTTCAGTTGACCAATCAACAACTTCCAATTTTCCTATCATCTGATTGGACGTGGTGATGGTCGCCGAATGTTTGCATCAAAAATTTTGGCCTACAATAGGGTCCCTGTGAACAGTTTTTTTGTATAATGCTAATGTGGGAAGTTTACAAGCAAACATCAGATTTCAATTAACTCTTAACGTGTATACTTTTGTGAGACCAGAGAGTGATGACAACGTTACGGCGAGTTGTAACCTAGAAGAGACAAGAGAGGAAAGAAGACCCACGGCTTTTTCAACGAAGTTGCACGAAGAGTGCAGGCAACGTATTGTATACGAGTAAGATGAATTTGTTACTCGATGGCCAAAACTATTAGGATTTTTCTCTTTTTATATCTATAGCTCAAAATTCGACTTGTTCCCAAGTCTAATAATACATTGAGAACGACAAATACCACAGGCGGCTTTTTGCAATTTCCCTACGTACATTTACTCTTTGTAGTATTTGTCGATTTTCGGTCTTTTACTCATTGTGGTATTTGTCGTTCTCAATATGTCGGGCCGTAACTTGCAGGAACGAATCGATTCAATCTAATAATACAGCTGAATGATCAAAATTTTTCAAGTTCCTCCTTTTTGACATGTACACGTATGTAGCTCGATAATCGTAAATGATAAACCAACAATATTTTCATACTTTCATAGTTCTAGAGAGAAAAAAAGATCGACAGATTATTTTTAATTTTTTCTTAGGCCCGTACTGAAGTGAAGGATGAAGTAACGTACACAGGTTTATCCATTTTTGGCCACAAGTTGTCACAACAATCGTTATTCTCAATAAAGATACATATTGGGCGTTGTCATTGTTACGAGCGTCATTCCTTTAATAGAATTCGTGTGTACACCATCATGCAAAAGAAATAATACTGTACCCAAAGACAAGGAGGAATGCGACGAGGAGCGAATGAGAGGTGTGAGTTTTATAGCTTACAGTAATAGTTTAACACTCCGGTGAAAATTTGACTAGAATAAATTGCTCGAGCTTTATACTCGTGCGTAACTTTCTATTCCATAATTTCTTTTTCTGCTCTTCAAATCATCGTACAATTGATTTAGGGCCTATAAATTTCTACGGAGCACGTTGTCATTCTGACACAATGACACAACTACTTCTCATGCAGCCAAACGATTTATAAGCGAGATCGATTGAGAGAATAGTGATTTGGTGACAAGTAATCGACGTTCAATATTTTAGAAGCACTTTTCTTTTCATCTCATAACAAGAAGTCGGAAGTTTAATGGTTGCTATGCTTGAATAGCTGGCAGAGAACGTGTAGACGTAAAATATTTTGAATGACACGTTGCGAACTGGTGTGAGGACGGACTCTGAGCTTGTGAGACACGACTGCGCAAAGATGACAAAAAAACTGGGAATATTTAGAGCCTTGAAAGACTTTTTGTTCATTTTGAGAGCTGAAGGACACTCTTGGTAAAGCGAGACGAAGCGCTTAGAAAAATCTTCATGTCTAGCAATTTTCAGACAGATTCTCCTTCTTTTCTGTTTAACGAATTATAAAAGGAAATTTTCTCACAAACAGTAAGATTTTGTGCTTTATTATGGCTGTGGATCGGGCAATGTCAGTGGGAAAAGTCATTATCTAGCCGGTCCCCTTCGATAACGAAGGTAAACCTTCGTTTTTGAAAAAGAAAAAATGATACGAAAAATTTCATTCGTATCACTGTATCTTTGAATCATATTAATGAACTTGTTCACTCGTTGTATTTGCTGCTTGTTTGCTAGTTACTCGGTATCAAAAAGTTTATATTTCCTCGATTTTATAACATTTCGAAAATTTAATTTTCATCGAACTTTCATTATCTTCAGTCAGTTTCGATGTGTCATGAATTAGAAACTTGAAGAAAAAGTCCATTCTACAGTACTCATCAGTGATGAGAAATCCAGCGAGGTGTCTTTTTTATAGATGTGGACTACCTAATTATATACTTGTTAGCAAGTACGAAAGTATGCAATGCAGAAAATCAAATTCGACAACGTTCGCTATTAATTGCTTCTGATTAACGATTTAAAATGGGTGTTCAATACATTTCTAACCTGGTCCCAGCACCATTTTTGCCGCGTATTTTTCTGTTTTCTGTTTTATTCCTGTTTTATATTTTAATTATCTTTATTTTTTCACCACTTCGTTTTCCATTCGTAACCATTTTTATGTCTTTGATTGGGTTGTTTCTGTTCACATTTCTACGCTGTCTCTGTTTTCTATTTTACTTTTACTCGCGTTCGTTTTTTATTTTCGAAGCTTTTCTGGATTCGATACATTTTGACCAAGCTATTAATGTTACAAAGTTCAAGTAAACTGACCATAGGAAGAATGAAGAAGAAAAAGTATCCGAATTATTATATCAACTACATCGTTTCAAGCATGAGAAAGCGATAAATAATACAAGAGAGTGGACGAATGTATTTGATCGAAGATCTCTGTACGTAACCTATCCAAATTGAGGAGATATCTTCCATAATTTAGTCTTTATGAGGTCCGTATACGGGCGAGGATTTCATCGGATTATAGACGTAAACTTTAGAATACGCGTTATTATTATTTTTTTAAACTCAACGTATGTTTCTAATGTCATAATACTCGTATCATTTGAAGGTATCGCGGTATTATTTATACATACTGTAAGAATATTAAGTGCGAGTATGTGTGTACCCATGTGGGAGAGACATTTATGCGTAGTATTTAAATGAGAGTCACAAATTATGGCTTATGTGTAAGAAGAATCTGAATGGCCTAGTTTTTTCAACGAAGAAATGTATTATAAAAGTGAAGTCAAATTTAGAATTGTCTACAGTGATAAAAAAATTAATCCGAGAGAATAAGATGGACGAAGATTCTTCAGGTTTGTAATGAGGAAGACTAAATATACCTGATTTTTCGAATTCGTACTGTTCTAATGGCGAATGCCTATTTATAATAGGTAGTAAATAAATTGAAAACTTCCACCTCTATCCTCATAGTTGCAATTCTTCAACGCTACCTTTACCTTTTCGTATGAAAATTGGCGATCATCTTTCTAATATTGAAATCCACTCAAGATCCTTCCCTCCCCGCATCTTACCGACCTTATGTTCTGGCTTCTGTTTTTGGCAAACTTTTCCAAAAAGGACTGTGAATGCAAACGATTGATCCTTATTATTTGTACCACAAATTCATTGCACTTCTAGTACATTAGACCGCTGTATGCAATCACAGTAAATGGAGAGCACTATTCACACAGATTCTATTCCAATATTGAACCAATACTGATCGTTAATCCAACTATCTCCCGGGCTTCTTACCCGTGGACACCAATTTAGTTATCTCCTCAAATTCCTAGACGGCGCAGCGATCAAACTGTGTAACCCAATCTTCTCGTCCTTTCTCGATTCTTCGTGCTGTTTTATTATGGGCTGATACGCAACGCTACCCAGTTGTTCGCTCTCAACGTCTCGTTCAGAATCACTGGTCTAGACAGGTTAACAAATCCTTCGTAAAATTCCCAGATACAATACAACCTACAACCCTAGGTTTAGCCGCTTAGCCTATATACCAAGCTGACATTCCCCTTCTACAATTCCACTTATTTTTGATTACCGATAACTCTCTCGCATCTACTGCCCAGTTGCCCCATCTCCCTACCTACCTGCCCTTTCTCCTCCCCGAAATTCTCTACTCCTATCATGACAATCTCATCCTAGACCACCATCTCAAATTCCAGACTCTTCTCATCTTCTCATCCACCCCTTCTTTCGCCTCGACCTGGCTATCGCCCAACATAATCTACATAAGACACATTAGAGACATGATTGCTGATGACTTCTCTTACCACAACCTGGGTTTTACAGATGGATCCAAATCGGGCTCCAAAATTGACTGCACTTTCTCCATCAATGGTGAAGTGTGACTCTTTTGTAGGAAAAACTTGACCTTCATATATTGTGCTGAACTATCTGCCATTTATTCCTGACTTACTCACCTCACTCTTCTCCCTCAACCCTGTGAAATACTTCTCCTTTTTCTCCTTTCTCCTAGCAAACCCCGCCCCCTCATCCAATCATGTCCTTCAATGCATTCTCATCCTCCTGCCTACTTTGACATCTTCTCTGTCTTCAGTTGCTTTCCTCAGGATCCTTGGTCATTCGACGCAGTGGATCTGGTTGCCAAGCAAGCTTTGCTCTCCCCCCCTGTGCCCCACGATTTAAAATCTTTCTACCGTTTCCAAATCATCTCATCTCGGCACAGCCTTTGATCCTTTTAATCATCAATTAAGAAATCCGCGATACCCTGGTTTTATTCAATCTGTTACTCACGCCGTTAAGTTGTAACTCGACTACCAATTGGGTACACTCGCCTAATTCACTCCTTCTTACTCCTTGGACTCTCTGCTCCTCTTTCATGCCAATATACAGTCAAACTGAAAATTTATCCGTATCTAATTTTTTCACCTGCCCTTCTCTTGTAAACATCACACATTCATTTTCTGTTTCCTCTAAAGCTCCTTCTGCTCTTTTCAACAACTTGGAAACCATTTCTAACACTTCAAACTTCCTCTAATTTACCTATTATTACAAATCTATTTATTTAATCTCAATATTTCTTGCCAAGCTAATAAAGTTCATCACGGGTGACGTCGCAATGCGATATTTGACACCGATATCACACTAATTTCTTCCAGTGAATTGTCGATTCCCATAAGAATAGCATTGGTAACATTTGATCATATATCAGTATTCAAAAATGAAGAATAAATAAGGAATAAAAAGTTGATTCTCAAGTAGTGGATAGCTTCTGGATTACAAATACATAAACTTTTTATTGCTTAATTATTCTTCATTTTGGAATACTGATGTATGATCGAAGGTTACCCATGCTATTCTTATGGGAATCCATGTTCGCTAAAAGCTGCAGTACTGCATTTTCCTCTGTTATCAGTTGACGTGACGTCAGGGTGATGGACTTTATGACCCTTTGAGTAGTTAGATAGCTTGTGAAACAAAAAAAATCATTTGTTCAGAATTTCTTATTTACCTTTTGTGCTACACGGATGTGTTCAAATCAGGGCCCAGAACCTAAGTAGGTGTAAATGTGAGGTATGGGGACATGATGAGTTTGACAGGTGAAGATCATTGACCTTTCTGTTTGACATCTTGTCAGTCTGCACATGCATATATAGTTATCAGTATGTGACAAGACATGGATGGTTGGCTTATTGGTGTGTGCGTGTTATTGCTTCCTTTTTTGTTGCCTAAAATAAATAAATAAATAAAATGTATTGGCTAGCCTAGGTTTTAAACCTTGTACATTTGACTTGGAAAGTTCAAAGTTGGCACCCTACACATTTGGCTGCTTGGCTATGGTTAATTAATTAATTAATTAATTAATTGATTCTTAATTAATCAACTTAGCCATCAAAAAAAGGTAGCAGCAATATATACACTTAAACACACACACCAATGAGCCAACCGCCAACAACAAACACATGTCAACTTGTCATATCCTAGTAACTACATGTGCATGCTCAGACTGATGTCAAATGAAAAGGTCAATGACCTTCACCTGTCAAACTCATCACGTCCCCATACCTCACATTTACACCTACTAACCTACTCTGGATTCTCTCGATCCTCACTTTCTATCCAAGCCCCTCTTTCTACAAATCTAATGGTCTTGAAAATTCTCTTTCTTGTCCACTGGTCAACTTCTTCCTCATCTCTTTTCTATGGATACCACAATATTTTTTCGAATTCCCAGAATAGATACAGAACCTCGGCCCTCAGAATGACAATGAATTCATCCACCTTCCATGTATAGCTCAATGATTGAATTTTCTCTCAGTCCTCCATATGATAAATATATATCTTTGTATTTCTTCATAGTTCTTGAAGTGGAGCCTCGAAATCACAATGTGCCGGATAAACAACGGACCAAAGAAGTTTCCATAAAACAGGTTCATTTTCTCATTTACAGATTTTCCTTGGCCCTCCTGTTATAGAAATAGCGTGATAGTCAAAATTTTTGAAGTAGCTTAGAACCTCATTCCCTTAATTGGAATTACATTTGCCAGAAGGACGGCGAAAGTTTTCCTTGAATAACCTGTCCTTAAAACACTTTTTTTTTTTTTTTTTAATAGAGATTTGAAACGATTTTTCGCTCGACTTAGAAAGAAATTACAGACACTTCAGTTTCATAAGGATGGAGATTTTCCTTTAGCTGTCATCAAATATGGAGTGTTTTCAGATTTAGCTGAGGCCTGACGTTACCTCATGAAGAACGATTTCTTGGTAAAGAATTTTGTAGAATGGTTTGTGGAAGTAAAAACTTCAAAAATCTCGACC
Source organism: Aspidiotus rigidus (assembly GCA_035079385.1). Lineage (NCBI taxonomy): Eukaryota > Metazoa > Arthropoda > Insecta > Hemiptera > Diaspididae > Aspidiotus > Aspidiotus rigidus. Next base: position 176,060 of record JAVHKY010000075.1, on the reverse strand, counting down.
CGAAACTGTTCGCTCGAGAGATTACGTGAAAAATCGTCTTGCATTCCTTGTGCAAATGATTTTTCTATACATTTTACATAATTACGTATGTTACGTTGAAAAAAAAAAAAAAAAATGAAGGAACGAAGAAACGAAGTGTTGTAAGATGATGTGGTGCATTAGTTCGAACATCGTCTTACAAGACATCCTCGACCTTTGGGTAATCGACGGACAGAATACGAAAATCAGTAGTCTAGGCCAAAGAATCCATCAGTAATGATTGAAATGCGGTGCACTCATGACTCTTGTCTTCGTATATTCCGAATTGAGATCAAGTATTAATTACAAAGTTAACGGTATTCTTTCAACGTCGGAAAAAGCACATCGTCAAAAGAATGGGTGTAATTTTGAAAATTTATACGTACTGGTATTACTATTTCTGGCACGTTTGACTCGTATACATATATCCGCGGCTTCATATTCGGACATTAGAATTGATTTAGTCGAGATAAGTACAGTTGTTGTCGGATGACGTTCGCTGGTTCATCGCAGCTTTTTTTCTCGGTGGAAAAATTCGCTTTTAGCTGCTTCGTGTGAATTAATTAACGATGTCCGAAACTGTGCGAATGTGTCTGAGGCAGCTGTTGGTGGAGAAGATCTTCATTTAACGGCATATTATGATCGGGTCTTGTAAGGCTGCCTAATTTGTCAACAATAATCGATCGGTCCTGCCATTGACACCCTGCGACTCTTGCGAGTGTGTCAATGTAAATTGTCGAAGATCGTCATTTCCTGCAAGCAGTAAATGCACAGCACATGTCACCTCTGTTAGACAATGAAGACTTCTCGTCTGTCGCACTGTTTACCAATGTTCTCCAAATATAGTTAGTATGTGAAAAACGTCGATTGTTGCGAACGTTTCATACATACGAGACAATTCATCAGTCAGTATTTCTTGTAGTCAGAATTGCGTGACCTGTGGTGATCACCTTCAGTTGACGAAAATATTTTGCGAATCGATGGTACAGCGGTTATTTCCTCTTTTTACAAAGACTATCCTAAATGGCATTTAACTGATATTCGATCAATATTAAATGAAATTACTATTTCGACTTTGACCTTTCTACTGTCGCGCTTGTGAAATATCTGAGTATTTAGGATGTATGCTGATTTTGTACCCATAAAATCGTCTCATTTGTAATGCAATTTCACTTGAAAATATTATTTCGACGACGACGTTAGTATCGCTTGTACGGCACGTGATTGCGTCTTAATTTTTCATCAGAAAGTCAGCAAATTTATTACTAATTCATTGTTTCATGTTTCATGTTGCAGGTAAGCTTTTTCCGCTTGGTTTATAAATTGCGAGTTCCAGACGTATATACCTACTATTTGGGTTCACTAAACCGCTGCGATTTACACGCGATTTGCGAGTTCATTATTATTCTGAGTAACGTATAGACATTATTTCTCTCCGACAAATATTCTCTAATAATATTCAAGTTTCATTACTATCGCGAGGAATTAAAAAAACGCATTTTCTAAGAATAGATTGATCGGCGTTTTCTATTTTTGAAGAAGAATTTGGCGTATCGAAAATTTGTGTCTAGTGCTTAATATCAATAATGATGATGATTCTTCTAATGATTTGAAAACCTTTGGATGGATGCAAGTATGGTTGTGCAAACGTTACCTCGATTAACGGCGTTGTGTGGTAACTTTGATCTAGACCAGAAGAGACGTTGAAACGGAGGCTGAGATATGAATTTAGATCTTGATATTTGCTCTGGTAAAAATTCTCCACCTGTCTACTGTCGTGCCCTTCTGTATGAAAATGTGCAGTTCGCTGTACTCAATGCTCATTAATTTGGTTATATTTTACGTTCATCATGGAATGTTGAAATCGGTTTTATGGGTGATATTAATTTTGATCGACGTACGATGGTAAAGTGCGATTTTCCCCAAGGCTAGTAATTGTGCTCGATGTGAAAATTTATTACCCACGCGTTAGCTCGTAAAATATTCGCATTCGTTGAGAAAATTTTCACTGGAATTTCCTCGTACGTGAAAATTTGAAAATCTCAGAAAACAGCAGAAATCAATATTGAAACTTGGAAAAGGGATGGTCAAACATCGATTTTTTTCGGGAAATTGCTCTTGAAATGTAGGGAGGGAGAAGGATATGGGTTGAGGCTGTAATAATCTCAAGAAGGGGAAGTGGGAACGGTATAAAAATAGCTTTCTTTGTCTTCAATTTTGGTACTCGAACTCACGAATAATGGTTTCAGAAGTATAGCTTATTCTCTGCCCTAGAACTTCGTGACCGATTTATAGATAATCGTGAAATAGGGAAAGTCAGGGCGAATGCAGACGTGCCCGCTCATCTTGGCGCCGCATTTATTTTTGTGCCAGTTTGTTTCTGCAAATTCAGTGAGCTTCAATTCTTATTATATTTGGACGAAAAGGAAAGTGTCGTAAGGATGACTAACTTCAACTTAGCATCAGGTTTCATCAATTCTTTACTAATAGACGCAGAAAGTTGACGTATATCAGAATATTAATTCAGTGTAGGTCTATAAAGGTTTTGAACGGTGATGCGATTAGATCCGAGCTGCTGTGAGAAGAGCCATGTTGTGCTCTCTGTTTGCGAGAATTGGACCTTTTCTGTATGAAGATGATAAGTCATTGTTGAAAAATGCTGGAGGGTGTGGTAGACTTATGATGGTCTAGGTGACAACCTTAAGAAATCGGATCCAACTGTTGGCGCCTGACAGTTTAGCTGTAACTTGTGGAACAAATTCTCGGAAAAATATAATACAATCCTTCAAATAATCCGACCGAGAGAGCAATGAGGAATCTAGATGAGAAAGTTCGAAGCCCTCTTAATGCCAATGACTATTCTCAGTGGCGGATCTAGGAATTTTTTTAGGGGGGGGGGTTTATGGAAAGGAAGGCTTTTAGGATATTTATCTCGTCCATTTTTTCCCTTTTCCCCTTTCTTTCTTTTTTTTTACGAAGGGGGGGGGTTTAAACCCCCAAAAACCACCCTTAAATCCGCCGCCGACTATTCTAGGAGCGGCCGCTCAAGATTTCGTCAAATTGAGCCGCGTCGAATGGTCCGCGTCAAATCAATAGGGAACTAAATGCTGAAATTTTTCTAGGACTTGTCACAATTATCAATAAAAGAGTTGGAAGAAAAAACTCACTGGTTCTTTAATGGAGTTGAACGAGGGTTGGCAGGGAACCTGTTTCACGAGGCTTGTGGGATCTAAAAAATGTTTGACGTCATTGGACTGTGACACGTCACAAGCCTGACCTATGACGACATTGAATTGTGACGTCACAGGCTTGGACTTTGGAGCTACATAACGTAGGAGAAGGACTTAGAAAAATTTCGACCTCCAACCTGTATATGATAGGAAGAACATTTGAAAAAATTTCGACCACCGAGCCATGTACGATGGGGGGGAGGGGGAACTTGGAGAAATTTCGGTCTCCGTACTATATATGATAGGACATTGACCTCTGAACGACCCTGAGGTTGCTGTACGGCTGGACGGCAGACATTTATTCCAGAAAATCCTTTGATAAAACAGATTCCCTCTGTGCGAACTGAATGTTTTCAACGGAGAACCCTCTATTTCTTTTGTTCGGGGACATGCTCAGGACATTTCACCGAGCTGATGATGTCGGGACTTGAAATATCTTCGACGATCAAGCTGTATACTTATTTATGAGGAGGGATTTGAAAACGGGACTTGGGAATGATATCATTAACCCAAGTTTGGAGAATTTGTTTAGGCTAGATATTATAAAAATTTCTATAAGTTAGATTATAGGAATTTTTCTCGGGTAGATAAAGTTCAGAGAGAGTCTTCAGGATACATTTTACTGTTCCGTGTCGTGCAACATGATGAATAATATTTCATCGTATGTACTGAGGTATTTTACAGATAATACAGATTCACTCTCACATAGCTAAAGCCTTCTTTACAGCAACTTTTTTTATTTAAACCTCGCGCTCTACTTCCACCAAAACTTTACAAAACAATTTCAATCGGTCTTGTACATCTCGTTCGGATATCTAATACGTCTACTCACTCAAAGATGAAGAAAACAAAAAAAATTAGAAGCCATTGCAGTCGTTGCAATGGCAGCGGGGAACCCGCAATTCCTTAACTCGACCTCTCAGGTGGTGTGGAACTGAGTTGATAATCTTGTCATATAATTCAAATCGAAATTATCATTCTACATTCCCTCCTTTCATATATAGCTCGAAAGTCGAAATTCTTCTAAGTCCCCCTTCTATCATATATAGCTCGGAAGTCACAATTCTTCCAAGTCCCCCTCCTATCATATATAGTTCGAGGCTCGAAATTCTTCTAAGTCCCCCTCCTATCATATATAGCTCGAGACTTGAAATTCTTCTGAGTTCCCCTCCTATCATATATAGCTCGAAAGTCACGATTCTTCCAAGTCCCCCTCCTATCATATATATCTCAAGACTCGAAATTCTTTCAAGTCCCCCTCCTATCATATATAGCTCGAGTCTCAAAATTTTTCCAAGTTTTTGGTTGGACGGCGGACGGCGGACGGTAGCTCGAAAGTCAAACTTCTTCCAAGTCCCCCCCCCCTATTATATATAGCTCGGGACTTGAAATTCGTACAAGTCCCCCTCCTTTCATATATAGCTCGAGACTCGAAATTCTTCCAAGTCCCCCTCCTATCATATATAGCTCGAGACTTGAAATTCTTCTGAGTTCCCCTCCTATCATATATAGCTCGAAAGTCACGATTCTTCCAAGTCCCCCTCCTATCATATATATCTCAAGACTCGAAATTCTTTCAAGTCCCCCTCCTATCATATATAGCTCGAGTCTCAAAATTTTTCCAAGTTTTTGGTTGGACGGCGGACGGCGGACGGTAGCTCGAAAGTCAAACTTCTTCCAAGTCCCCCCCCCCTATTATATATAGCTCGGGACTTGAAATTCGTACAAGTCCCCCTCCTTTCATATATAGCTCGAGACTCGAAATTCTTCCAAGTCCCCCTCCTATCATATATAGCTCGAGACTCGAAATTCTTCTAAGTCCCGTGACCTAACCTAACCTGCGGACGCGGACGTTTTCTGAGGATGTAATCTCCTAACAAAATGGATTGCGGGTTCCCCGCTAATAAGACAAGCTGTTTTCCACGGGGCCCCTAGGCTGGAGGGTTCCCCACTGTCATTGCAAAGATTGCAATGGCCTCTAAATTTTTTCAATACGAAAGGGGTTAGAGATTATAGACTGGAAAGATGTGGAAATTTTTCGGTGGGAATTCAATAATAAGGATCGATCGAATTTTAGGTACTTGCTCGTATTATGATTCATAGTTGATCGAATGACTTTGACTGGGTATTCGTATGAAAACTTGCAGCTTAGAGGATACGGAAGACATTTTCTCCCCGCGGACAGAATTGAAAATAAGGAGAAATACAGGTAGTGTGACGATGGTTTGACATGATTGAGGACATCAAAAGTCGCTTATCTATGAATTCGAGTCGGTCATCCGCTAGGAGCGTTAAAATTGAAAATGAGAGAAGGCGATTTTTCCTTTTCAATGTTCAACGAGTAATGTCAAAATAACTTGGGAACGAAACAGTTCAGGAGAAAAATGAAGAAATAAAATTTGTAGAGCGTAAAATTTTCTACAAATCATATTCTTTCATAAAAATTGTTTGAAATCGATTTGAGGAAACCTTCCGCCCTCCACCCGCACCGCCCATCAATTTTTGCGTTTTTGTAAAGCGACGTACGAGCGCTGATATATGTCCAAGATAACGTCAACAGAGATTCAGAGTCTTCATGTGATAAGATTATAATGTCGACATAGTAGCCAGAAGACCCTCTATCTTCTCCTTCCACGTTTATAATGATTGAATCGCATTCATCGGGAGAAATTTTCTGATTTATCTTTCTAGATTACCAAAAGCCAAAAGATTTAGAGCTTTTTCTTTTATCGAGATCTGGAGCCCGAGAAATACAGATTTTTTTTTTTTCAAGATCTGAAATCCGAAGATCCGTATCTTTTGGTGCCACTCAGACTTGGAATGTGAGAGGTTTGATCCTTTTTTCACTGTCAAGATCCGAGTTTCAGATAATTCAAGGTTCCCCAGTCCTGCACTGCATCAATGAGACCTAACGAAAATAAAACTATAATAACAACAATCATAGCAATAATGATAGACAACGAAGAAATTTAGATATATGATCGAAAAGTACGATCGAAGAGTACATGCAGTAGGTACCCGAGTATATACCATTATTGGGGTATCGAGAAGAAGAAACTTCTTCGAAGACCAAGAAAATTTGAGTAAAAGATGCTGTGCAAAAAGTAACAGAGTATACAAATCTTTATAGTGACGTCACATACAATCTTTCGATAGAAAACTTTTATTTTTTTCGCGAATGCTTGAGAAGATTCTTGGCTTGCCGAGGCAAGATCTCTAAAAATAACGAAAATGTCTTTTCTCTTTCCCAATTGAAGCTAATGTCTTTGCAGGTGGGAAACGAGTTACCAAATAAACCTTTTTAATTTACCGCTTACAATTTCGCCAAACCCATCTTCTTCCTAGTGAGATCCATTCCATCGAGCTAAGAAAATCTTTGTTGGGGCTCGCGAGTAACATTTTGAGGTATTTACGACATCCTGTATAAATTGGCTAGACGGCACGCGTAGACTGTGAACAAGATATCAAGTTGGTAAAAGGAATCAATGATGTAAGGCGCCAGGTGACGTTCTTACTTCATGAAATAGTTTCGATTAGAATGGGTCCATGATTTAATACATCTTATATCTCGTCTGTATTTTTCCTTCTCTGGTTTCCTATTGAAGAATTATGTATTGGAAGTTGTCGATCGCTTACATGATTATAGATTGTTCTTGTGAATTACTTTGTATGATTAGACGCTATTTATTGTCTAGCAAATCTTAAAATCCTACACTTTTCAGAATGTGGAGTTCTAAACACCATTTGCGTGGTTCAGCGATCCAAATAATTTATACTCTCGGCTTTGTTATGAAAGTCTCCGCGCTGGATGTCGCTTATCACAACGTCTCTCTTTCAACCTATATTCGTGAAAGTTCATTATATTTGTAAGTGTGGAATTATGTTCGGTTTCATCATTAAAAGAAAAATTCAGCATTTGAATTTTTAGAGTAGTTCAATAATCAGTATTTTGTTAAAATTTGAAAAAAGAAGTTGAAATTGTCCCGGTCTTACGATTGCTCTTCATTTCATAGGTAATTCTTCTCCTTCAGTGATCGAATTGAGGCAGGATGATGGCAGAAGAAAAACTGATTTATTGTGAATCGAGCAAACGGTAACTGAGTGAAAATCTTCTCGTCCATCTTTGAGAAAGGAATCGAAAGAGAGTGCCCCTTGGAAGTGATTGAGGACTCTTCCAAAATTTAGAAAAATAGTAGCAGAGTTGAGTGGAAGAAAACTCATCAGTTATCGGGATTACGTATAAACAAAACTCTAGTTTATTTTGGAAGGTGGAAGGAGTTGGAGACATTCTGACCTTTGTACTCATGGAAGAATCATTATAAGAAGACCTTGAAGAACTTTTTGCCCAGAAAAAAGTAAAAATCATGCGTCTATTCCAGTCTGAATCTTTCTTCTATTTTTCAAAATAAATTGCTCAAACCTTTTTTTAAGGACAGATTACAAGTCGTTCGACCCCTTCCTATGTCCTGAAACTGGGTCATGACCTTCACCTCCCGCACCATCGGAACCGGTGGCTGAGAGGAAGTTGCTCTGGGGCGAGAAGAAAAGTTTGGGCCGCGATACAGAAAGCTTGAGCTCCCACCATGAATAGGAAGAATTCTGGACTAGATCGTCGAAGACATTTAAGAGCTCAGAGGTGAGCGTAATGTTATACAGAAATAATGAAATCAGAACATCCGAATTTATTCGTTCTTAACTTCGTCTCTTATCAAGAAATTGACTTGAAATATTATGAAGTTCTCTTCTGTCTGATCTGTTATAAATTTATTTTCGCGAAGAATTTCTTCGCTCAATTGAGCTAAAACTGAGGCTGAAATGAAAGTTCGTGCTGCAAACCGAGCGATGCGAAGTAGAAATAGCAGAAATTTCGAATTCCTGAGAAAAACAAAATCAAGTACCTTATCAAGTCGCTTTTTTGTATTTAATGATGTATCTTCAATTCAAGAATTTCTCGTAAATTCTTTGTACAGAAAGCAACATCATAGGCTTTAAAATTCTTGATTGTATTTTCGCTCCGGCACATTTTGAATTTTGGAAAATTTTCCAAGTTGACTTTCGCTGTTGTTCTACTTCCAAACTTATTTCTGAGAATTTTATAATTGCTCGGACTGTGCAAACTTGGAGGTACAATCGGCGAGAATTCAGCCAAAGTTGTCTCGTATTCGTACAACTCGCATTTCTCACTTTCATAAACTGGCGATTAATGATCTTACTTTTTCTTTTTAAACGGCGCGCGTGGACTGATTGATAGATACTTGAGCTACTTAAGGTAATTAAGGTGGTTTTGCATCATAATTATCTTAATTTCTTACATTGTTGTCCATGTCTATCGAGATTCCCGTCAATGTATCGGAAGTTTCATCTTATTAGAGTACCGTAGAGTATTCGGCCTTCATTTTTGCTCCGCATAACCTCTACTATAGTTCGCGAATTAGTATGGTATTACACTTTCTCGGATTATTTCACTCGCTTCTCCATTGTATAGGTTCCATGAATGATGGGATATAGCGTCGGATCAATCGTTTTTCTCGGCTGCCTCATCACATTCACGCATCCATCACGGATGTTCACGGACTTCTGACGTCGATTAACCTCATATTGACGTGACGTGGTGCAAAATCACACTGCATGATGAGGAGCCTTAGTGCGCGTACGTACTAATTTTATTAATTACACGTAGGCTGCTCGAGTTCTATACTCCAAAGTAAAAGGTGAAAAAATACCTCTTTATTGTGTAGGCAGTAATGATAAAATGATGTCGATATCTTTATTATTCAATCGAAATGAAAAATATGCGTATTAAATTACGCGCGCTTGTGGTTCGCAAGTTTGTTGAATGAAAAGACCGCGCGTGGTGTAGAAAATTCGAACAAGCGTATAATAATTCTACGTACACTCTCGGTGTCTTAATCGTATCTTCTTATGTCAACTCGGAATTGTTGAATAGTAAACACGGTATGACCTATTTTGTGTTAGTGTGTAGGTCCGAAAAATTGTGGAGCGGCGAGAGTGAGCCAATAAACGATGGGTGAATTTGTACGAATCTGGACTACGAACTTTTTTAAAATGAATTTGGAGTGGATATTTACAATTGGTGATTTCAGTAAAGCGACCGAAAAAACAGAGTGTGCTATCTCGTCGTTTTGTATCAATTTTGGAGGGGTGATGTGATCTCGAGTACCATTTCTCGTATTATCGAATATTGTTTTTGGAGAGAGTTCTAGCTTCGTCAACTATTTAGATATTATGTCTTCATTCGACTGTGTTGTGAAAAAGATATGAATAGCAAAGTCCGGGCAAACCGACTTCCCCCTTCCAGAGAACCTCTCGAGACGGAATTTTCAAACTTCAGGCTAGTAGCACTGAGTCGGATTTATTCTTTAATTATTGGTTTGGTGATTTGGAAGGAGAATATAAGTTGGTCAGTAGAAGTATTGTTGAAATAGTATCAGAGATGATATTTTTATAACAGTGCCAGGTTTGGTATTCATACCCCGTCTCAACAAAACTGAAACGTAGAAAACAAGACTAAGAAATCTGGTGAAACCGAGTAGAACGAGAGATGCACTGGATGAAAAACAGTGGATTCATATCGTCCGAAAGTATGACGTCGATACTTTTTGAGGTGGTTATATTCCTGATTCTTCTTCATGATTTGCCCTTTGGAGGCACCGTGAACAAAACTGAAGCTGGCGGCGTTGAGGTCGGGGCCATTGTGGATGTTGGAGGAGGCCGACTTTCACGGAAGTAACAAGGTACTTCCTCTCCCATGCGCATAGTAGTTTCCTTGTCCTACTGATGTGCTTTTGCAGGACGCAATCTGTCGACACCGGCCAGGCATGGCACACAGTATTTTCAAAATAGTGCCAGTACAGGTATTCTGAAAACAGTGCCGACGATGGAATTTTTGGAACAACACCACGCGTGGTATTTTAAAAACAATGCCGAAGATTGAATTTTTGAAAAAATATTTTCAAAACGAAGTCAGTGGTGGTATCTCTTTTGTCACATGTGTAGAATCGTACGTCCTCCATAGTGAAGTGGGTGCAGGTTGCGTGTGCATTAATTTTATTTTTTCCAACGCCGGAATCGACCCCGTCAGGCATAACTTCAATGTTGGAAACCCCCTCTTCTTGTCAACCGCCAGCTGGAGTGCTTTCAGGCATGCACTTTTTAGTATATCTACCAGACTTGACTTAGAGTTAAGCAGCTATCGGAGTCTATCTTCGTTTTTCTTCAAGTTCCTGTACTTTGTATTCTTCCAGCAGAGTGCCGTCTGTTTGTGGATGGTACAGATGTTGAGTAGGTCGTAGCGTGGCTCGGCAATTGCCTATTCCATTCCATATTCATCTTAATGACTGTAGCTTCCAATGCAGACACCTGGTTCGATGCTCCTTCAGAACCTAGTATGGTGGCCACTAGACTACTTAGAGCAAGCATTTCATCGACCCCAATTTCTTCAAGAGACCGACTGTGTTTGCCCCGCTCATGTCTCCGCGCCTCACCTTCCAATATGGTATGCTGTGGTCCATCATCCCATCCTTAATTGCAATGCCAACTCGTTTCCTGCTCAACTTTTCTTAACCTCTCATGAAGATACTTGTTGAAGCAGCCATAATTGCTCAACACCTGCGTCAGGTGAAAATTCAGCTGACCATGGTCTCGGTTCATCCTTCCATCAAGGTCGCGTATTAACATACGGGTCGTCCATTTACCTAGCTCACTCTGAGCAATTTTTGCTTCCCATTTCTCTAGCAAGGAACGCCTGGCCTCTTGTTTGACCCTTGAAGCCCCTTCATCGGTGTCGCCTTCTTCTTTGGCTTGAATACCACCGCTCTCTCCTCAACAAGAAGCTCGATTAGTGGTGGAAGTGCAAAAACACAGAAAGCTCTCGTCGAGAGAGTGCGACGGGCACTAACCCATCTCAGCACGACCCTTATTTTTACCATCCCTTTCCTTCTTTACACTATCTTCATTAAGTCTGCCCATGCTGGAGCGCTATGTAGGACGTTCGACAGTGCGGTCCTCATCGATATCCTTTTTCTGGCTTCCCTCGAGCCTTCCAGGTTTTGTGCTTCGGTAGTTCCCACCCTGCCTGCCTTTTCTGCTGTCATAATGAGCTCAGCTTTGAATCAAACCAGACGCCTAGACACTTTATCACCTTCTTGATCGTGCTTTACTCACCTTGCAGGTGAAAGGTGGGTGAACTAATAGCCTTTCCTCCTGCGAGTTCCAATATGGTCGACTCGATCAAGCGCGTCCTTGCCTCTAGGTCCCGGTTTACTTGTTCTCCCTCGCTACAGTTGTACCACCAGTGTATCATCCACATAACAGACTAGCTTAAGGGTATGCTCTACCTAGTCACTCACACACAGAAAATACACGTGTATTACACAAAATGGTGTGTTGCGGGTAGTGATTTTTGCCCACATATAACATATCGAATAATGTACAAAATGATTCGGAACGTGGTGTAATTTATTCTTGAAGTTGAGGAAAATACGGCTAATTAGTTGACAGATCGCGAAATATTCTGAATGATCTCGAGGAAACGTTTAAACTTACGTCTGAAGGGGCCATCTTTGAATCGTTGAATTTCAATTAATGAACAAAATTAGTTTGTGTGAACCAATTAGCCGTATTTTCCTAAGTTTTGTCTACGTAAATACGAAGTTTCAAGATATTTCATGCTTTATTTAATCAGTTATCTCGGGGCAAAAATCGCAACATGTGATACATATTTTGTGTGTGTCTACGTGTGAGTGACTAGGTAGAGCATACCCTTAACGCCTGGTGGCCGCTTAACCTTGAAGATCCCGTCGAATGCCAAAGAACCGACCCCTGCGAGACCTCTCAAGTAACTGGGATCAGCAGAGTCTCCGCTCGGATTTGTCGGCAGCTAAGATTGCTGCGGATCATCTTGAGCAGGTATGCGGGTACTTCTGCGTTCCTGAGGGCTTTCAGTACCTTCTCCCTTGGAGTCGAGTATAACGCATTTCTTATGTCGAGGCTGACGACTGCGCAAAGCTAACGCGTAACTGTTACTGACTCGGCCGTCTCTTTATCCTGATTCCAGCATCATGACAGTGATTGCGATTTTTCTTTCTATTTCGGGTTTTTGCTTCTTTCCTGGGTTCACCTGATGAATTCAAAATCATTTCTATTGAATATAACGATGATTGAGAAGATGGTACAACTCGTTTCTGAAATTCCATAATTTTATCTCTATTTTCAACCGACAATAGAAAACGTTAGGGACAAAGAATGTTTCAATTATAAAAATGTTTCAGAAAATTGAAATTCCCATTTACTTGAATGATCTATTTCAAAATATCTACAAACTACATTTCTTTCAAAACAGTAACCCGGATCAAAACATAGCATGTAAAATGTAGAATCAATGTCTTCTTATCAGTGATTTGACATTAAAATATCAACTCTCCTATACGATTTTAATAAGGTCGCCGATCTCACAGTCAGGTGAACTTGCTGTTCTTCTTTTTGTGTTTGTTATATTATTGAGAACGAAGAAGTAGAAGCCTATGACGAAGAAGACAATGATGACGATCATCAAAAAATTATTAATTCTTTAATCTACTCCACCATCAATTATTCGACATTTAAATGTAAATGACACTCTCTAATCAGCGCTCACACGTGACAACATCTAACGAAAAAAAAAAAAAATTATGAGTACACTTGCACACAAATAAATACACCAATTCCTTTAGGAAAGGGAAATTTTCTTGAAGAAAAAAGAAATTCAACTTTTCTTTTTTACATGTCAATATTCTGTTCTACTGCTACTGGTGATAGCAGGAAGGGATCAAGCCAGTACTCGCATTCTTAACAGTTCACTGAAAAATTTTTCCAAATTTCAGTTCATTTCAAGCCTCTCGAAGTCGTTCCAAGTTAGACAGTTCTTGATATTAAACATTTTCGTGGTCAAGTCTATTGGACATTAAACTATCAAGAAAAATTATTCGCCCCCCCCTCGTTTTTCCTTCTAGCCAATCTCCTTTTTTAAGAGTCTGATGAAATGAAGGATTTTAGTAGAATTAAAATTGAATGCTCATGGCTACTGGTTGGTCCAAATTTTCCTTAGTGTACCTATTTAGATCGTGATAATGAGAAATTGTTCAGTAAATCATCATTGACGCTTTTATGAGTAGTTGTGGACTTGCAAAGCGACCTTCCTCATTAACGTAGCATGTTCTTTACTACAATTTTCATCAGGTTGTAAATAAAATTACCGCGTTGATTGGTGATTATTGTTTCGTATTATTACGATCGTTAATAAGCGTTTTCTCCATCTCTTAAATCTCCTCACGGTATCTCCTCTTCTGCTTTGGTTCGCATCATGGGTATGTTCACGGTGTTTACTCATTCGTACATACGGAATATGTTATGCATTGCATATTGCACCGGTTATACGCTTCTTTCGCGATGAAAAATATTCTTTAATGAGTTTAAGTCTAGCTTTTTCTCGGATACTTTCAAATTCATTATAGAACACTAAATCTTACATGGTAAAAAATTATGCTTGTTCGTCATAAGACGCATGTTTTCAACACGAATTACTTTTGTCAAGACGGGTTACGCAGTAATGCGATAATGTTTTTGGTAGGTGTTACGAAATCGCGAAGAAAGTACAGTCGCTATGAACGCGAGCAAGTAATGTGCTTGAAAAGCTGTGTAAAGGGATGAAAGAAACGGACGTTGGCTATACATTTTATCGCATGCTCAAAAAACGAAATTGACCGCCTATCGATAACACGCCAAGGAAACAAAATTGACTCACCTAAGAAATGTATTACACGGATAAAAACGAAGTAAGTAGTGCACACATCCCCATATAAGTTGTGCACTCAAGATCCAAAACACTAGAAATCCTATGAAAACGACGAATGCACCAAGTAAGTGGTGCACACATCTTGATACAAGTTGTGCACACAAAATCAAAACACTCAAAATCCATTGAAGAGGACAAATACACCACCATAGAAGTAGTGCACACATTCCCATATAGTGCACACTTAAGAACATGCAGAGCAATGTGCGATCCACATTGAATTCATTCAACTATATATCAAGTAAGTAAACCTGATACAGGAAGAAGAAACAGGAAAGAAGACAATGGAATGCTTTGGTTACTGACAAGTCAACAAAAGCCTCAAGGCAGCATTCCAATTGGAGTTTTTTTTTTTCTTTTTCTTTACCTTATATTTCATAAAGACATTGCAATATTGATACATATTAATGCAGTTGACAAATATAAGTTTTTAAATAATTGACAACGGCTAAGCCCAACCGCTTCTTGAATAAATCTGAGTTCAAGACTACATGGTACCTGCCTTCATAATAACGAACGCCGAGAAGAGTCGAAATTAACATCCGCCTACCACTTGACATGTGCAGCGTGAAAAGCTTCCTAAAAATCGAAAGGAAGCTCCAAATGGGCCTGAAGATTAGACTCCATCAAGAACCTTGTTCGCCAAAAAGGGCCTGCGAATTGGAAGAGTGGAATTGGCAAATCACGGGAAGGATCAGAAGTGCGAATATTGTCAAAACGGCGAATTCTTGAATACAAGTCAATAATGAAACGTCCGCGGCTATTGCACTGATCCATATAACTACCGCGCATCCCCTTGGCATCATACTTCTGCCGAATCGTATTATTTTGACGAAGAACCTCAGTATTTGACCAACCAGTGAAGATCTCACGACAATGCTCGAAATCCAATGCATTAACCAACTGACTCGACTGACTCCTCTGGGGTGGAACAACTGGGAAAATACCTCCATCAACAGTCATACCTCACTCATAGGGAGTTTGAGGTTCATTATGGGGAGGCAGTCTCTACTGTCAAGCCCATCCTGGCTGGAGTTCCTCACAATAAATGCAGCAAAATTATCTTCTTTTGAAATACGGGTCGTGTGCCAGTCCTAGCGTGCATTTATGGCGTTTGTCAAAGTTTCAACGTCGTGTCAGTTTTTTTCCATGGCGGGAGGGGAGCTGGCGGTCAATATAATTTTATAAGGCGTGCACTTATAAATTTCCCAAAAAGAACTTAAACTTTTACAGACGTATCAAAAAGGACCTGAACTCTTCTACTCGTATCTTGGATTTCATCAGCAAAGATGATAAAATTTTAAATAGCCCAGGAAATAGAGAAGCTCACCTGCTCTGACAATTTTGACAGGAATTAGAATCGCAAGAATAACGTCAATTCTTTCAATAGTGTACGTGTGTATTACCACCCTAGAACTTTAAGATGGCAAATTTGCTACTCTTACTTGTCCTTGTTTCATCCTCGACTCGATTTTTAGAGGGGTTGGGAGAATACTTTCATTTGTTTGATAGTTTACTGTACAATATAGACAGATAGACCGTCACAAGAGGAATATAAAGCACTACTATACTCACGTAATCAAAGTTGCCGTTTCCCAAACTGCACTACTGTCAAATTTCAAAAATTTTTGCCAATTCTGTAAATCCAACATTGTTTCAAGAGACCTATTGAACTTTTTGTAAAAAAAATTACTTGACAAGTGCCTTGTTTAGAACATTTTTTCATGAAAGCATAGTTTTAGAGAAAAGTACCGAAAATTGGAGTTGAGTTCTGGAATACGTGTCCTCACAGTTTTTTGGAAGCAAACGAGGAATCTTTTAATGTATTTTATTCGACTCTTTTAAGAAAAAACTCCCACTCTTTCCGAAAAATGTGCTGATTACGAGTATAAAGCAGAAATGAATTATTCATGACGATTGCAGAGCAGAATTGCGAACTTATCAAAGTGAAAGATTTTGTGTTTCAAGATGCAACAGTCATTCGCCGACGAGGTTAGACGCTTTTGTCTCCTACTCGCTCTACAATTTACTTGTCGATACCATCCTCAGAAGAAAGCCTACGTTGAAAAGATTGGTGACGAAGACCTGCTTTTTAGAGTGCTATCGAGAACTGAAGGCGGAATTGTTGTACTGCGTCAATGTCGTAGCTTCTTGCCTTTTTAGCCTGTCAAAATAACAATATTGGGAGGAGTTGCATTATTTATCATCACAAGGACAAGGTCTTCTTTTGAGAATAGGTTTTTAGGATTATCTAACCATAACGTGGGGAGATTTCTCCTTCAATTGTCAAATATAATGGTACAATTAACTCGTATAAAATTTACGGAACTTTTCAATAGGACTTTTAAAAATAAACCCTTGGCTTATTTTCTGTTGTTCAACAAGTATGTACTTGAATTATGGAGCTGTGGTTTTGACCGGAATGCTCGCCAACGTCATTCATTGGCCATCATTGTCCCGATAACGGGGATGAACAGGGTGTCCACTTGTCTGGAAAATCTGGAAGTCAGGGAATTTTGGGAATTTTTTGAGATACGTCAGAAAAGTTCGAGCTAAGAAGTGTTTCCTCATTTTTTTTTTGCTTTTCAGTGGAGGTTATGGTCTGGAAAAACCTGAAAAAGTCAGGGTATTTCATTTCAGAGAAAAAACTTGTGTAAAAATCTCCTCATCTAGATGAATCTTGTTTATTTTTCTTTTCGAGCTATTATCCATCATCTTTTAAAGATGAGGTTGCATTTTTTTTTGAGACTTCTCTTTTTTACAAATACCTGCCGAACTTCTTCAAAATCTCTCGGGTCTCAAGATCTGAAGCTTTTCTGAATCCCTTCTTTCTCGAGTTTCAAATATTTCATCAAAGTGCTCTGTATAGAGTTTAGAGGCTATGGGATTATAAGTAAGTTTTCTGCATCATGAATAATACTTTTAAATTCAAATGATATAAATTTCTGATGTACTTTTTTACGCTGGATTTGATATCGTGGTTCACGAACGTCTCAGTGTGATCACTTCGGCGTGAAGGTGCGAAAATTTTGTAAGTCTATTAGCTTTGCTTGAGAAATCCCCGGAGAGATCGACTTACAAGTCTTTCCCAGACCCGGGAAAACTTCCGTCATAATTGCATTCAACATTATTCACAATGACCACGTATTTACGTTTTTCTTGAAGGGTTTTAATATTTCTTTTCACGAGCGAAGTATACCCTTAAGCTTTTTCAAAGTTGTATACCGTCCTTGGATCGGAAAAAACCTCCTATGTGCCATTTTTTTGAGAAATACACTTTTTTATATGGTTGGACGCGGAATTTCAAGGCGCATCGACTGGAAAAATCCCCTATGTGCTAAGTTCAAAATTACGCCGGTAGGAGCGTTTTTGAATACCTCCTATGTGCACCATCCAGAAAATTTGGTCTCGAATACCTCCTATGTGCAGAGCAAACCTCTTATGATTGTGCAGTATTTAGAGCCAAGAATTCCTCCTATGTGCATTTATCGCCCAATATTTTTACTACTGTATCAAGGAAGCTTTTCCACATTTAATGAGACGTTTCCAAAGTATTTTGGCCTTCTTTTCACAAAATCAGTTTTTTGCTTCTCCTGTAAAATTTTATTTTTGCCACATAGGAGGTTTTTTCCGATCCAACGACGATACGTTCAGCTGTCAGACAAAAGCTGAATTGAGCCATATTTACCGGTTTCTGTTGACTAACGATGATTTTCCAGAAATCTCCATTCATGATCCTTCTCCTCGGCGTGTGAAATTGTTAAGCCTATAATTACAGTTTTTGAATGAATTAACAGAATTTTATTTCAATTGTCATTTCCACATTTGGAGATTTTTTAATTTTTTCATATATTTCATTTTTCACATTAAATCGTTACAAGAAATCAATTTTTCCTTTTTCCTCGTTTCTAATCCTTGTTCGATATGTCATGCTAGTGGCTGACTGCTGAATTTCTGATTTTTGTCACACGTGCTCTATTTTGGATTTTAATAAATTTATCAGTTTTCGAATCCCGAATCCTGATTTTAATCAACTAGGAAATCGATTTTAATGAAATTGTGAAAGGATAATGATGTCCTATTGCTTAATACCTTTTAAAGGATACCGAACGCAATGATCAGCCAAAAGCCAGCATAATTGTTTCGGCTACTGAGAAGCCGTAAGCCGAAGCTGTATTTTTCAAGGTTGTCACTTATCAGTTTCAACCGAAAGCCTAAGCCGTATTATTTGGCTGCAACACACCCAGGCAGTTGGTTATATAATATTCGAATTGGACGTCTGCCAGGATTGCTAAAGAGGCGCTTAGTTCGTTCAACAGTAATGGTAGTTTTGCCGAAACTGAAAGAGGTATCTAAACTAGGGACTAAGGCGCGATAAAGGAGAAGAACTCATGGGTTCTTCAACCGAGTTAAACGAGAGGTGGCAGGAAACCTGTTTCATAGGGCACGCGGGATCTGAAAAATGTAGATTGTGATGTCACAAGGCTGACCTATGACTTCATCAAACTGTAAAGTCACAGGCCGCACCCACAAACTACAATATTATGATAGGAGGGGGACTTGAAAAATTTTCGAACTCCGAGCTTTGCCGGCTGGCGGACGTTTTTTCCACCCCCCGATAAAACGAGTTCCCTATTGAAACGACGGCTTCCTTAACAAAGTTAAACGAGGAACGCAGGGAACCTGTTCTATGAGTCAAATTGGTTTGCGTATTGAGAGTTTAAATTAAAACCTGGAAGATTTGAACGTCTTCCCGAGACCCGTACATCATGTTATTTATAGCCTGAAAGTAAGGACTTTTCCAAGTCCCCTCCCTTCCTATCATATAATGACTCGGAGTCAAAATTGTTCCAAGTCCAATCCGTGCTATACTCGATAGGAAGGGGCCTTGAACCATTTTTGCCAATAATGTTGAACTTGGTTCCTCTTTTATCAGGGGTCGAAATTTTTGTTAGTTCAATCCGTGCTATACATGATAGGAGGAGAACTTGGACCATTTTTGCAAATTAAGATGGACTTGAACCTTTTTTCTTTCGGTCTGACATCACAGGGTCAATTTTTCGAAATAACGCCCCATACGACAGGTTCCCTATTGAAAAATGAAAAATTTGGAATAATTCTTGCGAGTTGAAGAATTCGTCATCCTATCTGGCTTGTAGAATGTCAAATGTGTGTTCGTAGATATCTTCTATGGGATTTATCGGTCAATTACTCGGCTCAAAAGACGTAGGTAGAAAGTTCATATTGGGCCCAAATAAAAAAGATGGGATTGAGATACGGATGGAACAAATTTAATCTAAAACCCCTTTTTTTCTAGTACAGTCTTCTGGCCTCACCCTGGATTCTGACTTCGGAATTAAGTGCATGCCGTATTTTGCTAGATACCCGAATTTGGTCGCGTTTAGGGAAGTGTTTATTTTTGTGTTCAACAATTACTACAAGAGAAGAACAGTTATCGAACGGTTTCTTAAGATACGATATTTTGACTTATGGTTGAATCATATAGAGTGATAGAAACGCAAGTGTGAAGAAAGTTTATATACGAACGAGAAACGAAGGCGTAAATAGTGATGGCTGGAAAAAATAATGCATACAATACCATAATAAATATACAACGAAAAGACAACAGCTTTTATTCCATTACAAAACGTTTTCTCTGAGGTGCCAGAGGAATGATTTCGAATCTTCTGTATGTAAAACTCATAAAGTATAAATGATTATAATGGATTTACGAGTTCGTAAGATCGCGAGGAAGTGAAATTTTGCTCGCTGATGATTTGTTACTCGTAAAAAATATAGTTTATAATAAGCACCAAGAGATTTGATGATCTAATGAGAAATATTTCGTAAGATACGTACTTTATTGATTTCAAAAAATTTCGTGCTCGCCGTTTCACAAAATCGTGAATATCTAGGTTTTTTTTCTTTCTCTTTTTTCGTTGGTTGTAGGTATTTCTTTACTAACCTAGAAGAAACGAATGAACGTTTCTCCTCGCGAGTAAATTTATTTTCAAGAATCTCGTATACCATAAATGCCTTTTGGGAAATTCGGTAATTTAAAAAAATTCAATCGAACTACCTACGAGTTTTTAGTTTTATCATTTTTCCGAGCTTTCAATTTCAAAGTATTATAATTTTCAAAAAATTTGGCAAATAGTTCGAAATTCTAGCATACCTATCAAGTTATTCTTAACAGGGAGTGGTTTATAATGTAGAAACCCCACGGTGATGTACTGTAGAAGTGAAGGATTTTTGATTTTTCGTCGTACCGAGTGCTTCAATTGACACCGGCTTCTATCCCCATCAGCGTTCCCGCAGGAGTTGAATAGCCTCTGTCAGAAGTCGAATTAAAAACCGCAAAGCGAAACTG
The DNA here is from genome assembly GCA_035079385.1 of Aspidiotus rigidus. Classification (NCBI taxonomy): domain Eukaryota; kingdom Metazoa; phylum Arthropoda; class Insecta; order Hemiptera; family Diaspididae; genus Aspidiotus; species Aspidiotus rigidus. The sequence goes on along the minus strand of JAVHKY010000075.1, from coordinate 155,590 downwards.
GTACAATTCATGTATGGAAGAAGATAGAAATGCACGGTACTCTTACGAGCTGGTGTTTAGGAAGTGAAATTATCATCACCTGATATGGTGATAGCGGGTAAATAAAAATTCGATTTTGGACCACACAGACTACATTAGAAATAGGTATCAAATTCGCGTTCACTCCTTCGATTGTACTTTCAGGAAGTGTAAGTATATCTTCTGTCTACACATATCACGTTTAAGTTCAAATTATTGTATTTGAAGTCATGACCTTGCGGATAATAGCGTGTGTAGACCCGCTAGAAAATATATTATGAACGTAATTCACTTCGGCGGCGGCGATTGATTTCGTTTTAACGACTCTATACGAATGGAGTTCTCTGTTTATAATATCTTTCATACTTTATTAAAACATTGGGTATTTGCTTTTTTCTTGCGGGTCTTTTTCGAACATTCTTTCTATTTGTTCGTGACATCTGTAAGTTTTATGTACTGTGACAGACTTATTTATTTTGCGAGCGACCGTCTTTACCAAATTTCAGCTTGCCTAGTCGACCATTATGAAATGAAGGAAGGCGCGTGTATATTTTTCGTTTCGCGCTTTCGGGTAACGAGCGACTCCCTTTAGGAATATATAAAAGCTCACTAGCTCTTGTGGCCTATGGTTTATTCAAGCTTGGGGAATTTGTCGAGCTTAAAATATTAGAACACTTAGGTACGAAAACGTGCGCGCTACCGCTGTTCTGCACCCTCACCGATACTAAACATTGAAGTACATAGCGCTCGTAAGTTTCAATTTCAATTTTCTAATACAGCTGAACGAATATGTCCTGATCTAAATCGAGAACAAGAAAGAAATAGGAGCGAATGCGGTTAAATGCGTAAAATTTCTTACCATTTTTACTCTTCGGTTTTTCTATAATATCAAGAAACTCGCCGAGGTAATAGAATCCGTTCTCGTATAGGTTATACTTACTGCACGCCACCCATGTATGCAGTCCGTTTTTACGCTCTATTTCGTGGCATTGAATGAGAATACATCAGTTGAAGAAAAAAGCGACCGTACTGGGAACTTACTCGAAATTTTTAAGGAAACATTTAAAGAGAGCTCGTTGAAGGAGAGCGGCCGAAATTCATAAAACGAAAACTTGAAACACGAAAGGAAGATAGAGAGGAAGATCTTAAAGGATCATCTAAATGACTAACTAAAATTTTTCATTTTCAATTGTTGGACTTATTTTCAACTGTCGGACTTGGAATTATTTTTGAATTGTGGGACTTTGGAAATATTTTCAACTGTTGGACATAGAATTATTTTTCAATTGTTGGACTTTGAAATATTTTCATATACTTCTTGGACTTGTAAAATTTTCCGTTTTCAATTCTTGGACTTTGTAATATTTTCAATTGTTGGACTTGGAATTATTTTTGAATTGTGGGACTTGGAAATATTTTTGAATTGTGGGACTTGGAAATATTTTCAACTGTTGGACTTGGAACTATTTTTCAATTCTTGGACTTGAAAATATTTTCAACTGTTGGACTTGGAATTATTTTTCAATTGTTGGACTTTAAAATATTTTCATACTTCTTGGACTTGGAAATATTTTCAACTGTTGGACTTGGAATTATTTTTGAATTGTGGGACTTGGAAATATTTTCAACTGTTGGACTTCAGAACTATTTTTCAATTGTTGGACTTTGAAATATTTTCATACTTCTTGGACTTGTAAAATTTTTTATTTTCAATTCTTGGACTTGGAAATATTTTCAACTGTTGGACTTGGAATTATTTTTGAATTGTGGGACTTGGAAATATTTTCAACTGTTGGACTTCAGAACTATTTTTCAATTGTTGGACTTTGAAATATTTTCATACTTCTTGGACTTGTAAAATTTTTCATTTTCAATTCTTGGACTTTGTAATATTTTCAATTGTTGGACTTGGAATTATTTTTGAATTGTGGGACTTGGAAATATTTTCAACTGTTGGACTTAGAACTATTTTTCAATTGTTGGACTTTGAAAATTTTTCATACTTCTTGGACTTGTAAAATTTTCCACTTTCAATTCTTGGACTTTGTAATATTTTCAATTGTTGGACTTGGAGTTATTTTTGAATTGTGGGACTTGGAAATATTTTCAACTGTTGGACTTCAGAACTATTTTTCAATTGTTGGACTTTGAAATATTTTCATACTTCTTGGACTTGTAAAATTTTTCATTTTCAATTCTTGGACTTTGTAATATTTTCAATTGTTGGACTTGGAATTATTTTTGAATTGTGGGACTTGGAAATATTTTCAACTGTTGGACTTAGAACTATTTTTCAATTGTTGGACTTTGAAAATTTTTCATACTTCTTGGACTTGTAAAATTTTCCACTTTCAATTCTTGGACTTTGTAATATTTTCAATTGTTGGACTTGGAATTATTTTTGAATTGTGGGACTTGGAAATATTTTCAACTGTTGGACTTAGAACTATTTTTCAATTGTTGGACTTTGAAAAATTTTCATACTTCTTGGACTTGTAAAATTTTCCACTTTCAATTCTTGGACTTTGTAATATTTTCAATTGTTGGACTTGGAGTTATTTTTGAATTGTGGGACTTGGAAATATTTTCAACTGTTGGACTTCAGAACTATTTTTCAATTGTTGGACTTTGAAATATTTTCATACTTCTTGGACTTGTAAAATTTTTCATTTTCAATTCTTGGACTTTGTAATATTTTCAATTGTTGGACTTGGAATTATTTTTGAATTGTGGGACTTGAAAATATTTTCAACTGTTGGACTTAGAACTATTTTTCAATTGTTGGACTTTGAAAAATTTTCATACTTCTTGGACTTGTAAAATTTTCCATTTTCAATTCTTGGACTTTGTAATATTTTCAATTGTTGGACTTGGAGTTATTTTTGAATTGTGGGACTTGGAAATATTTTCAAATGTTGGACTTCAGAACTATTTTTCAATTGTTGGACTTCGAAATATTTTCATACTTCTTGGACTTGTAAAATTTTTTATTTTCAATTCTTGGATTGGAAATATTTTCAACTGTTGGACTTGGAGTTATTTTTGAATTGTGGGACTTGGAAATATTTTCAACTGTTGGACTTCAGAACTATTTTTCAATTGTTGGACTTTGGAATATTTTCATACTTCTTGGACTTGTAAAATTTTTTATTTTTAATTCTTGGACTTGGAAATATTTTCAACTGTTGGACTTGGAACTATTTTTCAATTCTTGGACTTTAAAATATTTTCAACTGTTGGACTTGGAATTATTTTTCAATTGTTGGACTTTAAAATATTTTCATACTTCTTGGACTTGTAAAATTTTCCATTTTCAATTCTTGAACTTGGGAATATTTTCAAGTGTTGGAGACAATCAAAAATGGAAAATTTTACAAGTCCAAGAAGTACGGAAATATTTCAAAGTCCCACGGCATCACTCTTACTCCGAGTATCCGCCCCACCACGTTGGGAGGATTATGATTGTGAACAAAATCGATAATAATCGCCTTGAGTACATCCCGCAAGTGGTGAATGGCTGTGTATGATTGTTTGAATCGTATGTGCGGAGCCGACTGTCCTCCGTAGTGTAGTGGGTGGGGGTTACTTATGCAATAATTTTGTTTCTTTCAACACCAGAATCGACACTTTCGTGTATAACTCCAATACTGGAAGAATATCCTTGGCGAAACCCTCTCTTCTTAGCAACCGTCGAGTTGCAGGGGCGCCGTAGGCACGTGTACTCAACATATTCAAAAAACACCACAAAGAGTTGAATTGCTATTGGAGTCTCTTTTTCTTCGGTATTCATATGGACTGTGCTTGGTCTGCTTCCTGCATAGTGTCGTCTGGTGGTACACTAGTGTTTGGTAGGCCGTAGCGTGACAGTGCCTTTGCATATTTAATTCTATGTCCATTTTTTTCTTCATGACTACGGCTACAAACGCAGACATCTGGTTCCACACGCTTCTTCGGAACTCAGCGTTGTAGCTACCAGGCTACTGGGAAACAGGCTCTTCACTGACCCTTACCTTTTGTAGAGACCGACTGAGCTTGTCCCGCTCACGACTCCGAGCTTCGTACTCAAATAAGAGGTGCTGTAGTCCATCATCCCGTCATTGATTGCAATACAAGCACGTTGCCTTCTCAAATTTCCTTTGCTTCTGATGAAGTAACCTTAACAACTGCGTCAGGTGAAAATTCAGTGGTTCATGGTCTCCGTTTATCCACTCATCAAGGACACGTGGGTCGTCAATTCATCTAGCTCACTCTGAGTAATTCTTTCTTTCCATTTCTCAAGATAGAAGCGCCTGGCCTCCTGATTGACCTATACAGCCTGTTGATCAGTTGCTATCCTTTTTTTTTTCTCAACAACACTGCTCTCTCCTCTACGAGGAGGTTGATTGGTGGTGAACGTGCCAATACCCAAAAAGCCTTTGCCCAGAAGTAGGAACCAACACATCTCAGCGCAACTTGTGGTTGGACCTTTTCCATCTCTCTTCTTTCTGTGGGCTATTCTCATAAAGACGGTCCATTCTGGGGTAGCACGTACGAGAATCGACAATGCAGTGCTCATCATGATTTTTCCTCTTGCTTTCCTCGTCACTCTTAGATCTTAGATATGCCATCACGCAGCTTAGATAGGTCATTACCCTACCTCGCTGCCATCACAGGAAATGGTGCCTGAAGCTCAGTTTTGAATCAAACCAAATGCCGATACTTCATCACCTTCTTGAACGTGATTTCTGCACCTTGCAGACGAAATGTGGACTGAACAACCGATGGATCAGTAATAATGTGGCCTTTGTCTTTTGTACTGCGAGTTTTGGTTTGGTCGACAAGATCCAACGTATGACTGCCTGTAGAGCCTACAGTTGTTTCGGCAGTGCATACCATCAGTGTAATATCCTCATAGCTTCTTCACGTCGAAAATCCTGTTAAATGTGTCGTACCACAAGAGCGACCCAAGGACCGACTACTGTGCCACCCGACAGAGAACCCATAGACGCTTTACTGTATCAGCAGACGTCTTTGCTCGGATTTTTCAACAAGATAACTGTTGATCATCCCGAGCATGTACGCAGGAACTTCTGCGTCCTGGGGGCTTCCAATGTCCTCTGACATAGAATCAAATTGAACGCATTTCTTATGGCGAGGCTGACAGTTGCGCAAAAGTTATGCGTAGATATTGCTGACTTTCCTCTGTAGCCTGGTTCCAGCATCCAACGTCCAGTCTAGAAGTTTGCCCGTGCTGTAGGTAAAATGGTCGATGAGAGGATGGCTGACCGCTTGGCTTTCTTTCACCACACAGGAAACAGTCCCTCAGCGAATGCCACGTAGAATGTATCAACAAGCAAACAGTGCGGGGTCAATTGATTGTATTGCGCTCCAGACTAGATTCATGGTCTTACCAGGACCCGGAGCCTTCTAATATATACTCCGCAGTCCTATGACCGCTACATCTACCTATACCATCTTCTTCTGCTATTGGTAGTGTTTGTTGTGGGAACAGGCGATCAATGACTCGCCTCACAGCATCTGGCTCCATTCAGCTCATTTCTGAGAGGCTCTTCTGCTTTAGCACTATCTGGCTGCATCGCGTGCTCTGTGGACGGTCTTTATCTTCCTTTCTGCTGCCGAAGGCACGGATTTTCTTCTTGCTCTTGCCCTCGGTTCCAATGAAGTAAGAGCGAAATAGCTAGCCTTCAGACGGTCGCTCTTCAGCTTTTTGACTACCCATTTTTTCATCAGCTACTGCGGAGCAGCGACGATGAGGTGCCTAAATTCGAGTGGAGTTCTGCCCGCCAGAACCTGACGTAGAAAGCTAAAGCGAGGTTATATGACTACATGTAACCAATGGCGAAGAGCCTGTCGAGTCCACCTCGAAAATATAGCTGGCTGAAGGTTGCCTCTGACAATTCGAATAGTGGTCTAGGAATAATATTTTTAAATGGCTGGTGGCTTTCACCTAACATTGAGAGTGAAAGGAACAACATCTGCTTAAGAGATAGCTACAAGTTACCACAAAAGAATTGATCCTGTCAAGAATGAAACGTTGATGCTACTGAATTGCGTGGGGGGAGAACTATGTGGTGGATTTACAAACAGGAGTCAAATAATGGTTAATGACGAACCGCTGTTGAGAAGAAGATAATGAAATTTGCCAAAGCTCAAATTCTGGATGGGCTAGCCAGTGGGAGCCTGAAAGCTAGTCCCAGCGCTTTGAATAGAATGGCTTCGGAGGACACCTCCAGGATTAGAGGATACGTCCAGCAAGTCGTAGTAGTGGACGAAAGGAAGAATGGAGTGGAGGCGAAAGGTTCGAAGAGCGTTTCCTCGAAAGCCTCGAATTAACGAAGCACCGCGGATCAACTGGATGACCTTAACCTTTTTTTTTTTTTTTCCTTGGGGGGTCCTCGCGCCGAGGCGAGTTGGTAGTTGACCAAGACGTGAATGCAGTGTAGCGGTCGCTCTTGCTTGAGAGGGGACAGAGGCGGGTCGATACGTAACCCAAACAGGCAGAGCAGAAATACCTGATTGGACGTGAAAGCCTTTCTGTTGTCAAAGGGGGACATATATGGGACGGTACTTGGTCCAATCAGGCACCACTCTGACGGACGCGAGAGCCCATATTGTCAATAAATAATAAGCGTTAGCGAGATACACTGTCATTCCGTAGATAGCTCGTGCCGGCCTATGCTTAAGGAGGTGACAAGCGAGGCAGTACGTAACCCAATCCCGCCCATAGGATTGGACGTGAAGGCCTGCATTGCAGATAACCGTATCGGAGGTGACACTGACTGTACGTGTCTTGGTCTCTAAGATGATGAGTGTCTTGTGTGGCTTATGTGGCGGTTGTTTCCGTGGTCAGACTTATGCACTGGACGGGTTTCCCCCATCGCGCTTCGGCATTCCCAGGTTAGGGAGTGTAGTTTAGTGGGAAACTGTGTTCCGAGGCTCACTACCTGACTAAGTCCCTTGAAAAGGGAGTAGAGAGGGGGTACGCTTCCGCGGTCAGGGCGGATCCCTTCGCGCTTGGGTGACTTCTTCGAGGGTGAAGAAGGTGTAGTTTGGAAATCGTCAGCTGTTGGCTGACGAATGCAAAGATAAACTAAGAGGATAAGGGTGAGAGGCCTAAAAGTAGATATAGTAATAATAATAACACTAATAATAATACTACTATTATTACTAAGTTGGGAATGATATTCCCAGACCTCATTCCCAGACCGTCTACTCATCCCTGGACTGGGAGGTAGAGGAAAAGAGGGGTTCGCTTCCATGATCAAGGGTCACCCGCAGATGGGTTTCCCTATTGCATTTCTGCATCTGTCTTGAAAGGACAGGTTTGTTGTTGCGATCTTCTTCAGCTGGTAGCTGAGTGGAAGGAGTGGTTTAGTGGGAATAGGTATGGTATTCCGGAGGCCTCTCTGCTTCCGCTGGTGGGTAGTAGAGAGGGGTTGCTTCCATGGTCTGGGATTACCTGTACAGGGTTTTCCCGTCTCATTTCAGCGTTCATCTTCAGAGAAGAGGTGTGGGTTAGTGGGAACAATGTCCGAAGTCCCCTCCACTTGTCCTAGAACAGTTGTAGTGGGGGGGGGGGGGGGGGGGTTAGAAATTCTAACGTTAGTCAGATATGTGTTAGATGTATTGTTAGGCTAGGTTCAAAAGGAGACTCGCGTATGTGTGCAACTGGCAAACCGGGACGTGAAGGCTGCTCCTCATGTCGCCATCGGGAAGTGTAAGGCTGGGCAGTACGTAACCCCAGTTGCTACAGGTACTGCGAGGAGAGGATTACGCATGCAAGAGAGCATGGATGAAAACAGAGAAGATGGGTCAAAGAAATCGGTAGGAATCCCGAAACAGTACCCCCTGCTGTAGGTGCAGCTACCCTGTCTGAAGTCGACAGCCATGAAGGTAGAAGAGGGAGATAGATAGGAAAGGAGTGCCTTAACCTAATCGAAAAGAGAAGAGTGATAGGATAGAGTGGTGATCAGTGATGCTAAGATATTGGGGTGCCATACACAGGGAGAAGTCTGTGCGAGCCCGCTGCTTTGTCATTCCCGAGGGAGGGACTCCCCTCACCATACAACTATGGTAGCAGCTGGTCTTAAGGATGTGTCAGTTACTCCTTGCTTCCCACATAGCAGTGGGGAGGACCCTGATTGACATCCTTCGAAGGGGAAGTTCGCCTATACCACTTTTAGTTGACTATATTGGAGAGTGACAGCGACTATTTGCCTTTCCGCTTTTCAGCTTCCACCGCGTGTTGTCCAAAGCAATAGCTTCCTCTCCCAGTCGTAAGCCCCCTCGCCACGGCAAGGCAGTGGTAAGACTTGAAGACACACCAGTTACAAGACACGTTGTGTCCCCGCGAGTGTGCCCCCCGGAGGGGGGATGACCTTAACCCACTTTATGGATTTGAACAAATTTTTGGTTCAGATCCTTGTGAAGAAGAGACTGGAAAAAACACAATTTTAAGACGGGGGAACTTGGTAGTAGAGAAGAAGGGAAAGATGGCTGAAGATTTAGAAAATGTAGATGAAGAGCATTATTATTTCTCGTTTCCAAGTGAAGAACGTATATCACTTCTAATCCCAATTTTCTTTTTATAGAATTTATTTTCGATTTGCGCTTTCATTTTCTCTGATGCTTCTAAACAATCCAGGGCCCTTTCGAAAAGTGATCTAAAGTCTTCCTATCATCGAGAATCATGCGGTGCGTATATTTCTAAAGAATTTTTCGAGTCTCCGGGAAAAACGTGGTCAAATCGAAAGATTCAAGAGCTGTTTTACGCGAGCGAATTTAACAACCTGTACGAATCTTGTTAATCATTTTTCTCTCATGCGCTTTACTGTTGTTGAAGTATTTAAGTGCTTATTTGTGTCAGCTCTTTATACTATTCGCCTTCTGTCGCGCTAAAATAAAGCAAACGTGCGAAACGTTTATTTGTTCGTAATCAATTTATTTATCGTGCTCGTAATCGCCGATCGGTAATAAGAGCGTACGTTTATATCAGCGTAGATCGAGTGTCGAATACCGTATTGCGTATGCGTCGTTGAAAAGTTCGTTAAAGTTTGAATTTATCTTAGCGATATGAGCAGGGTCGTTTGATGAGTCGGAAGATGCTGCCAGTCTGTAACGTACATTTCATTGCCCGTGTTTTCTCCAATTTTTATAATATAATAATATGTATTTTACATAGTTCAAAATAATTGCGGTGCTGTGAGCTGAATCGGTGTTCGCGTTTAATTTATTCGAAATTCAACCGCGATCATATCAGCGTTATTCTAATTGCCTGTGCTTGAATGAAAATTGACTGAAAATGCCCAAGTATAAATCGGTACGTCGACATATATTTTTTTTTCGCGGAGTAGGTATGAAACGGTCGTCCGTACTTATCTCCATCTTGCGATGGAGTCTGCCACTCAGAGTGCTCACAATTGAATAGCGATGGTGCGATGATTTTGTACGTAAATTAACATAAATCGTATTAAAAGAAGCGTCGTCGTTCATCGTTTCAGTGCGCTGTATTCAAATCGCACAATGAAAGTCATCGTGGAAAACAGTAGTTCTTATGCTTATCAGTTCGAGTGACGTTTATTATGCAGTGGCTGTATCATCATACATAATGCGATGACAGTTTCTTACTAAATTCATTATCTCCTTAAGACGTCGCGTCGCATGATACCCGCCTTCTTTTTCTCTCGTCCGTCGTTTCTCAAAAATGTGTACGGCTCTGCTATCGAAAAAGAGTGCGAGAAAAAGAATGTACTTGTAGGTATAGATACAGTTTTACTATTTTCTCTGATTCTTATCGAAAAACTGGTTCTGACAGATCGAACAGTTAAACAAATGAAATAAAGGACTACTGTTTTATATTGCGAACGAACGGATACGTCTTCGACGAGATCTGTAGAACATTGTGTAATGAGAAATATTCCTCGTATGTTCCGATTTTCTTCGATAAATGCGGTTGGTCAAACCGGAAGCGGTTGATTATGCCACGATTTTATTTCTAGAATGAATGGACCTCGGATGTCGATTCTGTATTGACAAGCTATCTGTAAAAAACACGTCCCAGTAAGTTCATTAGAAGAACACATTTAGACACTGAATTATTGTTTTACTTGCGTACAATTGTTTCCCAAGCATTGGTCAGAATATAGGATTCGCTATTGTCTTATACGTACGTTAAAACTATTCCCTCTCTAGATTGATGGGACTCCAAAACCAATGAGTGTAGCTTGTCTCTTATTCGTCATGCCTCATTATAACTAATTTCTATTTTCGTTCCGGACACATACGTACAATAATATTAAAAGAAAGCGAAAGATGAACATCATAGATAGAGACGGCATGTACTATTTTGTTGCTCGAGTCGAATTTGAAATGAGTGCGTCTTCCCAGAAGGAAGAAGGATTTTCTCAAAAATTAATTTTCTGGAAATTCGAATGATAATATTCATCAAAGAACATGAAATGAACCAGTATAAGAAATTTAGAAGTGAATTTGGATGAGTCGGGGAAAACGAGCAACAATGAGAAGTAAGATTGGTATTACGGAGCGAGGTAGACGATTTTTGAGAATGTACGAACGAAGAAGGAAGGCGAACCCGACGGCTTCTTTGACAAAGATGAGCGAGGAAGTCATCAGGAAACCTGTTGCATGGGGCGAATTGGGTTTGATGTAGAGATTTCAATTCAGAGGTGGACTAGACGAAGTCATACTCAAGCGAGTAACACAAACGGAGTAATTTACAATTTTAGCCACAGAAATTAAACGACGCCGGAGCGCTTTCGATTAAACAATCATTGTCAACGGGGACTGGAAAGCGACTGAACCAACTCCGGCTGTAAACTAGAAACATACGAGGAAATCAGGATTGAACCAGCGAGTCATCACGACGTGAATCATACTCGTAAACTAGTTCAATCAACCCCTCATCAGGTATGTACCTGTTGAGCACATTAAAGTCGTCGTTATTTAAATGACGGGGAGCCCAACCCTGTGCCTCCCCTCTTATACGGGCTACCAAAAGTCCATAAAAAAGATAACCCGATGCGTCTAGTCGTATCCTTTGTGTCCTCCCCCACGTACGCTCTGGCGAAATTTTTGGACCGATGGTTTAAATCGAGAGTTGACCATGAGTCACCTTACTCGGTGAAAAATTCGGTCTCCTTGGCTGCTAGGCTTAAGGATAATATTCTTCCGCTGGGATCGACCCTGTGTTCATTTGATGTGGTCGGCCTGTTCCCCAATATCCCCAGAGCAACCGCCATGCAACATATGGGAGACCTTTTGATTCAAACAAATGAAGAATTGGGTGAATTTTTCAATCTCCTCAATATTTGTTGGTCTCCCAATTATTGCAAATTCGATAACAAGTTTTTTGAGTTTCCTGAAGAGGTTGGAATACCCATCGGTTCTCCTTTGGGTTCTCTCATTTCGGAGGTCTTTATGTCTAAGTTTGAGCTCGATTTGTTCTCCTCTGGCAGTGCGTATTTAGATCAGATTTATTATTGGCACAGGTATGTCGACGATGTGTTGTGTACGTGGACTGGTCCCCGAGAGCTCCTTTTGGAGTTACTCCAGTATCTAAATAATCAATATCCTTCTATAAAATTTACTTTAGAAATCGGTGGCGCATCTATTAATTACTTGGATTTGACGATCTGTTATAGAGACGGTATCCATGAATTCGCCATATACAGGAAAGATACTGCGACCGATATTACTGTCCACGGCAAATCTTTCTGCCCTGTAGCCCATAAATATGCTGGATTTAACAGCCTAATCCATCGGCTGACTAGTATTCCTCTCAATCAGTCAGCCTTCCAAAAAGAGGTATTAACTATAAAGCACTTGGCCAGAGTGAATGAAGTGAACTTAGACATTGACCTTATGATCCAAAGGAAAGTTACTCGAAATGCCTCGATTCCCCCACCTCCCTCCCCCGCAATACGGCCCTAAACAGGAGAGAGCGTTGGATAAGGCTTCTGTTTTTGGGGCAGTTTTCATCTCAATTGAGTCGTGTCCTACGCCCCTTCGGATTTCGGCCTGTGTATTACAACCCCAATACCATAAAAAGTTTATTGGTTAGGCTAAAAGACCCCATCCAACTGGCCGAGAGGAGTGGTGTGTATGAAGTTGAGTGTAAGGATTGTAACGGAATTTATATTGGCGAGACAGGCCGTCAGTTGAAAATTGGAATCGCTGAACATAGGAAGGCGTGGGAAAAGAAGAATATAGGTGAATCGGCGTTTGCGGACCATCTAATCACTAGCGGCCATAGCATTAAAGAGGGGTCCGAGGTCCTCCTCTATAGAGAAAACGCGTATTCGAAGCGAAAAGCGTTAGAACACATCGAAATAATCCGTCATTTAAATAACGACGACCTTAATGTGCTCAACAGGTACATACCTGATGAGGGGTTGATTGAACTAGTTTACGAGTATGATTCACGTCGTGATGACTCGCTGGTTCAATCCTGATTTCCTCGTATGTTTCTAGTTTACAGCCTGAGTTGGTTCAGTCGCTTTCCAGTCCCCGTTGACAATGATTGTTTAATCGAAAGCGCTCCGGCGTCGTTTAATTTCTGTGGCTAAAATTGTAAATTACTCCGTTTGTGTTACTCGCTTGAGTATGACTTCGTCTAGTATTTCTGGCCATAAATTGAGAAACCGCATTGATTCTACCTCAGAGGTGGAGTTCCGACAAGTTCAAACATTGAAGAAGTTGAACGTGGAAGAATTTCGAATATCGGATTATAAGAGACGGACTGGAATAAAATTCGACTTCCAAGCCATGTATCTTGTGTCGCACGTGCTGCTGTCCGCCCTCCATTATAGGGTGGTTGCGGATTGTGTATGCATCAATATTGTATTTCCTTCAACATCGGTATCGAACCTTTAGAATAATATAACTTCAGTATTTGAAGAATCTCTTAGGCGAAACCCTCTCATTATAGCAATCGCCAAGTTGCGGTGCCTTTAACTCCAACACTCTCAAAGTCTCACTTAGAACTTAATTCTTATCCCTATGTTTGGTTTTCTTCCTGCAGAGTTTCGTTTATTTGTGGATGATACACAGTTGTTGAGTAGGCCATAGAGTAATACTGCATTTTCCTGTTCCATTCCGTGGCCATCTGACTGTGGCTGCAAATGCTGATACCTGGTGCCATGTATGTATCTTGTATGATAGAGGCTACCAGGCTACTCGGAGCAAGCGTTTCATCGATTCCAATCTTTTGAGAGACCAACTAAGCTTGCACCACTCACGCCTCACACTCAAATAAGGTATGCTGTAGTCCACGTTGCCTGCTCAACTTTCCTAGACTTCTTACGAATGTACTTCTTGAAGTAACCGTGGCCGCTTAACACCTCCGTCCGGTAAATATCAAGCTGACCATGGTCTCGGTTCATCCACTCTTCCAACACACGGGTCGTCCATTTTCCGAGATCACTCAGCAATTCTTACTTTCAGTTTCCAAGCAAGGAGTGCCTGGCCTCCTGTATGACCCGTAAAGCCCTTCGATCGGCCATTTTCCTATTTTTTGCTTTGAACACCACCGCTTTCTCTTTAGTAAGAAGCTCGATTGAAGGTGAACGTCCTAATACGTCAGAACTCACCGTCGCAACAGTGCGGTCTTCACTAACACACCTCAGTATAATTTTTCCTTGGATCTTCCCCATTTCCTTCCTCCTGTGGGCTATCTTCATGAATTGAGCTCTTACTGGGGCAGCATATAAGAGGATCGACAACGCGGTACTCATCAATATCTTTCTTCTTGCTCCCCTCGGCCCTCCGAGGTTTGTCATCAGGTTGCTCAGGTAGGTCACTACCCTGCCTGCTTTCATCGCTGACATCAGAATAGGATGTCTGAAGCTCAGCCAAACCAGATGCCCAGATCGTCATCATCTTCTTGATCGTGATTTCCACTTGTGGCAGTTGGAAGGTGCGTGGATTGAACTTTCGACGGGTTGTGAATAATATGACCTCCGTCGTTCCTACTGCGAGTTCTATTCTGGCCGACCTCATCCAATGCGTCACTGCCTGGGAGTCGTTTATACCGGAAGACTCGTAAAAATTTTGACTTCCTTGCCACATATAAAAGATAGAAGGAAGCTTAGAAATTAGGGTAGGTCAATTTTTGACGGCCGCCGCGCAACACACGATGGCACGCCAAAAACAGACCCTTCCCTCCCATTGTACAGATTACTATAAAAAGTGTAGGATGAGTTATGGGATGGTTATGAGCATGAGACATCTTCACGGATTATACCACAGTCGGCAAATTTGTTGCTGAAATTGAAGCTGAGTATGAGTGAGTGAAATTAGGCGTTCTAATAGATTCTCCCTCTCCCCACACCATCACGTACTCTCGCTATATAGAAAAAATCCCGTATTCTAACTAAAAGTCTGTTCGCCCGCAAAGGAGTTGTGAAGGGTCGGAATCATCCGAATTGAAAAGCTTCTGGCAATATTACGAGTATCACCCCCGTCCCCCTCTGAAGAATTTCGTACTTTGCCTCTAGTAAAGAGGTGATCGAAGATTTAGTTGGAGGATTTTATTCCGGTTTCTAGAACCGTATTTTTCGGAAATGTGTATAAAAATGCCCCCCTTTTCGCGTTTGAAATGTCGAAATTATACGATGTAAGTTTTCTTGATATTCTACGTTGTAGTCGTGATTATCATTCTTTAAACATTGACGTTGATTGCAGAATGCGAAGGAGTATCAGAGGAAAGAAAACAACAACTAATTTTTTCGCAGACGATTTCATTTTTCAAAATACGAACGTGTTCCGTAAGTCGCTGTGGGAGGCTTAAGTTGAAGCAATTCATGACTCCAGGTTTAGATATCTTGGGCGAGGGAAATGTTCTCGATGGAAAAATAAGGAGGAGTAGTGTTACTTAGTAACTTTTTTTGGTTAGAAACTGTCTGCTCGTAATTTCAACGACAGTGTTCTCGTCGGGACACAGATGGCGAGTAGAGAACAACCCTTATACCGTATGTTTTAAAAATTAGATGAACGGGACGCAGTTGACTAATTTTTTGGAATTTCTGTGATAGCGTTCGGTGGGTTATTATTAAATGACGAGAATGTTACTGCTATAAATCCATGGCGGTATTATATTTTACCAATATTTCACCGAGCTAGTGGGGTGGGTTACAAGATGAAAGTAAGACTTTAACGTAATGCTCGTGTTTCTTAAATAACTTGCGCCTGCAAATTGCTTCTTTAGTTTCGTCTCGCACTCGGTAAAATGACTGAAAGTTATGATTTTCTTTTCGCTATGCTATTTCTTCGTGGCTGAACGTTACATCAGAAGAATATTTTCCAATAGAAAGTACACCGTTTAGTGCAATGAAATTTTTAGTTTATACATTGAAACTAATGAGCAATGAAAAATGTCTACATTCATTTCATTCGTAAGGTGGCGAGATCTAATAAGATTTAGTTTTCCAAAATAGATTGAAAAGTGTAGTAATTTTGTTTGAAGAAATGGGATTCTGAAGATCCACTGGTATGTCGACTCCATATCGACGTCGATTTAGTTGTACCCATTGTAGACCGTAAATTGACCCAAAATAACCGGACATCAACTCGCATTAAGGTCAAAATTGATTCGACTCTCGGTATTGAAGATTGATGTCGACTGAAAATCGATGTTCCGCCCTTTCTCGATCGCAAATCAACCACTCCTATTCACCATCGACCCCTCATTGACGTTAAAGTCGATTTAGTTGCGCTCACTTAAGACCGCAAATCGACCCAAAATGATTGGAAATTGACTCACAATCGACCGTTCTTTTTTAACGTCGAAGTTGAGTCACTACGCGGTATCAATCATGGATTGATGTCGACTGAAAATTGACGTCGGTTTCGGGTCGATTCTTTGTCACTCCTCGGCAAAAGATGTGCAATCGACGTCAACATAGTCTGTCTGCGAATAACGATACATATCACCAAGCTCACACAACGTTTCAAGGGTGTGACTGTTCATCGATTTCAGATCGATGTCAATTTGAAATCGATTTAAAGTCGACTAGCATACTTTCCCAGAAGACTAAAAATCGACTGCGGTAATTGACGCAATAAAGCAGTTGATTTCAAGTCGATGGAAAAATTTTGAGGGGTGGATTCGAAATCGACTCCAGATCGGTTTCGCTTTGAGATCAATTCAAACTCTACTAGCGCACATTAAATTAGGAAAAGTCGACTCGAAATCGACGTAGCAATGGTCAAAATGGAGTGGACCTCTAATCGACCTGATATGGACGTCGACGTGAGGTCGACACTTCAACATTTTAACACCGACACAATTTGGACCAAGATTTTGAAAGTAGTAAACTCTCGGTCGATTAGTCGATCAGAAATCGACGTCAGATGGACAGTCTGCATGGTTATTCAGTGATGTTTGCTGAATAGAGTTTGAAGTGGAAACGATTTTTATGTTCTGAAGAAAAAATTTCGTTTTGTGTCAAACGAACTGAGATGAAAAGAAATAAAACGTATAGATCTGGGAGATAAGTTTAAGAGGAGATCTCATATTTTATATGTGAAAACATTTTGATCTAACTTTTCACTTTAGTTACAGATTTTTTTCTCCCCCCTCCCGTCCCTTCCTTATAGATTCGTCTCTGGTAACTGCTTTACTCGCAAGAGTCACAAATTCAAATTTCAAAGGAAGTTTAAAATTTACTCGGAAAGTCGAAATTTTTGTCTTTCAAGTGTGTCAGATTTATTGATGACGTCATCGAGCGTGACAAAAAACTGTGAAGATTTTTCGTGGTGATTGTCCCAGGGTTAATCCTAGTCAATAACCTTCGCAAAATTGGCCAAAAAACCGTGAACGTTTTCCATGACGGTTTTCTAACTGCAGTCTCAATCTCATACCCAAATGCAATGCTAAAATAGATAGTTACCCTCTTCAATGTTGTCTGTTGAAAACAGTGGAGTCCCAACCAACAGCCGCCACCTTCTTCACGCGTATATCTTTTACATTTTGAAGTCAATTTTGAGATGAAGAAGTCAACATTGGACGACTCCTTTACAAAGTTTACAATTTGAGCCGTCCACCCGCTATGAGTGTTGCAATCGACAAAATTGAAAACGAGAGTAATTTCTCTAGTCAAGTCGGAGTCATCTAACGGAAGAATTAAGAGAACGAAATCTGTAGAACGTAAAATTTCCCGCAAGTTACCTCTCATGAAAATATTGATTTCACCATTCGCACGTGCACTGCCCTCGATTGCCTCGTTTTTGTCGGGCGCGATCTAGCCCTCACCAGGCCCAAGATCCTAATATTCTCTGAGCTTTGGCAACTTTTACAACACGAACGAATAGTGAAAATTCATGCTTGCGCTTAATAATCGCCGAAAATCATGTCATTTTTACGTTTACATGATGCCACGTCCGGTAATATTCATGCAATTGGCAAATTTTTCATGTTCAGGAGATACCCTGGTTAACGATAACGACTCTTTTCTTCTGTAAAGGTCGACATTGAATTTTATTACTGTTTAGGAGCCGAGCCGCAGCTAAAAAATCACGCTCAGAGTATTTATGAGTCATCTTGAAACTTACAATCGTTTGTGATATAATGAGAAATCATAATAATACACACTATTTTCCGTAGGGCAAACGAAAATTTTTGAGACTGCACTGTTTTCCGTACCAACGCAACATATTATTAAAAACAAACAATTCGAGTTCATTTTGCTCGACATTTCAATTTACACGCCTTTTCTGCAAGTATTCGCACACTTCCGTATCCATATCACGTACGTGCGAGTATTTCGTCGGCGACCGGTTATCAAAAGTGAACTATAAATATCGGTTGTCGTTCGAATAGATTCTAATGCTTCTTCCATCGGACCAAACGAATGCTAATTACTAATCGAGTCAAACGTTTCTTGATTTTTGGTAACACCTCGTACGAGAGCAATTAAAACATTCCTTTCACTCACTCAAGAAAGCTCGATTCCGAACTCAACGAACTGAACGTGGGCGGTAACGTTTGAACAGTACTTCAAACGCCCAACAACAACTTGATAATGTCGAAGCTGTACACTGTGGTGCTTATTTTATAATCGTAGTCGAAGTGCACTGATTATGCGACCGATACGTGCTACCTATGTGGTCTTGGGGTAAAGCGAGTATAGAAAGAACATTTCATACTTTTTAATTACTAAAATGACGGAGAACGATACTACATACTACCAAGCTACACACAGTATTAATAAACATTGAAATGTAAGATTCAAATTACGTAATTAAGAAAAGTTGTTACACTCATTTCCTTGACAAAGACTGATCGTTATTTCCTTCACACGAAAATCAAACCAAAAACGATTTCAAAAGTCGAAAAACAATTCTCTGGACTGCGTCATTCGAAATACTCGCACGTACTTTTGCGGCCGCGAATCGTCATTTTGAGAGATCATCTCTTCAACGAGTTCTCGGCACATTTTCACGTAATATCTCGTGGAACAATTTCGATTCTACGAGTATACTACCTATTTTTGACGTCCATCGTAATATCTCGTGGAACAATTTCGATTCTACGAGTATACTACCTATTTTTGACGTCCATCGAGTCATCTAGATGAAAATATTTGCAGATGGCGAGAAATTTCTTTTCAATAGTTGTCCTTAAATACATTTTCAATAACATAAGCTTTCTAAGTCGTCTCATCTCTCTCGATCGACCATCACATTCTTCGTAAATAATTCGATTCTATTCAGTCGGACATTCCCGAACCAAATATCTCGGATTGATAAGTATACGCTTTTAATGAAATAATGCCTCTTATTCATTTCCGCGAGTATTGTGTCTGTAGAAGTATAAGAAAAAACCATTTTTATTTTAGCGATAATAAGTTTTTTCCGAACGAGTAATTTTTTGAATGAAATCTACTACGTTTCAGCTTACGTCATTGTAATCGAGTGACAACTTTTAGAAAAGAAAAGAAAAAAGTCGAGGTATTTCATCCATCGAATGTTATTAGAACAAGGTAAATCGCAATATCGAGAGAGAATAACGGGTATAAGATACAGTATACTAGGTCTATACTAGGCTACTACAGTATTTCAACCTTTGCTGCTTTCATTATACCAGGCTTATTGTCAGCCCTTCGCCCAATTGGCATAACAACGAACAGTAGAACCCTTTGACGCGTTTTAGACGGTTTTCTGACTCTGGGACTACTCCTGAGAAAATCGTCACGCAAAAACGACGACTTCCTTAACGAAGTTGAAGGAGGAGCACGAGGAACCTTTGGTTCACAAACTTACATGAGAGGAGGGGGGGCTTGTTTTCGACTTCCTAGTTGTGTATGATCCGAGGAAAGTAAAAAATTCCAAGTCTACTGCTCCTATCATGATTATAAAGTCTAAAGTTTTTCCAAGTTCCCCACCTATCCTATGTTATAGCTGGGAAGTCGAAAGTCGACATTTCGTAAGTCCTAATTCTCTTAATTTTTGGTGGGACACCTAAATTTTCCCAAACACCTCTCGTGTTACAGGTTTCCTATTGAAACGCTACGGTTTTTGTCACGCTTGATGACGTCGTCAGTGACCGCGACCTACTGTAAGGGGGTGTAGGAAAATTGATCGCGAGAAAATTGATAGCCAGAAAATTGAAAGCGGAAAATTGATATTATACGAAAATTCATAGTCACGAAAATTAATAGTTACGAAAATTGATAGTAACGAAAATTGATAGTTACGATAATTGATAGTTAGGTAAATTAATAGATAAAAAATTCGTTGTTCGCGGCTAATATCCAATGTTATGGGCGACACCTCGCAGATATTCAAGGCATAGGCCTTCGTCATCCATATCGTCCTCGTTGAAAGCAGACACTACTGAAAATAAGCGACTCGCTGCATCCTTGTACTTCCTCTTCTTACGAGGAGGTTCTCCGGCTATCGCTTCTTCGTATGACGCAAGCATAAGGGTTTGTTCCTTGAGGAGGGCGTTTAATAATTTGAAAATGTTTGCGTGCGTAGTCTCAAGAGTGGTCTCAAAGCCACGATGCCACCCCTCGACGGCATTATTAGTTTTCGGTATACTCTCCTTGACGGACTCGTAGCAGTTCCACCACTTATGAGGGAATCTGGGTTTACGTCGTCGGCTACGATTTTGAGGACGTCCTACCCAAGTGTCTTCGAAGTAATCGATAACGCTTTGGCTTTCCTCTGGGAAAATTCCGCTAGACGTTAGGGTCTCGAAACAACTTTCGATTCTACCTACTGGTACGAAAGCAAGAGCAGCAAGGTGTCGCATTGTAAGGGCGAATTCCGCGTCGTTCTGATATCGTTCTTTCAAACCGCAAGCAGCAATTTTTCGAACCAGGCATTGGCAAAAATGGAAAAAACATCCCTGCGCGTGCACTGTAGGGAACTCGAACTGATACAGAAAGGATACATAAAAGTTAGATGGAAATCATTTGACGTCATCTGAATAGTTTCCTCATTACTTACTGAGAAAGCTTTCACGGTTGCTACTTCAAAGTCCATCATGACGTACCGCGGACATAGATCAGGTTGTACGTTCTTGAGTTCCGCCAGTACTCGTTTGTAGGTGGTCTTTTTTTTTGTCCAGAAGAAGGGCGTAGACAAGGGGGAACGTATGTCCACGACGCATCCCGTGTATTGTAAACATTTGACAGAAATACTTAGGTGCGCACTTGAAAGTCCCATCAACGTACCAACGAGAACACGATCGCAAAATGGAGAGGTTCTTGTGAGTCCCAAACATTATAATTCGGTCTTCGTCATCAGGGCCCGAATCGAAGAGCAGAAATTCGTCATCTTCATGCGTGGTAGTACGCCCTCGAAGGTCTATTTCCCCTCTGGTCTTCGGGAGAGTGGTACAGTTTCCAGCTTTACGACGTCGATTCGTGATATTCCTTTTCAAATAGCGAATGGGTGGTAGGCTCGACTTGGCACTTTGCGACATTGCCTCGAAGCAATTCGCAATAACCACTTTAGGAGCATCCGTGGTGCTCTCAGCTGCCTCGCGAATAGCTGCGGAAACTTTTTCGCCCTCGATAGCCGCTGCATCGCCAACATGATTGTGTTCTTTCCATCGTGACTTTATTTCGTCGCCAATTGTTGTCACCCGCGCAACACATTTAAATTTCTTCACACATTGACATTTCCAATGCACTTTGTCACCAATTTCACGATCACGGTAATAAATGTAACCCCCTCGCATAACTTCAAATGACCCCGTTCACTCCGTACAAACGAAACCGACATCTTACGAGAATCTAAGTACAGTACTATTGATCGAATGCCGGTGCAATGCTGTTAAACGCTGTTCATAACCCTTATCATAATAATATTACATGTCGATACATTGGCCTACATCTGATTCACTTTTGTGTACCATACGTGCGAAAAAAAGAGGTTGAAGACATGTATCTTCCTGTGCTTATTCTTATCTCTCTTTTCTCACACTCTCTCTCTTACGGCTTGTACAGTATTACTGTACCGTATACGTATTTCAATGCTATTAATTTTCGTCAGCTATGAATTTCCTCGCTATTAATTTTCGCCCGCTACGAATTTTCCAACTATCAATTTCGCGCTAACAATTTTCGCTCGCTATCAGTTTTCGGCTCTCAATTTTCTGGCTATCAATTTTCTCGCGATCAATTTACGGGTCACCCTGTAAGGACTTGGTGAATTTCGGCCATCGCTGCACTGAGACCTGTAAGTTCGTCTTCATTATAGCGTAAGGCACAATAAACTTGGCTATACCAGGCCTGACACGCAACGTGCTAGGAGCTCCAGCTCATTCTGCAACCCATACTAGGTTCATCATACATATACCTATGTACTAGGCTTTCTCTATACTAGAGCTAACATAGTCTTCCGTTTCGGAATTTGGAAAAATTTCGACCTCTATTACCTTATGAGTTATCTTCTAGTAAACTAGACTAGACTAGGCTGAACTACTTGGCCACATACTCCTAACATTGGGTAAACTAGGTCCAGAGACAGAGGAAGAGAGGAGGCGGGATATAGTACGACGTCATAGGCCTATGCTAGTCTTATACTAGGCTTGTACTAAGCTGTTCAGGCGAACGAGTGGAAGCAGTAAGCTATTCACACTACACTGTACACCAAGCTAAGAAATACTGATGGATGGAGACACTACTATGACGTCATCATGACCAAGATGGACGTATCAGAATTCAATATAATAGGTAGAATCGATCATTATTATCGATATAATCGATATACTATTGGAGTGTAGGAAGCAAGCATATAATACCACATGTGTCTGGATGTTAGCTTCTGTGCTGTGTCATAGTTTTTCTTCTCTCAACTTCTATAGACCTTCTTTCTAGGCTTTTGGTGAAAAATTTTCAGTGTTGAGTCTTTTGGAAGAGTGATGGAGTCTAAATTCTAACAGAAAACCTGTTCTAGAGGCAGGGCCGTATTAAGGGGGCAGGGGGGCATGTCCCCGGGCCCCACCAAAATGGGACCCTCACCACACGAGAAAGAAAAAAAAAGAAAAAGAGATTTTTCTTCTCTTTTTTGGGGGCGCCCACCACCGCTGGCCCTCTTAGCGAAAGTCTCTTAATCCGGCCCTGCACTGTCTAGAGGGGTTTTTCTGAAAAATTTGCCGTACACCACCCGGCAAAAACTGCCCTATGACGTCACAGAGTCGATATGAAAAAATTTCCAAGTTTCTATAATGGGTCGTCACCGATGACGTCATCCAGCGTTCCTACCCTCTTCTTCCGCTCCATACAGTATACTAATTTAGGGAATCTGTTCTATGGTTTTTTTTTTGAAAAAATTTCCGTCCCACATCCGGCCAAGATGGACTTGGAAAAAGTTTGCTTTTTATTTATTTATTTAGTTTCTTTCTTTCTCTCTTTATATGATAGGAAGGTAAGTCCCCTTATCGTGTCTACCTCGGAAGTCAAAATTTCAACAGGTAACGTGTCCTAGGGGGTTTTCTGAAAAATTAGCCGTCCGTCGTCCTTCTGGGTACTTGAAACAATTTTGTTCCCCAAGTTACGAATATTAAGGAAGGGAATTGAAAAATTGGTGTTTCCAAACTCAGTTCCACACTACCCTAGAGGTCGAATTGATAGTGCGTTTTTTTAATAGTGGTTTCCTCAATAGGCCTATAAACCTCATTACTAAAACAAATTCGACCCGTAGAACACGTTCCCTGAGTTCCTCGTTTAACATCGTTAAGGAAGCCACAATTTTATACTAGGCTTATACTAAGTCCAGGGCTCATTTATACTAGGTCTCCCTAAAATAGGTCAAGGTCACTAATGGCGCATCAAGTGTATTTACCCCTCTTCTTCCACTCCTTGGAGTATAATAGGCTTGTACTAGGTTTAGACTTCCTTGTTTCTAGGTTCCTAAAATAGGTTTAGGTCACTTGTGACGCCGCATCAAGCATCCCCTACCCCTCTTCTTTAGCTCCATGCAGTATATTAAGCCTACGTATACTAGGTTTAGGCCTCCTTTATACTAGCTTTATACTAGGTCTAGGTTTTCAAGTTTCTTAATGCTGGACCAAGAATGTCTCCTAAATTCCTCAAACAGGTGAGACCACTTCGCTCGGTACTTGGAATTTATTCAAGTCCCTCAATACTTTCTTCGCCCTCGGCTGTTTTTCATTTAAAAAGTCTCTGACCCCCCCCCCTAGTTATATCAGGGTCTCTGGTAAGATATGGCCAACTCCGCTCTTCATGCAAATTTTGACACGTTTCATGAATTCACTGAACTCTCTAATTGAAAATCCAAATGGCTATATCTCAGCCAATAATGATCGCACAGCGATGAAACTTCGGGACATTTTAGTATTATGTGAACGTTCATTCATAGTATTTTTTTCAAAAAAAATCATTCATATTTTCCCTAGTCTTTAGCTATAACAAAACTTCAAACTCGAATAAAAAAAAAATTGGGGGGGAGGCACCTGGGGAAAATCATTCATATGAAGTGCGATACCCTCTAGTACAACATACATGAGTACCACAGTCCTCGGTGAGGTGCAACATTCCCAAAAAAATCAATATTTAATGAATTTCTGTGATTTTTCCATGAATAGCGGGGTGAACTATGACTGCTACCGCAATAGACCGCGAGAAATCAATAGTCAATGTTCGAGCTGAAAAATATGCACTCCTCCGTGGGATGAAATGGGAATGTTGATAGACCAAAAATATATTTTTAGTATTTCGTTTATCGATTTGGTCAATTCTTATGTAAACATGTCCACCGATTAGGTGGAGTAGATTGAGAAAAATAGTTGAAAAATTCTCCAGTCGCTGGAACAGTCTGAAAATAGAAGAGAAGTGAGAAAATCCACTTTTTCACCCTGGAGGACCGTGAGTTTTGGTATTTCATTCATCAAATAGGTCAGTTCTCACGTAAACATGTTCGCCGAGTTTGAAAAAAATGGTCAAAAAATTATTCAGTCGCTGGAACGTTCTGGAAATGACAAAAATTAGAGAAAATCCACTTTTTCACCCTGGAGGACCGGGAGTTTTGGTATTTCATTCATCAATTCGTTCAATTCCTAAGTAAACATGTGCGCCAAGTTTGAAAATAATAGTCAAAAAATTCGCTAGCCGCTGTAATGGTCTGGAAAAGACAAATAATTGAGAATATCCAATTTTTTACCCTGGAGGACCGTGAGTTTTGGTATTGCGTTCATCAAATAGGTCAATTCTTATGTAAACACAACCGCCGAATCCGAAAAAAATAGTAAAAAAATTCTCCAGTTTCTGGGATGCCCTGGAAATAGTAAAAACTCCAGGTAATCCACTTTTCCAACATCGAAAACCGTGATTTTTCATATTCTGTTTATCAAGAAGGTCAATTTCTATGTAAATACATCCGCCGAGTTAGTCAATAAATTCTCCAGTTGCCGGAACGGTCTAGAAATACCAAGTTCAGAAAATCCACTTTTTCAACATGGAGAGCCCTGATTTTTGGTATGTTCTTTATCAATTAGGTCAAATCTTATGTTAATAAGTCTTACAAGTTGGAAAAAAATTGTCAATAAATTCTCCACTCGCTAGGACGCTCTGGAAATAGTAAAAAACCGATACACACCCACCCCTAAGATTCATTTCCTTTACTTTAAAGTGTTGTATGTTTATTTTTGTTCCCTTGAAGTCGTAGAGGTGCAAACTGTGTTACTAGGAGCCGTGCACTTCCATGAAGTGCAGGAATCTTCTCTCGAGTTGAGGTGACAATGCTTCAAATATTGGAATTCATGAGCATGACAATACAAAGGAGATGATTGTCTTCTTGTGTCTCGGAAAAGGATTCCTCCACATCATGCGAGTGCACGGCTATCAGTAACACGATTTGTACCGCTTCGACTCTAGTGGGAAAAAGTGACAAATGAATGATTGTGGCGGGTATGTACCTTTCATTTTTTAATATTTTCAGAGAGTCCCAACGACTGGAGAATTTTTTTCAATTTTTTTAAAACTCGGCGTAAGTGTTCTTAGAAGAATCGACCATACCAATGAGCGTCTGGAGAATTTATTGAATATTTTTTTCGAAATAGGGATGTATAAACTCAAAAATTGACCTTATTGATAAATAGAATATAAAAATCACGATTCTCCAAGTTCAAATAGCAAATATTTTCAATTTTTCATTTCCAGACTATTCCAGCGACTGAAGAATTTATGGACCATTTTTTTCAAACTCGTCGGAGGTATTAACATAAGATTCGACCTTTTTGATAGAGAACATACCAAAAATCAGGGCTCTCCATGTTGAAAAAGTTGATTTTCTGGATTTGGTACTATTTCTAGATCGTTCCAGCGACTGGAGAATTTATTGACTATTTTTTTCCAACTCGGTGGATGTATTTACATAAGAATCGACCTTGTTGAAAAACAGAATATGAAAAATCACGGTTTTACATGTTGGAAAAGTGGATTACCTAGAGTCTATACTATTTCCAGGGCATCCCAGAAACTGAAGAATTTTTAGATTATTTTTTCCCAACTCGGCGGATGTATTCACATAAGATTTGACGTAATTGATGAATGAAATATGAAAAGTCGCAGTTATCCAGGTTGGAAAAGTGGACGTCCTCGATTTTCTGCTATTTCCAAACTGTTCCAGCGACTGGAGAATTTTTTGACTATTTTTTTCAAACTCGACGGACATGTTTACTCAAGAATTTACCTAATTGATGAACAAAATACCAAAAATCGCGGTCCTCCAGGGTAAAAAATTGGATGTTCTCGATTATTTGTCCTTTCCAGAAGGTTCCAGCGGCTGGAGAATTTTTTGACCATTTTTTTCGGATTCGGCGGATGTGTTTACATAAGAATTGACCTAATTGATGAACTCAATACCAAAACTCCCGGTCCTCCAGGGTAAAAAACTGGATATTCTTAATTATTTGTCCTTTCTAGACCATTACAGCGGCTGGAGAATTTTTTGACTATTTTTTCAAACTTGGCGTACATGTTTACTTAGGAATTGAACGAATTGATGAATGAAATACCAAAACTCACGGTCCTCCAGGGTGAAAAAGTGGATTTTCTCTAATTTTTGTCATTTCCAGAACGTTCCAGCGACTGAATAATTTTATGACCATTTTTTTCAAACTCGGCGAACATGTTTACGTGAGAACTGACCTATTTGATGAATGAAATACCAAAACTCACGGTCCTCCAGGGTGAAAAAGTGGATTTTCTCACTTCTCTTCTATTTTCAGACTGTTCCAGCGACTGGAGAATTTTTCAACTATTTTTCTCAATCTACTCCACCTAATCGGTGGACGTGTTTACATAAGAATTGACCAAATCGATAAACGAAATACTAAAAATATATTTTTGGTCTATCAACATTCCCATTTCATCCCACGGAGTAGTGCATATTTTTCAGCTCGAACATTGACTATTGATTTCTCGCGGTCTATTGCGGTAGCAGTCATAGTTCACCCCGCTATTCATGGAAAAATCACAGAAATTCATTAAATATTGATTTTTTTGGGAATGTTGCACCTCACCGAGGACTGTGGTACTCATGTATGTTGTAGTAGAGGGTATGGCGCTTCAAATGAATGATTTTCCCCAGTTGCCTCCCCCCCGATTTTTTTTTTATTCGAGTTTGAAGTTTTGTTATAGCTAGAAACTAAGGAAAATATGAATGATTTTTATTGAAAAAAAAAAATACTGTGAATGTAGGTTCACATATACTAAAATGTCCCGAAGTTTCATCGCTGTGCGATCATTATTGGCTGAGATATTGCCATTTGGATTTTAGGCCTAAAAATGGCTCTGCAGCCCATGTGCGTGAGCGGATGGGTTCAATTTTTTGGATTTGGAGTTTTCTCATTCGGGACAACATTCTTACGGTGAAACATATTCCGACCAAGGCCATTTTCCCCCTTTACCCGGCTAGAGCCTTTTATCAATATTCAAAACTTTTTATCGTAAGTTGAACTATTTTTTGTAGTCAATTTGACCCATTTTTTGCACAGCAGAGCACCGGAACTATAATAATTCAAACTATTTTTTTTTCTCAGTGTATTAGTTGACAGGATATTGAAACATGAATTAGTCTTCTGGCTTTCCACTATCGTTACTCATCAATCTATCCCGAGCCATTCTCTCTCTCTCCCCCATGGGATTGACCTAGGTTATGCCCACCTTGGCCCAGCTAACGAACTCGAGTGTCCAAATTTTTCCTAGCCCCCGAAAATAGGTTGAAACTCCCAGCTTCTAGGAAGTGCATCTAATTGGAATACTTCTTCAAGAGTCGTGAAATAAGTCGAGGTGAAGCGTGCCGCAAATTTTCAGCTTTTCCTAAGCCTGAAGACATAAATGCGTCTATCTTCATGAAGAGAATTGTGTCCAATATAATTTTGTTGAGTTCTTGATTAATCAAAGTGGGTTTTCTGTAAATCAAGCGGACAATTGAAAAATTGAATTATTATTAGTTACTAGATATTTCTCTATACAAACCTGTATAATTAGTTAAGTCTTAACTGCATGACTGCCTTATGTTGAATCTAGGGAGAGAGTAGGGAAGCGTAAAACTTTTATCAATCCTTTGATAAACGTTTTCCACTCTGCTCAAGTTTTGTGGTAGTGGTTACATCTCAACTTTCTCTTGGTTTCGTAAATGTATCAATGCATCCGTAGTTGAGAAAATTGAAAAGTTACGTAGGTTGAGAATAGATTGTGTTAGTGTACAAATTTGTTGCCGCTTCGCGTATATGATGGGCGATCTAAAGACATGACGATGACGACCGATCTAGACATAATGTGACGTCTTGCAGATTCACGCAGTATGATTCGTATTCACTAAACATTCTTGAATTACTTATATTCATTGAGAAAAAGGTTGAGTACGATTTCCTCCACGAAATAAGGTGCTGCATATTGTATGAGAATATTTTAACCTCAACCGATGACCTTTGTTCTATTCATTAGTTTTCGAATAAAAATTACAAGTTCTAATGAATGTTTTTTTTTTTCCTCCGTTCTTTATTTCTTTCCGCCATACTATAGAAATCATCTGCTGAGGGCATAGGGAATGAGTTCCCGCAGTCCAGCTTTGACAATCACCGGTACGTGGTTGTGGATTTATTATGATAGTGCCGTCAATTCGGTCGAGATTTTGCCTTCAGCAGCGTGATCCAAAACCGAGAAACGAAGAAAACGTATTCCGATATTTCGCGTCTATATTTTCTTTCACGCACGATACAGTGATATACTCATTAATTTTCTCTTGTTTTTGCAAATGCATCATACAATTCATATAAAGCGTACTTCTATTATATTTGAGAACTGTTTAATAAGAAGAAAACGTATCCAGCGGATTGATGGATGCTTAATAATCAATACATTCGTAGGCGGCGGTAGTGGCGGCCACGGATTGTTATTACTCCGGTTGTGAGAATGGTTTGCAGAATTAAAGAAATATTACGTTTCTCTGGCTGCCTGAAGGCCGTTGGAAGCAGGTCGGAAGAACAGATAAAGACAAAAAAAAAAGCGCCGTATTCGTGTCGCTGGAAGCGATTCTTTTGCCGTTTTCATTGTTTTTATTCTCTCTTTTTGTCGAGCTCTTATTTGATATGAAAACACGAAGTGCTGTAATATTTGAAAGAAAGAATGAAAAAAAAAAAAAAGTCTTCATTTAGCTAGTATGAGAATTTATTCGCGCACATGTCGGTTTTGAAGTACACGCAACAAAAATTATAGCGTTTTTATTTTAATTACGGAAGACTTCAACAATATGACGTAACAGGATTTGCGACAAGGGTGGGAGAAGAAAGTGTATTGTACAGGTGCCCTACAGGTTTTTATGGTTTGATATTTTTTCAGCGATCGCAATCTGATCACGGATGGGTACCAATGGTCACAATGAAGTTTCTATAGCAGTAATAGGTATCTGAAATCTTCAATTTTTGGGAGATTCTTTCCATGCTCTTCCCTCCTTTGATTTTCAACTCGTTGGTCGGAATTTTCCAAGAAGTAGGACAGAGGCCCTCCACGGCCTTTGCCCTATCTTCCTCGTTACCATCAATCTAGCGGTCGGCGAACAGCGGATATATTTTTCTCACATAATCCGCCATAGAATAAGCTCCGTATGGAAGATTGTTGACTGGAATGGGGTACTTTTGACTCGTTGGAATCATACTGTTTCTTATACTAGTCTGATGATCTTGCGAGCAAAAAATCTATTTTCAATCAGGGTGTCTACAGGACAAAAAAAGCAAAAACATGGTAGGGCATTTTGTATTAGGGCAAGGCAAGTTTTTTCAGGGACAGGACAAGAACTTCTTTTTTTCAAATATAATATGAATAACTTATCACAGTACAGCCACTGGCCAATTAATATTCAGAAGAACTACAAAAAAATATAAAAAATCCAATGTGTCTCGACATTTTCAGAAAATTACGAGTATGTTCGAATCTCCCACGTTGATTTTTTTTAGAACGAGGAGGGAGGTAATCGACATATGAGGGAGCAAGAAATGTGTGAAACATAGGGCAAGGAAATGGCATTTTCCCTTTCTGTAGACACTCTGTCAATCAAGATGAAGTGTCTCTCTCCGATCTGAATCCCTTCTCTGTCTTTGAATAGACGCGTTGGAATTATTTGGCACTCAATCGTTTAAGATTTCAACTTTTCTTGCTTTAGATTGTACTGAATTAGGGAATGTTTCTACGCTGCTTTTTTGTATTCGCTTCCACAACTTTTGCGAGACAAGTAGGTAAGATTTTGATAACTAACAATGTCGTGAGTCATAGGTCTTCAGTCAATCTCAGTGCATTAAAGTTATACGATAGAGTTACCGCGCTAAATAACGCGAGAATATGAGTGAAATTTATGAGGAA
Organism: Aspidiotus rigidus; assembly: GCA_035079385.1. NCBI lineage: Eukaryota > Metazoa > Arthropoda > Insecta > Hemiptera > Diaspididae > Aspidiotus > Aspidiotus rigidus. Next base: position 125,219 of record JAVHKY010000075.1, on the reverse strand, counting down.
AAACTTTTGCTCGTAAGTGTAAGCGCGAAGATCGTTACATTTAATGATACTTTTTTTAATTCTTTTTTATGCGCTTAAAAGGGAAGCGTTTCCTCGTCCTCGAAATATATTATGACGATGTTGACATTTAGCGCACCTATTAACCTTTTGTTGGAATCTAACATGCGCGTGGTGTGATCATCTTTGTATTATAACATACACTTTTTTTTTTTTCAATAAAGGTCGTTTATCAGACTAGAGCTATAGAAGTTTTGACTGTTGTTCCAATTTGAGCAGTATTTTTACGATTTTGGAAGAACATTAATTCTCTCAAGTCGAAAATTTTGAGTTGTGCCTCGACAACTTTACGCTAGTGTCGTTGTTTGCTCGAAGTTTCGTGATAATGACGTGAATCGTTGACTATGAGTGATATCACAGTACATGTATGTTTTCTTAGGGGAAGATACTCATTTAAAGATGAAAGAGAACTTGAGTTTAGTATAGTATAGCGTGGTCGTAAATATAAAACTTATACCTATAAGACTGCAAAGTACAGTCATGAAGATCAGTTTCGTCCAAAGTTTGTCTCTGAATAGAAATATTCCCTTTGCACAAACGTAGACTAGAGTTTTACATATTTTGAGTTATTATATTATGCACTCGTAGCTCTATAACTTATTGACAATCATTAATTCCCTCTTTTTTTTTTATTTTTTCAGGATGTCGTTTTGAGGTACGAATTAACGAATGGCGAAGATCAACATTTATCCGAAAGATACTGCGGATATGCGTGTGACTCTTCGAGCCAGTAAGTTGACTTTGTTTTCATATTTTTTTTATTAGATTGAGCGCCTTATTTTGAGGAAAATTTACTGGAAAGTATCTCTGAGTGTGCAATTCCTTTGCCTACATGGGAAGATATTTCTTGGTGAAGAGTTTGTGAAAAATCATAATTTCAGCGCCGGGTCCCCCCTAAGAGATCTTTTGTTTCGCTCTTCTCGCATGTACACCGTGCACGTCCTCCATTTTAGAGTAGGTGCGGGTTGCTTATGCATTATTTAATTTTGATCGATCCTTTCGGATAAAACTTCGGTGTTGGAAAAATTTCTTCGGCGAAACTCCCTCGTTTCGATAACCGTCAAGTTGTGGTCCCGCCAAGCACTCAAACATCAACATAACTCGGAGCTGAATTGCTGTCGGAGTTTCTTTCTCTTCTGTCTTCATTTGCCTACACTTCGTTTGCTTCCTGAAGAGTATCATGTGTGTGTGAATGGTACAAAGATGTCGAGATTCTATTCCATGTCACCTTCTTCTTCACGACTGCTGTGGCTCCAAATGCGAATATCTGGTTCCATTCTTCTTCGGAACTTAGCAAGGTAGTTACTAATTGGAGCAAGCCCTTCATCAACCTCAATCTCTTACGGTGCACGACTAACCATACGCCGCGCATGCCTCTACACCTCACTCTTGAATAAGGTGTGCTGAGGTCCATCATTTCGCCCTTGATCACAATGTGAAGACGTTGCCCTCTCAACTTTCCTAGACTTCTTATGAAGGTACTTCTTGAAGCAGCCATGCCTGCTTAAGATTTACGTCCGGTAAAAGTTCAGCTGACCCCGGTCTCGGTTCATCTACTCATCAAGGTCACGTATTATCACACGAAGCTCCGCTATCCTAGCTCACGCTCTTCATTTCTCAAGCAAAGAGTGCCTGACCTCCTACTTGACTTCGTCAGTCGTGGTCCCCTTCTTTGCTTTAAACGCCAACGCTTTCTCCTTAGAAGGAGCTTGATTGGAGGTGAACGTTCTAATACGCCAAGATCTTTCGTCGCGAACATTACCACACCTGAGCGCAACTCTCCGCTGGGTCTTTTCATCTCTTTTCTTCTGTATGCTATCTTCTAAGAGTCGACCCGTACTGGAGAATCGACAATGCGGTGCTCATCGTGATCCTTCTTTTAGTTTCTCTTAGCCCTCCTAGTTTTGTCATCAGACGACCCTACACGCCTTTACCACTACCATAAGGATCAGAAAATGGTGCCTGAAGCTCAGCTTCGAATCAAACCAGATGGCCTTATACTTCATCACCTCCTTGGTCGTATTTCCACGCCTTGCAGACGAAGGGTGAATCGTGAATAATGTGGTCTCCCTCTAGCCTTTAATTTGACCGATTAAGGCCAACGCTTCACCGCTTCTATGGCCTGGTTTACCCTGCTCTTCACCACTACAGTTGTTTTGGCAGGTTATAATTTCTGTATGAACGGACCCTCCTTTGCCTTCCCGCGACGTCCTACTGAGCTTCATTCTTTACCGTCGCTCCGTTCTCTTTTCCCCAATTTTGGAGTGCGGCGCTCTTATGTCCGCTCGTGTCACAGTCATGCTTGTCGGGCTCAATACCCAGTACGGCACCTCCTTCTGCTCGCGACTAGATAGCGTGCGTGAACCTGAATCTTTTAACTAGGGGTCACTCTTGGCCTTGAACGTGCCCCAAGGAGAGGTTCTGCGACCCCTCCTCTTCGACATAGCATGGATGCCGGCAGCAGCTTGCTATTTCCCTCGTGAGCTTCATGAAAGCCTGATAGGCTTCCCGGCTAGCGAACCAGTCAGCATTAGACCAGCCGCCCTCCGGTTGGACACCATCATTCAGTCGCTTCAGCTCTCCTAGCGACAGACTCCTTTAATTGGCTGCCTTTGGGCAGTGCCAAAGGACGTGTGGAGCCGTGTGGTTAGCGACGCCACACGGGCACGATGCCGCTCGGCGTAAGCCGAGCCGCTCAAACTACGCACTCCAGGGCCCGTGACCCGTCACCACCCAAGAAACATACTTGTTTGGGACAAGCCACGGGGCATTCAGGCGTTTCTGGACGTCGGGAAGGAACGATTACAAGTCACGACCGTTCTTGGAGGTCGCCCACTCGCGTTGCCATTCCCCGATAGCACACATGCGTAAGTCCTGTCGGACCCGCTTTTTCCACTTTTCGCTATCGTCGCCAGGCTCGAAGAACTGGTCGCCCCACTGAACAGGGAGCCCCTTGCGCAGGCGGTACATTGCAGCCCGCACCTGTATTTCCAAATCAATGGGCATTACACCCGCTAAGACACACAGGGCTTCAGTGCTTGTCGTCGCGTATGCTTTGCAGAGAGCAAGGAGGGCAGGTCTTTGCGCCGCCCGGAAGCTAAGCGTCAGTTTCCTATTGCTTATTAATCTCTCGGCAAAGGTACCAGATGCGTACGCCACGATCGACACCACAGTAGCCTCGTAGATTAGCTTGCCGATACCAAACGACACACCCCAGTCCACGTGGACTAGCCGCGCGACCCCGGAATATGCCGCCTTGGCCCGGTTCACCATCATTCTCTTATGCGCATCAAAGGAGAAACCCCGTTCAAGCCGGACTCCCAAGTACTTCACCGAGCTCCTGAACCGCACTCGTTCCCCGTTCATTTTGATAGTCGGGGTCCGGTACGTCCCGGATTTAATTAACCATGACTTGCCTTTCGGCAACTTGAACATTATGGGCTCCGTCTTGCGGGGGTTGAATGTCATGTCAAGGCTACCGCCCCAGTTGGTGATAAGATCTACGCAGACCTTTGCGGTTTCCTCTATTTCACGTCTGCTGTCCGCTCCAATCAGCAGGGCAGCATCATCTGCGTACGCCAGAACCTGCACGTTTGCAGGCCAGGGGCCCTAGCTTAGATCCCTGTGGGCACCCGCCGTCCAACGCTTTCCGAAAACATCGAAGTTGAGCGTGACCTGGCAATGCCTGTCTGAGAAATGATCCCGGAACAGCCGAGTCAGACACCAGCACCCCGATACAGCTTCCACCGCTTCCATCATTTGCGGCCAGAGGGCGTTATTGAACGGAGCGCTGATATCCAGGAAGAGCCCCACGACATAGCGATGCGGAGATCCCTGGACTTCCCCTATCAAGCGGTTTACGGCATCTTCAGTGCCTTTCCCCGCGCAGAACCCGTACTAGCGGCTATCAAGCCAACCCTTGGTCTCCAGATCAACCTCCAGGCGCCTCGCCATCAAGTCCTCCAGCCATTTCCCGAGGGTATTGAGAAGGCTAATAGGTCTGAGGGAGCTCTTTTCCCTGGGGTCCAGACTCGGATCTTTGACTAGGATCCGTAACTCCGCCACCTTCCACGGACGCGGGAAGCGACCCGCGCGAAGGCAGCGGTTGAATAGCGCAACGAAGACTTCAGGCGCTGCATCGTAGGCTTTCCGGAGCATCTCGGCGGGAATCCCGTCGGGCCCCGGTGCCTTCTTCAACTTCAGACGCTTAAGACTCGCTAACACCTCGCCGGCAGAGAAGCCGCCGACGGGGCACGCAGCAGACGCTGTAGGCAACGAATCACATTCTGGGGGCCCCGGTTCGATGTGCAGTCCACAGCCGGGCAGTCCCGCACTGCCGCCCGAGACAAGCAAATCGGGCACTGCTAACGGACTGATAGCCTGTAGCTCCGACCGAGTTACCGCACCAGACGTACCGGGCCCCAGGACAGTGTGCGAGTGACAGGAGGTCCCCGCCTCACCCATTACAGGCAAGTCGGTTGAATACCCAGTTCGTGTGAAATGAGATGTGCGCCTGCTATGAGTATTGTCGAGATCGAAGAATTCGATGATGTCATGTACTTTTTTTAAAACCCGCCAAATATAAGCCTGACCCACATTTGGTGCCCTTCTACCCTCCGATTTTATAGCTTCATTACTGTCCCTAGCTATTCGGATTTCTAAACATTGAAGCCTATGTAGAGAATATACGACGACAATTTTAATATTTATTTGCTACCGCTCCATGATAGAATGACGAAAATGCGATAATTAATTTGGTAATAAGTATTGAAATTATTTTTTACTGATGCTTGCATTATTTTCTTTCTTTCAGAAATTCGTTCAGAGTACCTCACTACAACGAACAGGATCAGTGCCATAATAACTGTAATATAGTCATTGTAAAATCTAGTCTGCAACCAAATGGGGAATCAAAATACGATGTAAACGATGCTTCTACGAGCGACAATAATAAAATTAAGAATAATTATCAATATTTTTCCGATAGTGAATTACTCAGAATGCCGTTAGGTGAGTTCTTAGACTTTAAATTACACGATTTTTTTTCATCCTTCTTTCGTATACAACGAGAATTAAGCTTTGAATTCGTTCTTAATTTCGTCAAAATTTTTCGCCTTGTTAGATCTGTATTCGAATCATAATGATACATATATTCAAACGAAATTTGTATCTTCCTTTCATTTTGCTTCTCGACACGCCGCGCCATCACTCCATCGACGTCAGTCATTATACTAAATTTCGCATTCTTATTCGAGGGGAATCGAAAATTGAAATCAACGTGCGATTCATTTTGAAATATTGTTTACGCGGAGCAATCGCAAGAGAGTTAGGAATTTTTTATTACTATCTTTAATGGTAACTTCGGAAGCGAAGAATGTGATGAGGGTTGTTGAACAGATTTCGCGTATATTATTTTGTACTCTTTTTTAAATTGATTATTTTCCTTTTTGCAGATTTTGAAAATTCTTCCATGAAGAATAGCTTCTCCATGTCGTCGCTGCAACCTTCTAGCCGCGTTTGTCTAGAGCAGTCTTTGCAAGCGACGAATTGCTCAATCCCTGTACTTCCAAATAGGGCGTACAACAGTTTAACTCATAAATTAAGGTTAGTATTCGAGTCATTCGCGAGAATAATTACTCATTATATCGGTTCGCGAAGTTTGTTCTCATTCTTTTATTTTTCTTCGTGACTTTTCACGTGTCGAACCGACAAATTTGTACTCGTATTTTCACGTTTAATTATACTGGGACGTGATCCGTTGATACTATGAAGTGATAGATAATGATGGTTTTTTCGTGAATTTTTAGGAAACGAAATTCGGAGCAGGACAGTTGGAGAAACTCGTGGGGTCAGTACGATCAAAAAGACGAATATTGGACGTCATTTGAATCCAATTATCAATATTTGATGAACAATAATTTGATCGATAGTTGTAAGGTCAGTAGTGCCTCTGGGCTGATACCCATGTATGTAAAAAGAATTATTTTGAGTCGGAAGCTTTAATTAAAAATCAGTCGGACAAGTAAGAAAAGAAATGATGAACTTTGAACAGAAAGTTCTAATTTTTAGAATCTGGAAACTAACTTCGAATTTACTCGAATTCCAAATTCATTAATACTACCAGGAGATGTTTCCGAAAGTGATGAAGAAGTTGAAATATTTTCTTTGCCGATCATCTGAATTATTTTGTATTTTTTTAGTTTGTATACTCGTAGTTCAATTCGTTTGATCTAAACGCCGTACGTTGAGTAGAAATAGCACAAGCTAGTAAAATTTTTTCAAAATTATAGAAAAGGTCATTGAATGTCACAGGAAGCTTTCTATGTAACACCGTTTGTCGAAATTTTGTACTTTTAGGAAAAGAGAGTGAAAAAATCACTATGCTATTTTATATTTCAAATACTACCTTAATGAAGGAGCTATAAAGAGAGTTTTTCAAGTAACGACTCCATTATTTGTGGTGTGCAGGATAATTGACGTATCTATTATCATATTAATAGTCGAATTGGATCAGCTGCTGGTCAAAGTTTGCGTCACGATTGGCTCAATTCTACAAATTATTCTACACTACTCATTTCTGTCAGCTGTGCCGTTGACGTCATTATTCTTATTAACCACTTGCGAAAATCGTTTTTTTTTCTTATTGATGATTGATGGTTGTCTCTGTGCTTTTCTTCAACTATATCGAACCGGATGTATTTTACAATTTAGAGGAACACGAGAGAAATGCGCTCATATCTGAAGAACTAGCGAATGAATAACTTTTTGTTTGACAATAAAGCTGTCGAATATGAACTTCGCTTCTGTTCAAAAGATCGAATGATCTGAATTAAGAATTAGGAAGAGGGGGAAAAAAAATCGGCTAGAAGTTTCCAATGTTGATCAACCCAATTTTCAGTTTAGTTTTGGATTCTTGCTCATTTTATACGTGAGTTCTATCAACAATCCAAAACTTTTTCTTGTCGTACTTTTTGAATATTGTAGCATTCATAGTGAAGATTAATTTTGAATTTAACAAAACCGCATTTTCCTAGGAAACGCTCAACGAAGCGACGGAATAAATATTTTAGTTTTTTTTTTTTTTTGACATGTTCCATGTCTTTTCTCTCGCCAGACCCCGATTTTGAAACTCGCGAGTACACCCCCCCTCCTCCTCCTCCCCCCCGTCAAGAGAAATCTCCACCCCGTGGGTGATTCAGAAATTCGCGAGTACACCCCGCGTAATAATAATAATTAATAATAAATAAATAAATAAATAATTAAATAATTATTTAAATAAATAAATAAATAATTAAATAATTAAATAATTAAATAAATAAATAATTAAATAAATAAATAATTAATATAATTAATAATTAGAAAATCTCTACCCCGTGGGTGATTCAGAAATTCGCGAGTACACCCGCGTAATAATAATAAATAATTAATTAATTAATTGATAAAAAATTAAATAATTAAATAATTAAATAATTATTTAATTATATAATTAAATAAATAAATAATTAAATAATTAATATAATTAATAATTAGAAAATCTCTACCCCTTGGATGATTCAGAAATTCGCGAGTACACCCCGTGTAATAATAATATAATTAATTAATCAATTAATAATTAAATAATTAAATAAATAAATAATTGAATAATTAATATAATTGATAATTAGAAAATTTTCCAAGTCCCTCTTCCTATCATATATGGCTGGATAGTCGAAATTTTTCCAAGTCCCCTAGACTTGAATTGTCTCATACCATTCCAATACAACAGCGAGATTGCTCGTTCGCCCCACGAAAGTTGATACCTCAAAATATAGAACACCCACAATTACCTCAAAATATTTCTCATACAAGACTTATACAACGCCAAGATAGGTAAAGGGGTAAACGAATAATATCTCACGAACACTTGACCTAGTACAAGAATTAATAATAAATGAATAAATAAATAAATAAATAATATTAAATAATTAAATAATTGAATAATTAAACAATTAAATAAATAAAGGCTGGATAGTCGAAATTTTTCCATGTCCCCTAGACTTGAATTGTCACATACCATTCCAATACAACAGCGAGACAGGGGGCGAACGAGCGGAGCGAGTTCGCGCTACCTCATATTTCTCATAGAAGACTTATACGACGCCAAGATAGGTAAAGTTTTTTAAGTCCCTCTTCCTATCATATATTGCTGGATAGTCGAAATTTTTCCAAGTCTCCTAGACTTGAATTGTCTCATACCATTCCAATACAACAGCGAGACAGGGGGCGAACGAGCGGAGCGAGTTCGCGTTACCTCATATTTCTCAAAAAAGACTTGAATTTTCTCATACCATTCCAATACAACAGCGAGATCGCTCGTTCGCCTCACCGAAAGTTGATACCTCAAAATATAGAACACCCACAATTACCTCAAAATATTTCTCATACAAGACTTACACGACGCCAAGATAGGTAAAGGGGTAAACGAATAATATCTCACGAACACTTGACCTAGTAGAAGCCTAGACTGAAATATTTCATGATGACTGATAAAATATAAAAGACATGGAACATGATTTTCATTTATTTGGCTATGCCAGAAAATTTAATAATACTACAATATGACCAAGTTACAAATTTTTTTTTTTTTTTTTTTTACGAGCAATGCAGCTGCACTGAGGGCTATTTGCTCGGCAGATAGTTCTGCGTTTACATAAATTTAGTATTTAATAAAATAAAAAGGAAGGAAAGTTGAAAACAAAATACATGTAAAAGAATTGAAATGAAATAAAAATATAAAGGAAACAAAAATTTTTTTTTTTTTCTTCTTTTTTTTTGGCGTAACCGTTCGGAGTTAAACGTGATTGTAAAAGTCAGTAGATGATTGTCTCGTTTACAATCAAAATGTTACGAAACATCTGACGCCTCTTTCCGATGAATATTTTCGGCTAGAAATAAAGGAAACAATAATGATTGTTATCTACTAAAAAATAATGAAAAGAAACGTAGATCGATAAAACTGCTAAATCATATTAATTATCAAAAACCCATCACGGAAAAGATGCTCGTGATATATCAGCCGTGTAGGTATTAATCGCTCAATAGTATGAATCGAGTTTCATTATTTAGAAATTTGTGGCATCGAATGTAGTATTTTTTCATTAATTTGTAAAACTATTTCAAATACCTGGTTATTTCGAATTGAGGTTTAGTGTGGTTCCGCGAAAGTCAGTTCTGAGTGAGCCTTCTGATTGGAATCGTAAGCTAGTGAATGGAAAGATGATGTCCTTTCATTAAATCAAAAAGAAAGAAGTCGAGTATCTAGCTGTTAGTCCACAAATATCTCCTCGATTGATAGAAAAGTTCAGCAGTTCAGGTACATCGTCATTAGCTAAACTTGAAAAAAACAGACAGGAGTGTAACTTTTGGTATGATATGTTTTTAAACCTTTTTTCTGGCGATTACTGTGAATTGTTAGGTAACACTTGATTTGTATTTTACATTTTAAAATGAATGAAAGCAAATCCAGGTCGGTTAATCGCCTCGCCATTAAACTTGATTTAGTGCAAGCAGTTATAAGTATTTGTAGGTGAATCTATTTGGAAATTGATTCTTGTTCATCACTTTCGAAACTGTAGTATTTCAAAAATGTGTACTCGTAAATGAAATACGAAAACAATACTACGATAACAACGATCATAGAAATAAGAACAGTGAACTGAAAAAATTCAGATACTTATATGATCAGAAAGTATAACAAGTCTTCGCGGTCGAAGAATACATGTAATTATAATGGTTTCATTTACTTTTTTAAAAATTCGTTCGTTGCAGTAGTTAGGAATTGAAATGCTTATTGCGCAGCTTGCCTGATGATCTTTCTATACTTATTTCTTCACGATAATTTTCTTTTTAAACTCTTGACTTCCCTCTTTATTCTGTAGGCTTACTTGGTTCGTGAGGTTTCCTGAGTTTCTCGACCGACGTTCTTAATTCTTGAATTTTCAATAGCTCGAGCATTTTCAATTCCATAATGACAAAGAAACCGCGTAATTCAGAAATATCATATTATAGAATTTTATCCTTAATTTTTGTACTTCGTTTTCTCATTAGAGACTGTCTTATTATTTATAATGAAATCATCTTTCAAAACTTCAAGCTCATTTTTTTCGTCATTACGTCGAGAAATTTGTATTTCAAAACTCCGAAACAAGTTCCAATATTTTCTGGAATACTAGGTACATTACTTCGTTCAGATATTACCAATCGATTTTAATCCTTCTCGAACACCTTGCCAAACGAGCGAAATAAGTATGAGTATCTTACGGTAAATTAGGATGTCTTCCGACTTTTCATTGTCATTTATAATGATGACAAAAAAGCACGATTTGTTAGTACTGTTAACTCGAGTTTTAAAAATAAGAATCATGTAACGTGATAGTAATACAAAGAACTCGTAAAAAAAGAAGAAACTTGTAAAAAAGTTGAGGTACTGCATGTTTAAAAGTTGACCGCATGAATTTTACGTGAAGGTTTTTTCTTTTTGCTAAGCGCTGTAAGCAATTGAAAAAATTTACGAGTTTGAGCTTGTCGATGCTGATAATAATATTGTGTTCGTATTGTGTTGCAGGAAGTCAAAAATGACATAAGTGTATCGCACGAGTGGACGTTTAGTCGCCTTAAACGACGGTTTCTTGAACTGGACGCCTGGTTGAATAGTTTTAAGAATACCATCTATACTAATGAAGACAATCAGACTGTTCGAAACGTAAGACTGGTACGTGTATGGAAGATAATGAGTTCTCGGTTATGGTTTTTGAAAACGTTTTGATTGTTTTAAATTGAGGCACGATATTCGTCGTATATGTCGTGCTCGAAGTCGTTTGGCCGAGTGTACGGCAACGATGATAACTATTTAACGTTTCTCATTTTCAATTTACAGACCCAACTTGAAAAAATGAAACGGAAGAACTACGAGAGGAAAAATTTCCTCAGTCAAAGTTCGCGCTTAGTTACCCGCTGCCCCGAGCACAAAGATGCGATCCTGGATTACGTTTCGCAATTGAATACAAAATGGGATAAATTGTCACTGTCGATCTCTCCAAAGAGAAACGTTGGAGGTGATAGTTACAGTATAACTATTGGTAGGTTGAATTCTTCTTCATTGTACTTATCTCGACGCAGAGTGCATTAATGAGACGAGGTTTTCTTCCTTGTGTACACAAATATGCACGTTGGTGCAGTTTCTCTTTTTTATCCTCGAATGATCAATTGTTTGTTTAGTCTTATGCAGGGATTCAAAACATTAGTACAAGATTATATCTACCTATATTTGTGAAATATCGAATCTAACTTCGTATCCGGTGTGAAGTACGAAAACTTTTCATACTGAAGTACAGTAGTAGTAAATAATGAGCTGTAACCTTGCGACTGCATGTCTCTGCGAAGTTTTTATTACTAACGGAAAATATATTGGTTAGCAAATAACCTTCAATTTCAGCCAAAATTCGATGGTAGATATTTACTGAAAAGGGATTCTCGTTTGTAAATGTGGTGGGAAGAAACAAATCAGTGAGATTGAAACGAACACTGTTCTCATAGTAATCAACTGAAAATATTGTTCGAACGAACGTACAAAAGGTTGATGATGTGACCATAATAATTACCAAATTGATATGATTTTGCTTCATTGGCTTAGATTATTAGTAACAGATTTGGCAATTTTTCCTGGAGTACAATTTTTCTGTGATGCTCAACGTATTCTACCCAATTTTCACATACCCTCTTGTTGGTTTCTAAGAAAGATAAACTATCGAAATTTTAGGTTATTCACAACAAAAATTGTGTATTTAATCTGAGTGAAGAACCAATTTCTTACTTTTCCTAAATACCATGTTATATTATCAAAATTTTAGTGATAATTTGTGTACTACACCACCTTGGCAGAATATAATTCTCATTTCTTTGTCCTATCCATAAAACCCATCCTGCTTTCAAATTTTCAAGCCTCGACCATATTATACTATGTGAAATGCACACCATTTGTTGAGTAAAATGTTATAAATTGCGATTGTTTCTGTTAAAAATGAGATTTATGAGTATTTTACTATATTTCAACAAGAAACCGTTTTCTCCAAACGGTAATACCCATGAATTATTCGAGTAATTTTTTCCTGCTTTCGTATCGGTAATTTTTTTATTAGTAATGTCATTTATAGTTCAATATTTTCAGTACATATAAGTTCTGTTAATTTTACTCGCGGTAACAAATGCGACCTGTGTTGAGTCTCTGTCTGAAAAATGAAAAAAACTGTCACAAGGTTTACCTATGACATCATCAAATGGTGACGTCCCAGGTCCCGTCCTGCAAGCTATATATGATAGGAGGGGACTTGGAAGAATTTTGATCACTGAGATATATCATAGGAGGAAGACTTGAAAAATTTTCGAGCTCCGAGCTTTGTCGGCCAGGCGAACGGTGGGCGAAAACCCCTCGATAAAACAGGTTCACTGTTAAAACTGATCTGATCGAATTTTAAATTCAAAGCAATTCAATTCATTTTTCAACAGGAACCTGTTTTATGGGAGGGTCATTTTCAAAATCTTGGCGTTCCGTCGTCCGGGAAAAACTGACCTATCATAATAAAGGAGTTAGATTTGAACAAATGTCGACTTTCAAGCTATATTATATGAAAGGAGAGGGACTAAGAAGAAATTTTAACTATCAAAGAAGTTGGAATAGGAAAAATGTTGAATATGGAGCTAAAGAGGGAAAAAACAATAAGACTTCCTGTAGATCAGATTCTCTGCGTTCTTCGTTCAATTTCGTTGTGGAAACCGTCGATTTTTTGTTCTCTACTTCGGAAGTGTTCGGGGGAAAAATCTTCAAAAGAATAACATATTATAAAAAGCCAAATGAAAAGAAGTACTCGAGGACGTGTATTGTTTACAAGCGCCGTCTTTTTCTATAGTGACGTCGAGCTCTTGACATTTTGAATACAACTTTAACGTTGACACTTAATGAATCGACCAAGGAATTTGTTCACAATTTTTTTGATATTTTGTTAACTACTCAAAGGTACTTATTCGGTAACCATTTGTGTTAGATATTGTGCTCATGTATGATTGACTCACATTATGACCAAGGATTAAGTCAAGGAATAAAATCATGAACTATCGATTATCGAGAACCATGTGTGACAGAGTAAATTTTTCTCAAAGGGGGATTTTCTTTTTTTTATTTTCAATTTTTTATTTCATTCCAAGCATCTTTTCTTTTTTCCCATTCTTTTCCCCTATTCTGCGAGCCATATCGAGAATAGTATTCAACTACTGGACATGAATTTCCACTCCACAATCTCAATGGTCGACTTCATTCATCAAGGTAACATCACTATAGCGTCTTCTGGCCTCTTCAACACCAGCTGAAGCTGTTTCCTTCTTCTGGGTTTTCTTCTTCGACTCTCGGTCTTCGGACTGATCTTTTCGAAACTGATGTTTCAATGTATACTGAAATTATTGGCGATTGATACGCTCCAATCACACACGTTCATATCTAGTCGGCTTCTGATTGGTTCAAAAGATAGGAATTTTACCTTTGTCTTTATGATTAACCTAATAGCTGATGGATTATTTGATAAGGGAAAAATTGTTGATCGTAACACTTGATTAATTAATCATGAAATTATGTAATCACTCGAAAGAAGTATCAATTGAAACATTACATTTATTGGTGAGAATGCAAAAATTGAAATAGGGCGTTTTTTGTTCCATTCCAAGGAAACGTTTTTTCATTAGTTTCAGAGTGCAAGTGTGTTTTGTATTTATTAGTTATTCCAAAGAGAAGATATAGGTTACCTGGGCTATAATAGTGTCAATTCACCACTCAAACTCCGCATATAATGATGTCGACTGTTTTCCAGTGAAATCAATTTACCCTTGAAAAACAATAAATCCTAGTCACATTATACAGAATATTTCTATTTAGATGCTATTATCATTCCTTCCAAAGTGTTGATTTGAATACTGCGGCGATATTCAAAAATTATTTGATGATTCTTCTGTACAATTGAACAAGAATAGTTATTTTCATGTTGTAGCTCCCTATTTCCTACTCCTGGTAGGTATCTCATAACCTAATTTCTTGAACGGTAAATCGCAAAGTATTATTGAACCTAAGCAACTCATTTGAGCCAGAAAAAATTATTTACCAACTGTCTTTCAAACGTGAGTTACAGTTTACCTTTTCCTGTGGCTTACTACCGTACCAAAATTGTATCAATAATACTTACTGAGAATTTTGTTTTTAATGAGATGATTAAATTTTCCTTTATCAATTTCTATTAATAATCAGTTTTTTAACTTTTTCCTGTATCGATTTATTGTTATGCAGTGCTTGGTCATGAATTAATTTTTATTTTCCTTGCGACTGTGCGAACAAAACCTAATGAAAAAGAAAAATTGAATGGAGAAAAGTTTTCTCTTTTTAAAATTTAGATACTACCTACCTACTTTACTGTATATTTGGCTGTAAACTACCTACACGCTCGTTTCATTTTCTATAGTACAACAACTTTTTTTATTTCGATTTAAAAATCTGATTAAGTTAGTAAACTACTGAATGACGATATTATCATCAAATAATTTGATCATTTGAGAATGATGATAATTTAAAATACCTTTTTTCTACAATAGTTTGCTCTTATTTCAGAGAACTAAAAAAAAAAGTGTACATGTTCCTTACATTAATTAGATCGAATGTTTTTAATGTTTATTGCTGTGTGAAATTCCTACGTTCTTGTTTATCAGTCGATCCAAAAAGTATGCAAATTTTAAGACTTCCAAGGTTTCATTTTCTTTTTTTTTTTTTTTTTTTTTTTTGTCCGTAGATGTTCATTGTGAATTACACTGCTTAAGTAAATGGATAAGGGCTATGGAGAAAAAAGTTGAGCCATTAAATTTCAAAAGAAAATGGACGTTATTGCAGCTGAAACAGAAAGCTAAGGAGCACGAGGTAAGTTTGATTTCATTTTGTAATTTAGATGTGATAGGTATGTTCCCTGTGCATCAGAGTAGCTGAAATTTCTTTCGAAAATAATGAACTTATTTTAAAGTTGATCTATTTTCTACATTAGTTCAATTATTTGGCTATAGTGAGTCAAAATAATGTTTAGTGGTCGAAAAGAATACCCAAAAGAGTACTTTTCAGTTTTGTATTGTATGCATGACGATGGTCTGAATAAATTTTGTAGAAACTTTAAATATTATCGGTGATGTTGATGACGCTCTAGAGCATGTTCATAAAAACTTTACGTTACAAAATTGAATAGAATACTTGATAATCAGCCCTGCCGTCAATGGAATTTAATCGGAAAAAATTCCTTTGGCGGTGGCACCGATTACGAGTGTTCTATTTAATATCTTACCATCGAGAACAAATTATGATTAAAAGTAGAAGTGTCCTTCTTTTCTTATTTCTAATATACTTGTATTTTGAAAACGATCGTTGTTTGGAATAATAATTTCCATGTCTTTCTTAGTATTTTTGTTCCCTCGAGACGGCTTTTATTTTTCTGTTTGTTCAGCATAACTTAATATATTATAGGTATGTAAGTATTTTTCTTAAATCTAAATATTCTATCTTTATTATTTTGTTGAATCATTACTTTCTTATTTTATTTCACTTTTTCCGACGTAAAATATTCTTCTTTTCTGTTTCTCAAAGTGCTTAATTTTTCAATATTATTTTCTTTATCCTTTTTGGTGATAGAGTACACTTCTCATTATATGTATATTACAGAGAATTAAATTCTGAAATTCCTGAGTCAAGACTGCAAATCATTCCTAAGAGGTTCTTCTTGAATTTTTCATACAAAATTTGTTGAATGAATCGTGATTATGAATAATATTAAACAAAAATCTTATTATCTGGGGATGGATGAGAAAAAACATAATACTTATATGAAATACAACAATACAATGACGTTAAAGGTAACTTATATAATATGAAATGCGAGTATAATAATCGACGATAAATGATTTTGAAGTATTTCTTTTCTTCTTGGCTGATGGTAAATTTTTTCAATGGTCTATTTTATCTTCATAATTATGAATTTTGTATATTTCTTACCCGCGGGGTTCATTTTTTGTTTTGTACGGTAGGATAATTGGTGGAATTATCGAATAAAGTTACAAAAATTACATCAAATTAGAAGTTTCTGTTTTGATGGATTAATCGAGCTAATGATTTCAGTCATTTTAAAGCTCGTTTGAATGCACATAGATGAAAAGATTTTAAAAATCAGGATTAATTTGTGAGAATGTAATCATACATGATGAGTCCTGTGTTTGTGGTGGAAAACGATGGTCTTCGGTATTCAACTTATTAGGACTTGAAAATTATTTTATTTTGAAAAGGTTCTGGAATGGTACAAAACGCCTTTGAAATGGTTAGAATTAACTCCCGTATGATATTGATAATATTGTTTTTTTTTTTTTTTCGGGTGTTTCTGACATTGATACTATCTATCCAAAAATGCTTGATTTTTTTGGTCACTGGCTGTATCCCTCTTCTGGGTTCTTCATCGACTTTAGACTGATCTCGACCTGACGTTCCTATATTCATACTAAAATTGGTAATACTGATAGATAATCGCCTAACACAATTACTCGTATTCCTATTTACTCGGCTTCTGTTGGTTCAATTGAGAGAAAATTCTCTTTCCACCAATTTCAATGATCATTTGCAATTCTATGATTTTCATACTGCTGATATCAACTTATAGAGAATGAGGAAAATGTGTGAAGAATTACTAATGGTAACGATATATGAACTTGGTTACTTTGTAGACTTGATCCAACATTAATTTGGCACTCGATGAATTTTCATCATCATTTTTGATAATTTTGGTAAATATTTTGTTTTGAATAATGAAAAGAAAAAAATTTTCATAAACGTACGAAAGGAAGTGAATTTTGAAACATGGAAAATCTAAAATATTTCCTCTAGATTTTTATTGAATTCTTAATTTTATCTTGTTTTTTTTTCTTTTTTTTTTCGTAGAATTGTATACAATTGTTTACGTACATAATATTTTTGAATTCTCGATTAATTTAGGGTTTATTCGTGCTATTTTTCTCTAATGTGGTGAAGATGCTCATATTTTCTGTCAATATATTACCTAATAGAATGGACCATTTCCCTTTCACTTTTTTTTAATCTTCTGCTTTATTACATCAATTGTTTATTGCTTTTTGACTTTACAGTTCTGTCTAGAGCCGTCTCGTTCCTAATACTGGTGTTGATTAGTCTTTTGATTCTTGCACCAACTATTTTTGCGAATGTTTTTTTCGCAGCTGTAATTATACCGATGAGTCCATAATTCTCAATGATCACTTAAACATTTTCACCTTTCTGAGGCAATTATATTTCTCCCTGAGAGATACGTCATAGTTATTTGATCAGAGTAACAGCAGTTTTTATCGCAACGTTCTACGATTTGATCGAGTTACCGTATATGTTCAACATTATGCTTTTAATATCGCATTTTAGGTCGCTTTATTCTTATTTTCTACCTTTCTTAATATTATGAAAATTTATTTTCTTCCCTTTTCTCTTTTGATTTCGGTGATACTCTTTCTGAATTATGGTACTCGTACATCGTTATTAGGTAGTTGTTTGTAAAATTTGAAAAAGTCTCTTTATTGTATTTATTACGCCTAATTCGTGGAATCAGCAGCTTTTTTGCCAAATTCATTTGAATAGCATTGTCGACTTTGTAAACTTGGAACTTTTTAAATAAAATTGTCCCTTCTCTCGAGTGTTTTCAGTAGAAAATATTATCTGATCTTATACGAATTATACGAGGTAGTTTTTAATCTGCTCAATTCTATTTCTAAAGTTGGTTCTGTTCAGGACACTTCCTCCGGATTCAGAATCTCCTAAAATAATTTTGATGATCAAGTACATCAGGAAAACGATTCTCGAATAGATACTTTGACTCAAAAGGCCCTTCTGGAACTTTTTCTCAAGTCGTTAACAATTTTTTTGAATTCGACCAGAAAACTGCCAATTTCACAAGTTAAGCGTGATATATTCTGTAGTTTTTTTTTTTTTTTTTCTGCGAGAATTAAAAATTAGGTACGTAGGTAATTCGTTTTCAATTTTTTCTCTAATTTTTTTATGGTTTTCCTGAGTAAAATGAATTTGTGCCGCTCGAAAGTTTAGTAACTTTGAAGTACATAATGGTATAGCGTTGAATGGAACAAAAATTGTGTTTTTAAAAAGGGGAGTGGTTTTTGTACAGTCGGTGATTTATTTCAAAGCTTCAGTCTATATTCCTGCGCAGTTGGTTCGAGAACGTTGAAAGAGGAGATAGTCTACTGCGGATCTTGAGAAATGCCAGTTTTTATAAATGTCTGGAAGATTATGAGGTTGAGCTGATCTTAAGTTTGTAATGAGACTGCTGTTGCGATAATGACGATCACTGATGTACATTACATTACTTTACGATAAGTTAATTAATATTACATTCGGTTGGACTGGTGTTGGAACAAAAAGTAAAGTCTCCACTCTTCATGGAAAAACATTGAATCATGTATATGTCGTTGGGCTTTTGCAAAGAAATACAATGTAAAGATAT
The DNA here is from genome assembly GCA_035079385.1 of Aspidiotus rigidus. Classification (NCBI taxonomy): domain Eukaryota; kingdom Metazoa; phylum Arthropoda; class Insecta; order Hemiptera; family Diaspididae; genus Aspidiotus; species Aspidiotus rigidus. The sequence goes on along the minus strand of JAVHKY010000075.1, from coordinate 106,548 downwards.
ATCAATCTTGTTTGTATCAATGTATTGATCTTAATTGTATCAAAATAGCGATTTTATACTCGGTTGCTATAGTAAGCTTAACCTTTATTATACACATAGGCCTATAATTATACTAATCTAGTATAAGTTTAGTATGCAATATTTTAGGCTAACTAGCTTTTGGGAGCTCACTTCTCAGTCTAGTATAAGGCCAGTATACTGTATATTAGGCCTATATAATGAAGCCTAAATCTACTGTAGCAGCCTAGTTTTTAAGCCTAATACGCTGTATATGAGGCCTCGTATAAGTCGGCCAAGGTCGTTGATGACGTCATAAAGTGTGACGTCTCGTAGATTCCCAATTGACTCCCAGCCCAAAGACGTACACATGTCAAAAATATTTTAAAATTTTCGGTCCAAAAGCAAATTATTTTCATGGTTCGGTACGTTCTAGAAATTCGCAAATATACTAACTTCATAAAGCGCTTGCGAAAGACGAAGTTGTAATATTCGGTCACTCTTCTCGTTTCCCGAATATGTGTATAAGACGTGTGAGTATCTCTGATCACGAGTTTATTGAGACGTCATCGACGGCGCGAAAGAATAATGTTCGATTCTGTTGATGATTATTATAGATTTCGTGGTACTGTATTATTGATTGAGTTAATATCAGATACTAGAGATCTAGATGACGGTGAACGTAATTGCTTCTAATCTCGTTTTGACGACAGTAGAATTAAAGTGAACCTATTATATTATGTTTTAGTAACAGCAACGAGTTCATTGAACTCACTTTTGTTTCAATTGACTGACTGTTCAGCGATTTGTCCGCTGGCTTGTCATTGAAAATCATGGGCTATAAAATATACGGTCTTATGTATTGTGACTGCTCGTTTTATACCCAATTTTTAATAAAATGAGATCCTTTTTTTCCCACTTCTTCCTGTCTCTTCTTCGTGGTTAACACCTTCATTTTGGCTTATTATTATGCGACTATGTCCTTCAGCGATGAATAAATTGATTTTTTTTCTCATTATGTAGGTTCTCTAACTTTAGTCGTAATATTCTGGCTTTATTGAAACCTCTAACCATTAAAAAATGGTATTTGTTCGAATTTATAATACTTTCGAGGAGCTGGAAAAATATGCTTTTATTTTATCGCCCAATTATCTTCATCATCATTTGTCTTTCCCGTCGTACCGTTTCTATTGCATACGTAATTTTTCAATTTCGCCATGAACTTAAAAGTTCTTGTCGAGCAAACATTACTGTAGACACCATAGACCTACTTTAGTTACCCTAATAATTGACAACCAACATTACCGGCGACGACCAAGTCGCGTATGGTATGGAATACGGAACGCGCGAGATACCTACTCGCGTCATTTTCAACACTCGAGAAATTTTTATTTTCTTCTCCATATTCCATGGAACTCAAGGAAGATATATGGAAGAACATATATGTACGTATACAGTGTGAAATCAAATTATACGGCAGTTTTCTTCCAATAGCCATTATAACGAAGCCAGGCTAGAGCTAGGCATTGCAGTATTATGGCCGTATACACCAACCTTCACTTAAAGGTATAGGTTTATTTATACGTCTCTTTAAGAAAGAATTTTGTTGTCGTAACCATATATCTTTAATAATGAATTTTTCCCCATTCCACACTCCGTGCTACGGGACTGCAGTATTTTATTATATTATTTCTTTTTGTAAAAGGTACGTACAACAGTCTAATCGGTATTGTAAAAAACGACGTAGAAAGTTGTCTCTATATACGGTTCATTGGACGTATTTCTTGGTTACGCCGCCATAGAATAACTTATTTAACCATAAACGGCTTCTCGCTCTATTTTCATAGTAATCCACGAACGCCCGAATTTTTTTTCAATCAGTCAATTCTTTTTACAAATTGTAGCTGATATATTGATTGTAGTCGGAAATCCGAACGATAAAGGAAGAAATATGAATATAATATTGGTTGGGTTTTTACAGTTCCGCTATAACAATACATTGATTGACACGTCTCTTTCATAATGATATGCGACCGCGGTCGCGCACGGTGGATTTATAATATTTTATTGTTTTTCTGTCGAGAAATTAATATTATTCGATTATTTGTGCTAAGAACATGTTGTTTCTCGCTATCTGAACGTTTCGCTGAGGGAAAATATTACAACTTCGTGAATACGACGTGCCTGTGCAGAATGACTCGTGTGCACCTGATACAGTCTTTTAGATAATTAATTTTCGAGAACTATCAATGGGATTAAAATCTTGCAAAAGGTCGCTCAGTGCTGGGCAATGAAAGATGAGTCGATCGTATGTGTTGATCAATAACAATTTCAGGAATCTCTGTCAGGAGAAACGATCTTTTCTAAGCCAGCTGGCCTGTGTATCTGAAAAGATTGTTTTGACCTCGAGAAAAGTGTGGAAATATTCGAACCGCCGACCGGCGTTACAATCAACAAATTAAAAACGGGATCAGTGCAATTTTTCCATGTGCGAATTCGGGCAAAGGGTGCGCCTTCTAGTGGCGAAATAAAGGCCGTTTGCTGATTGGTGCAATTTTGTGAAGATGTGTAAACAGTTCTCCAAAAAATCTGAAGTTGGACTCATCTCAAGGAGGGCTACAACTGTCATTCTCTACATTTTTCCACAAAACATTATTCAGAGCAATAGTAAAAGTGATTTCACATGTTTAAGGTTACAGCGTTCCATATTGCATACTTATTTGCCTGATTCTTATCGATACAGTGGGCTTCCTAACATTGATCTTATGGCAGATTAACAACGGAATGAAAATGAGTAAGCAATCTAGCAGTACCCATGAGATTAATGTTAGAAAGCCCACTGTATTGATAAGAATCAGGCAAATAAGTATGCAATATGGAACGCTGGAAGAGCCTTATAACCTCTTTAGTGTATTCAGGATATCGTCACTCGACTGGATTCCGAATCCGCAAAGTAAGTAATTTGGACTGCGGGCGTATTGTAGATGTCGCTATCGTCGACAATTTTTTTTTCAATGTAATTTAGCACTGTTCGATTTGAATGCAATCATCTGCTCCGTACTATTGATATTCGGGTATTTGAAAAACGATCAAGTTTGTTTTGTTATGTCATATTGCATACTTGTTTGCCTGATTGTTAGTATAATGTTACTTGCTTCACATTGGTCTTTTAGCAGGAGAATTGGATGTACAATTATACCACATCTCACTAATTTTTGTGTCATAAGACCAATCTAAAGCATGAACTATTCTGACAAGAATCAGGCAAAGGAGTATGCAATATGATGTAAGGAAAGAGCCCTGTTATACTTGAACACGTTAAAAACTGCCCGAGCCGATGGACGCTTACACTAAAAGATGGAAGGCAAGTTGTATTAAATATGTACGACTTCCCTCTCCTCTTTTAATACCAGCGTCCATCAGCGCGGGCAATTCTTGAGTTGAAATCAAGTATATCCCAGTAAATTTATCTGTTAATTCTATTATTTGACCTGTAGTGATGGGCGGTCATCGGTTATTTCAATATACCGGTTAAACGGTTTATCAGAGACCATTGTAACCGGTTAATCGGTTGAAAACCTTCAAATAAACCGGTTAACTGGCAATAATTCAGATCGCTGTTAGTTCTCGAAAAATTCCGCTAGGAGCGCGAAGGTCTTCCACTTTTTTGCTCTCGAAATCGCGAAAATTGAAAAAAAAGAGAAGCAATGATTGAGAAATATCTCAGTTGATAATTCCTATTTCCTCCAAATTCGTCAAATTATCAATTATTGCAATTTAAAATTATTGAAAAATTTTAAATTTTGCCGGTTAATCGGTTTATGTGCTCTTATTAACCGGTTTTTCAGGTTAACTGTTAATCACAAATAAACCAGTTTTTCGGTTAATTTTGCCCAAGAATAAACCGATTAATCGGTTAATAACCGATAACCGCCCATCACTATTGACCTGAAGGTGACGCAGATGCGTCTAAACTTCGTCGACATCATCTAAATGAAAGAAATTTCTGGTCAATGGTACCAAACGCCAATGTTTCTTACATCATATAAAAAATGCTTGATTTAAAAAAATTCTCTTTATTTCGAAAAAATTTGTGGTTGAACAACAAAGAGAAGAAAAAGCAAAGATTTCTTTTGCATCAAACAAATGCCAATAACTGGTAACTTCTGAAAAGAGGAAAAGTAGAAGAACCAAAAGAAAAAGCCTCCCGATTAATTAAATTATTACAAAATAGTATTAAAAATTATGAATGAACTAATCAATTAAAGATATTAATATCACTATTTGTAAAAACATTACAATATTACTTATTGGGTATATTATGAATTAATGAAGTTGATCATTAAAATGTTGGAAAAATTGAATCGAAAAGAAATAATTATATTATTGATAGAATTGTCAAGATATTATTTAATTTATTTTATTATTAGTAAAGATATTGATAAACTATCAATTATAGTTAATACTATGTAAATAATAATTAATAAAATTTTTAAAAATGATAAACTTTTTAAAATTATAATTATTGTATTGGTAACATATCTGAAGAAAAAAATTTATTTCAAGAATGAAATATAATTAACTGAATAAAAATATTTCTAGTAAATTAATATTCAAAATTGATCTAATATGAAAATAATGCTAAAGCTAATAAAGTCATAATTTGAAAATGAAATTCTTTAAAGAATAATATCCAAGAAACAAAAATTTCAATTTCAATTTTATTTATAAAAATATTCTCAAGATATCAATAAAATGAACGTTATTCTACTGACCATAAAAATATTGGATTCAAGTTTTGGAATTTGATCAGGAATAATAGAAATATCAATGAGAATAATTAATGGACTTACGTAGAATCAATCAATATTAGTAATGATAATTCTTTATTGGCAAGAAAGAATACAATCTCGATTGTAAATAAATAAGGTTTTCTCCCACCCCATGCTCATTATTAGTTGAGCGAGCGGGATGGGGATTACTATTACTTACAAAATAAAATGAAATAATAATTAAAAAACAAAAACAAAAACAAAAAATAAATAAATAAATAAATAAATAAATAAAAATAAAAAGAGGAAACTGAAACTAAAAAATAACACTTTTGTTGGGACTAAAAAAGTAAATAAATAAATAAATATAAGGAAATAAACAAATGAAATAAGGAAAAAATACAGATGAATAATAAAAATAAAATAAAAAGAAAAAAAAACACTTCTGCTGATACTCAAAAAGACAAGAAAAAAAAAAACAAATAAATAAATAAAAAGTAAAAAAAAATAAATAAATAAGTAAACAGATGAAATTAATAAAAGATGAGGAAAAAGTATATATAAATAATAAAAATAACAGGAATAGGTAAATGAATAAATAATAGTATCAGTGATAATAACAAAAAAAAAAAAAAAAACAAAAAACAAAAAAGGTAATATTTTCTATATTTTTATTTTTATTTTATTTTAGCAGTCGCGTGGCTACTCCTCCCCACCCTAATATGTTATTGTTTCAATTCTGTCTCGTATTTTTTGAGCAGGTGCGCCTTTAATTTTTTCAGAAAGCTAGAACCCCCCCAAATTTTGCATTAGTTCTGTTGGTAGAGTAGAGGGGAAGGTAGGTATTTTATAGTTCGCTTGTCTACGGGCTTTTTTACTAATCCACTTTCTCGGTGGTTGGAATCTCTGTTGGTGTCTTGTTGAAGAGTGATCCTGATAATAATAATTCATATTGTAGAACAGTAAATATTCATACATTAATAATAATTTTGTTGACATGTTCCATGTCTTTTCTCTCGCCGGACCCCGATTTTGAAACTCGCGAGTACACCCCCCCTTCCCTCCCCCTCCCCCCGTCAAGAGAAATCTCTCTCCCGTGGGTGATTCAGAAATTCGCGAGTACACCCCGCGTAATAATAATAATTAATAATAAATAAATAAATAAATAAATAAATAATTAAATAATTAAATGATTAATATAATTAATAATTAGAAAATCTCTACCCCGTGGGTGATTCAGAAATTCGTGAGTAATAATAATAAATAATTAATTAATTAATTAATAATTAAATAATTAAATAAATAAATTATTAAATAATTAATATAATTAATAATTAGAAAATTTTCTAAGTTCCTTTTCCTATCATATATGGCTGGATAGTCGAAATTTTTCCAAGTCCCCTAGACTTGAATTGTCTCATACCATTCCAATACAACAGCGAGTTCGCGCTACCTCATATTTCTCATAGAAGACTTATACGACGCCAAGATAGGTAAGGGGGTAAACGAATAATATCTCACGAACACTTAACCTAGTAGAAGCCTAGACTGAAATATTTCAAGATGACTGATAAAATATAAAAGACATGGAACATGATTTTCATTTATTTGGCTATGCCAGAAAATTTTTTCCTTATGGGGGAAATTTTTAAATTTATCATCATGATATAAAAAATTGATTCCTCCATTAATTAATCAAAATAATACATTGGTAAATTTCATCTTTCCTTCTTTCTTACCCACTTATTAATGATATACCTTCAATTCTTAGATCGATAAATTTTATCTTATTCAATTGAAATTATTCAATTTTATTCTAATTTAATTTATTTATATTCATAAATTATAATTTACCTACTTCAATATTTTATTAATTGTATCAGAAAATTCTCCGCAAAAATGATACGGAACAAATGGGAAATCAACAAGAAATTGCACTGAAGTAATAGTCGATGGCACAAGTACTTTTTTTCAAAATTGTAATCTTTGTGTCGTTTTCTTCGTGCATACTAACTTAAAATTTTTATATGTTTTGTGTCTGTACTTCCCTTCCCTCTTACTTTTCAATTTGCGTCCGTCAGTATGCTGGAACTCGAAAAATTTCAACCTCATTACATATTTTTTCTGTATCCCCTCTTATAGTTTAACGGATATTAGGATCGAGTGAGCCTAATAATGTTGACTCAAACACTTCTGATGTCCACGCACCCAACTGCAAATGATCTTGATCTGCAACGAACTTTAGAAAGTTTCTACATTGGAACTCGGTCTGTAAAGGGTGGGGAAGAAGGTAGAACAACTCTTCATAGTATGTATTAGGCTTTACTCTTCCTCTCTCGTTAAAGCTTAGCTTAATATTTCCCATGGCCCGCCATCCCTCATCCGCGCAATAATTCTTATGTCAACTGAAGTGGCGGCTAAGTTATAGCCTAGATTTGGGACTTGCAAGAATTTCAACTGGGACAGGCATGTTTTCAGGAATGTTCACTATTTATCTATTTTGAACCAGTTCAAAGAATCGAAGCTAGATACATGATTAAAATTAGAAATTTGGGTAAATGTCCAACTGTTGTGGTGATCAGTATATTATATTTCATCGAATCGAAAGAATATTCTAGGGTGGATAAGTTTTATTTGAATCACTTTGAATTTGTATAATGATTTCGAGCTGGAAGAATACAATGTTCGGTTTTTAAAAAAATCACGATGGCAGTCGGTGAAATTTTGTTATGATGATTAAAAAGCCAAATAATTAGTGTCAAGATGTATACATCCAACTTCCCTCCCTCTCTTGTCGTCTTTGGATATGATTTATGAAACGAAGGGGACTTTTTTTTTTTTTCATTCCAAAGTAGGTCTAATTACGAGATTTTGATGGGCATTTGAAATACTAATAGTGCTATTACTGACAACTAAATGGTCCGTTAAGCTCGCTAACCACCCGATTTTTCGCCCGTTAATTAGTCGAACGGTCCGTTAAGCGGCGTCGCATATTCTTGTGATGACGGCCCTAAATTTCATGTTTTCCCTTCGACTATTTACTCGCCGCGGTTCGTCGCGACACGCAACGTAGGAGTTTCGCGAAAAAATTCTGGTGAGCTAAGTAAAATCGCTGAAACGAGAAAGGTTCACAATCGTTTGGATGTTGAGGAGGACGGTTCTTCTTTTTTTTTTTTTTCGTCATGTAATATTCCAATTGGTAATTTCAATGTTCGCGATTTTCTAAAACGAAGAAACATTCCAACTCTTGTCTGTTTGAATATCTCCCATACTTTCGAAATTCAATTAGGTGGAAATAAATCAGAAAGGCGGACTGAACCCAAACTATGTTCACCTAGAAAGAAGAGTGCAGTTCTCGACTAGATATCGAAAACGTCGTCGATATTACCTTTTATGACAACATGATTGTTTTCTATCAGATTAAACAGGTACTCATCTGCGATTCTAGAATATATTTTCGAATCTCCTACAGATATTAGAGGAGAATACGGTGTTCTTCACCTTCATCTTTTAGGGGTGTCTTACTTATTTTAATAGATTTTTTTCCACTTAGAATATTGATTTTATCTGTATTCTGATCATCGAAAGAAGTTAAGAGCTATTCCAGTTGTATCATTTATCAAGCGTGATGCGTTTTAGAAAGGAGCCACGAAATGAGCGACCGGGACCGGCTACGCACGATGTAGCGTGCCTGCCAGCCTGCGGTACCTGTCCCCCATTGTTAGAGGGCCGGCATTCGTGTGATCGTGTCGAGTCACTAACTCTGTTAGTCGACTTCGATGCGCGATGAAGGTTGCTCGTCGTTCCGCTGATGCTCGGCCGTGAGTCTCGTGTGATCGAGCAGTAGTGTCTTGACGATTAATGATTGTCACATTTTCAGTGTTTTATCGGATGACGTCGTGTGATAGTGTACGGCCGTGAATGTGTTCAAATTTTTTCCTAAATTAATATCTTTGTTTTATTAAGGAGATAATTCCGCGACGCGTGTGCGCGAACAATAATTTCAGAAATACACAACCTAACGTGAGACCACGTTGGTCGGTGATCGCTAATTTCGTATCGCCAGAATTCTCCTGCGTGGCCCGTCGCTACTGTTTTGCTAATAAACTTCAACTGTCGAAAGGAATTTAATTAGTTTGATAGTTTGCCAGTACACTGAATGTATTTCGGTTCTTTAAACATCGCGGTTTTTACGATAATACGGACATTCCATAATCATATAAAAGAAGAATTTGAAAATTGATTATCGAGGTAGTGCACGAGATCGAATCGCCAGGATAAGGCGGGAAAGAATCGTGTAAATCATCTGCAAAAGGTAGGTGAGAAATAATAATTAAATGGTTGTGTGGCAAAACCAGCTGGTAGATATCTTGAGAGACCCGTGCCGCGTGTTTGCTGCGCGAAGCAGGTCCGTTATTGGGCGCGAGCGCCGGTACCCGCGGGCTCGTGCTGATGGCCGCCGCTGGTCTCAGGTCAGGTGTTCGGATTGGGATGCTGTTGTTGCGATGCGGTGAAACCACGCTGTTGTATTTTGAATCATCTCTTTTCGATGTACTGCATTTATATCGGGCATGACTTGAACGCAAGACGTGATTTCTATATACTGCTTTTGTGTATGACTATACTGTAAGAAAACACCGGTCAGAAGATACGATTTAACTATTGCAGAACTGAAGTATTGTAAGACGTAGGAGGCAGAATGAGTTTTTTCCATGATGTTTGCATTGTTTTTCACGTAGATGATGGTGACTGTCGAAGCCGCGTTCATCTCTTATAGCAGCTTTTAATCAGATAAAATTCTAATGTACGGTGAGCTGTTTTTGCCCATTGCCATTAAGCTTCAATTCCAGAAATTGAGTTACAAGTTGACGTTTTACAATCGTAATTTTGTATTGTAAATCTTCAGCTTAAACTTGAATTATCCTCTTCTTTACAGAAAAGTAGTTTTTCCCCTCTCCTTCTCCTCGTTGTTGTATTATTATCAGTAGATACACTTCGTCTTCAAATTGCAATAAGTCTGTAGCCAGTATTAAAAGCTAATCGCTGTTCTTTTCATAGGAACCGTTTTACAAGTGCGGGAATCGAGTATAAGAATTAATGGAGTTTAATAATTATTCTTTGTAGTCACATACAGAGTAATTTGATAGCAGGGGAAAGATTGGTCATAATAACGCGGAGAATTTTGAAAAATTCCGATTTTAGAGAAAGATTTGAAAGTCGTGAGCAAATTGGTGCTGTTCCTGGGTGAATAATTTTGCGATTTGTACACGGTTCGTTCGCAGTGCTGCTGCTGCGATCCATTTTTTCGTTCGAATTAGTGCTACATTTCTATTAACCGTTCAGCACTATAAAAACATCTGTTCTCGACAGAATTCATCTTTACAAAACTATCGTTGCCATAAAAATTCTGAAAATGTCAATTCTTCTGCATGAGTAATTATGAATTGGGAAAATAAATATTATGAATAAATGGATCGATGAAGCAGAAAGAAACACAAATTTGTGCTATTTTTTCTGTGAAATGTGAACCTTAGGCTTGCGAGGTGTCGTAAAGCCTGAGTACGCAATCAAAATGGTCCCTAGGAGCGGGTAGCCCTAGAATCACACCTTTACACCCTCACATCGATTTTACGCAGAGTTCATTTAAATTTTCCTGTTTCCTCATCAACTCCAGAGGTAATGAGCCAATCAGAATTGGCTTTTTACTGGATTTTTGTTTCCAAGTCATTGACACTGTTGGCAAGCTCTGTTATCTTATCGACTTACTCAGCCAATGGCTATTCGAACGGGGTATCCGCCAGGATCGCTAATAACGCTCGTTGGTTCGATCAACAGTCATGGTGCTTTTGCCAAATTCGAAAGAGGTTTTTAAACTATGGCAGTATATTATGTGAGAAAAATGAAAATTTGGAATAACTCTTGAATGAGGCGGAATTGAAGGCTTTGTCAGTTGTCTTCCCATCTAATCTGTAATTTGTGCTATGCAGAACGTGTGGTCGTGAACATCTTTTACGGGATGTCCGGAAGCCAAAGCTGCTTCATTCAAGTGTTATGTCAACTTTTCATTTTTCTCCCATCTACCGCCGTCGTTGTTCAAATACCTCTTTCGATCTCCCCCCGCTGAATAAAAGTTCATCGCGACACTAGCGCTATCCGGTTTAACTTAGCTACCTATTAAAACAAGAAAAATTGAAAACTATCGAAAAAAGTCGAGAAATACCAAGAAAATTTCAACAAAAATCATAAAAATTGAAAAAAATAACAAGTAGCCAAAAAGCAGGTTTTATTCATTGTGCGCTGGCTGGCTTTTAGCTGTTTGCTGATTTCAACGGCTCTCTGTTGTCTGGCTTAAGAGCCGACCAATATACGGCTTTTGCTGCTATTTTGGCCTTCTGCTGCCTCAGTTTATCACTCCTAATCAAATTCCACAGTCGAAACTAGCAACCCTGTAACATGAATTATAGAGTTACGCATCTGGATACGCAACCCATTATCATTGACTTGAACTTCAGCTCTTGGTTGACAAATAATCTCAAGAAATTCATTAGCCGATTTTTGGCTTTTTCAAAAAGAGTCCAAATAATGGTTTAAACTTGAGTTATTAGTAATGAATTGAAGCGCTGCGTGGAAAAGGGGCCTCCATTCCATAAGAAATGCATTAGACGGAAGCTCCTTTTCCACGCAGCGCTTCAATTATAATAATGTAACCAATCATTATCGGAACTCATAATGAGTGAGTGAGGTGTAAGTAGAGCACTAATATTGAAAAAGGGTTTTTCAATTGTACAAATCTACTTTATTAGTTGCTTATACAAGAGTACTTTCAGGTGTTATCCCATCATCAGTTGTGTCGCAACTGGAGAACAAGGCATTAACCATGAGTTTTTATAGTATAACACTGTGATCTTATTGGCTATAACAATGCTGTGTTGTGATTGGTTCACTTCTTAGAAACTTATTCTTACAATAATATGACATTGTGTTCTTATTGGCTAAAACATACTGCTTTGTGATTGGTTCAATCTATCGTTCTAAATGTTGCGTTTCTATTGGCTACCTGGATTCCTGCCGTCTCATTGGTTGATTCCGTTCTTCTTCTCTCGTTCAATCACCAGGCCGAATAATTTTTCGCTGTCAAATGTGATTACATTGTTCAAGAGGCAGGCTTTCTTCCTCTAGGAAAAAAGAACAAAAAAGGATGGAAGGGATATCAGCTGACTGTTGAACATACTTGAGAGTCGGTTCGAGGGGCAAGAAGTGTAATTTGAACTACGATTTGAAGACTTGATAAAATATGTAAACATTTTGGTTAGCGGAAAACCGAGAATTAAATTAGTTCAACATGAGAAAAGAAAGCAGCTACAGAATTACACAGAAGTGAAGTTGGGTTGTAAAAGTTTCTCACCTCGGGTACAAGTAGCAAAAATTTGATCTAGGGGAAAAAAAAAAAAAAAAAAAAAAAGATGACGAGGTAGTTGACGTTCTAGCGAGAGAATGGTACACTTTTTTGTATATTGTACGAGTGCTGTCGTCATAAGAAGTAACAGAGAGACCAAGATCTGTAGCAAGTAATGCAATGCCGTGCCGGTTCTCAGATGATCGGAAAACCTCGATAAAATCGTGTTCAGTACACAAGGAGTACCTTTCCTCTGTGGCGCTTGACTTTCTTTGTGATTTCCTGTAAAGCACTGACTGAAAAAAATTGCCAACATTGCGTTTTCGTTCAATCTCCACACATCACGGAAAATTCCTTCTCTTTGATCTCTTGACACTTCGAATCTTCCAACAAACCTTCGCTTCTGGAATGTTTTCGAGTTTACTCAATACTCGCACGCTCGATATCGACAACACCAACGAACATCATCCTAAGCAGCTGCTGTTCAACAAATGCTATCGCGACTAACCCTTTTCGACGATTTGAGTTTCCGGATACGGGCGGACATGTATCTATTCCCTGCGCGGTAATGCGCAAATTGAATTATCGATTTGTACGATATACGTCTGGATATATGCATGCAAACGACACTATTTCATCGCACGCTCTCAGGCTAACTTATCTCGTGCACACTCGTGCTGATCAATTTCCAAACAGGTTTCAATACTCGCGACGGTATCTCTCGCATAATTATTACCAAGTTGAGGAAATTAACCGAGTATAACACGAAAGATTCGAGCTTCTGATGTTTTCGTTCCTTATCAAAATTTTCACGCGAGCTCGAAATGCGACATGCTTCCTATAAGCAAAAGTCTCACGCGTTTCTTTTTCTCGTTTCCTCCTCCGATATCTTCCCATATTAAAAACATTCATTCTCGTATACATAGCTGGATGATGAGATCAAAAAACTCGTATTATGTAGATACTTCGGTCACCAAGAGTTTTATCTATTTCATCTATTTTGATGATTACGGAACGACGCGAAAAGGACCTGTTTGGCTGTGTATAGGATAGCATAAATCATAAACAAGAGAACGCACATTACCACAGACAAAAGTTCCGCAGTAATTCTATAAATGCATAAAGATTTAAAAATACTTTGTAAAAGGAAACCACATCAGTGTAATAATGAATGGATATATTTTACAGATTTATTTTTCTTTTTTTTAATACCGGAAATGTTTGGATCTGCGTTCAATGGTTAAACAACAGCCTTTCAATGTTTGGTATGCATAGCATATGAAAGCTAATTGAAACGAACATTGAATATCGTAACGCCATAAAAAGTTCAATGTTTCCGTACACACGTTAAACCATAAAAAGTATACGCGCTATACAATCAGGTCGGTTTGGTGGCAAGAGCTGGTTTCGTCGAAAAGAAATTTCAAGCGACGAAGATTCAATTGAAATTTGAAATCAAACTGGAGCATCCATTGGTAATACGTAAATACGTATATATGTGCCTACAATAAGTAAGATGAAACAACGGTAGAGAGATACAGAGAAAGTAACGTAATTGTACAAAAACTGTGATGAACTGATGATGATGTCGTCAAGTCAATGCGCGCGAGTTTTTAATGCCAGTTTTCAATTCATTGTAATGCTAATGACGTACACTCTAAAGAAGTTTTTTTTTCCACTCAGAATAAAATAGTGCTGCTATATAGATGTAATTGATGCGCGTTAGAGTGAAAAGAATGACCAGAATGACTACGTGCTCGGATAAATTACCAGCATCTCGTTACGTAATTTGGCAATGACGATGATCGTGGAAAATACGAGCGAGACTGCGATGTCCCATGTAGTTGAAATTCGAGAGCCCTTTTTTAATGAAGACTAGGAGTGCCTAGACCTAAACTGATAATATATAGTTTCTAAACAAATTCAAAAATAAAAAATGAGGTTTGAAAATTGATGTAGGAAGGCTTAGAATTTTTAAAGATAACCACGCTCCACTTAAGGAGTAATAGATTATTCTGTAGATTCATGGAAAGAAATTACACCAAGCGCAGAGTTGTAAAAGATTACTTGAAACCCTTAAGCCAGCTTCACACTCTTTTATAAGAACTTGAAGAAGAAAGTCTGCTACTTTCCTTCAGTAGTATTCGAGTTTTTCTTTTATGAGAGAAAGAAATTTTCTTACTGCCTCAAACAAATTCAACATTTAACGATCGGAAGATTGAAATCGAGGTTATAGAGAGTGACCATTCAAATTTTGGCGTCGTCGAATTTTCTATTGCTGAGAACTCTTCGGTTTTGACGTTTACACCACCAGTGACGCTAGTGTCACTGACGAAATCTAGATAAATGCATTTCGATCCAGAGACGACTCCTCATTTATTCTGGATAAGTGTAGCCTCGATTTACTTCGAGGGTTTACTTAAACACAGGCTTCAAGACTCTGCAAGCTTAGGTCATACATAGGTCACAGACAGATAAGACAGTCTAACTCAGAAACCGTAGTTCCAGTATCAGTAAAATAGTCCACCTGATGATGTAATATACTGAAGAAGGTAAAACTTCACGCATGGACGGGTGAGACAGACTGACTTAGTTAGCCCAGTCTTAATATGAGTAGGTACACTAGGTTAAGGGATACAGTCTATTTGACAACGTCAAACGGCGGAAAAAACGTACCCATCTGTGAGTAGCAAGGCTTTGAAATCCATACACTAAAAAAAGACTTCGGAGTTGCATATAGGAAGGGAAGAAAGAATTTTAATCTTTGAACTGTTATAAGAAGCAGTACGGAGAAAATGTGACGTCATCACGACGGACTTCAACAGACGAAAGCTTTCAAGTTCTCTTTCCCTTAGCAGTGCGACGAGGCGGGGTGGCGATCTTTATGGAGTGAAACATACCTTGTTGTAGATCTACAGTTCATGAAAATTCCACTTTATAACAAAAAGAGAAAATATCAGTAAATTTTCGAGATAAATTGCAAACAAGTGTTGATTTACGATGAGGATAGAAGAGAAGATATGACGAAAAATTCTCCTCGCCCGAGTGGGAATCGAACCCACGACCTCTCGTTTTCATGATGAGCGCGATAGAGATGTCGCCCATCTCTGAATTTGATAAGGAAACAAGGGAATTCAGAGTATATACTCTGCATAGGCTTTTTGTTGAACATCCCGTTTTCATCCAGACACAACCCAATCAGTAAGCAGTGCCTTACTAATCTGCTAGATAACGACCACGGTATGAGATGAAGAGGTAGTGACAGGAACGTATTCTGATTGTGGTAAACGCTGTCCGTGATTTTGTAGTAGTTCTGAACATCCCGAGCGCAGCGCTCGTGATGAAAGTGATGGGTAATGTACAGAGTCTTATGGGAACGCCGCTACTTTCAAAAAATTATTGCAGGATTAGGAATCAGCCGACGCATTTGATATTTGGCATAAAAATACCATTTAATCTACTTTATAAAATTTTGAAAGAATCATCCTTCTAAGTAAATTCTTGGATTTTTTATAATCATTGGAAATTTCATCAATACTATGGTACCAACGGTAACGTCTCGGCGCAGGTGGGGTGTAGAAGGAACAGGGAAACAGCCCGAGTGTTCGCTGCAAACCTAGCGGAAGTTTGTAGGTACAACTTCAGAACTGCGGACACGATCTTAGCGTTGTGTCATTACCTCTTCATCTTATACCGTGATAACGACTCTTTTGCATCTACGCATGCCAATTGCGCAGCAAAAACCTTTATTGACTCAAGTTTGAACTTTTGTTTTGACTATTTTTAGGAAAGCCAACAGACAGCCGGGAAATTTTGAGATATTAGCTTTTCAGCTGAAAGCTGTTAGGATATATGGCATGATTGGTTACTGAAAAAGGGTTTTTCAATTGTACAAATCTACTTTATTAGTTGCTTGTTGCTTATACAAGAGTACTTTCGGGTGTTATCCCATCATCAGTTGTGTCGCAACTGGAGAACAAGGCCTTAACCATGAGTTTTTATAGTATAACACTGTGATCTTATTGTTGTGATTGGTTCACTTCTTAGAAACTTATTCTTACAATAATATGACATTGTGTTCTTATTGGCTAAAACATACTGCTTTGTGATTGGTTCAATCTATCGTTCTAAATGCTGCGTTTCTATTGGCTATCTGGATTCCTGCCGTCTCATTGGTGGAGTCGGAGCCTCTCCTAGTTCCTTTCATGTATTTATACAGTTCTGGAATCTGATACTTCTCTTCGAGTCTCTTGCAAATTTTCTCAAAAGACTATTTCTTGAATAATTCCTACCTCCCTTGGAACCGCGATTTGCCAGAAGGACGACCAAATAACCTTCTGTAAAATAGTTCCCTGTTTAGAAATTCATTAAAGGAATATTCTGTATCATATTTTCATGCATTATGTATTAGTTTTCGCAAAATGTTCGAGTTCGTACGTAATGTAGGGAGAGGGGATTGTACTCTCCAGTTCACATTTCCAAAGAGGATCTCGCTCGCACATTTGATCCCTCAACTCGAACAAAACCTCACCTCATTCTAGTACAGATTTTAGTTCACTCTCGGTCGACTTCGTAGTGAGAAACGAGTTTCAAAGAATCGAAAAAAACGTATCAACAGTATCACGGCAACCTACTGACGAAATATTCTAATTATGAGGACTGATCGATATCGTTTTCTATCGGAACTTTCATCTGGTGCGGAGAAAACATACCGAAACCCTGATGGTTGAAATCTCGTCAAGGCGTATATATAAACCACGAAATAAGTTGTCAAAAGCTGTAGGCCGAATAAAAAGTCGAATTTACATCGAAATTGAGGTCTTCTTTCGCGACACGGTGCTGCTCGATTCATTCGCCGCGAGCCCACGGCACAAGCCTATCAGTCAAATCAGAAGTTCGTTGATAAAATCATGCTTCGGACTAGCGTACGAGTATACATCGTGTTTTCAGCGCGAGAGTTTATGGTTTCGAATTTTAATTAGTAGCCCACGCCTTAATAGTTAATTTTCGTAATGGTATAGACTCGCTCGCATGTCCTCACCTACACCGCGTCCAACAGGTGAACCTTTTTTTTTTTTTTTCTTGGAAGGTTTGCTTTTTTTCCGTCCGTCAGACTTTTCATCGATGAAAGTGTATCCAGGTTGAACATTCACTCACTCTAACCATTCGCTGATGCTAATGTTTTCGTGGTGTATTTCTCGACAGGTTTGCTGATTGATAGGTTGATTGTGGTTTGTCCTATGCGGATCGAAACAAATACGTCAATAATATGTTCGTTAAAAAAGCATATGTATAATAAAACGTAACCTAAAGGTATCTAATATCGTATTTGCAACATTTTCAAACATGCATCGTAATAATTGAATTCCATATAAGGATAGTTGTGGGATGATTTCTAAAATCACAGGTTTGGCTGTAATATTCAGCCTTCGTTTATAAAACCCTGTCTGCCAAATGAGATTGTAGACAAAGTCATCCGGGAGGTATAGGAGTAAACCCGGATATTATGAATAGATCTCGAATGTATAGGTTTTTTCAGTCCTTTAGTGAATAAATGCTCAGTGCGGGTCGTATATTGTTCAGAAAGAACGCTCTTTTGGTTAGGGTTCAAGACTGTGAAATTTCTCTAGAGAGATGGAGGAAGGCGTGAGTCAGACTAGATTTTTAGGTTGAGTAATAATTCTTTGAAATAGGAATAAATTGGGATTCTTAATTTCTCAAAGCGTCGGCCTAAAAAGCTGAGAAAAACATGAAGTTGTTCTTTTTTGCAACTCAAAAGATGTGGTTGAATATCCCTCTTATTTGTTATGGAAATAGAAATCAGAATTTGTTGGCCGGAAATTGCCTGAAACATTTTTTTTTTTTTTTTTTTTTTATTTTTACGAGCACTAGAGCTGCACGAGGGCTATTGGCTCGGCGTTATAAAAGTTGTGAAAGTAATATTATAAATAACACATAAGAAATAGAGGTTTTAAGGAAGTTGGTAGAGTAAGGATAAGAGGATGGAATATAATGTCGAGTGTAACTGCTTCAGGTAATGGTGTGTAAAAGTTGACAATGTGTGTATGTAGAAGGTTGTAGAGGTATAGTCGATGTATGTGTTCAGATGTGAGCGTAAAAGTCAGTTTGTCTTAGGTAATGTAGAGTATTCGAAATGATTTCCTGGTTGTTTTTGAGTGCTTGGGTGAGTGAAGAGGGGGTATCCGAAGAAGAGCGAAGGGGTAAAAGCTGGGGCATGAAAAAAAATGTTCCACTGTTAATTTGTCTTTTTGACAGTGGGGACATGAGGGAGGGATTAGGATGTGGGGACTGATGAGGTGGGTGTGAGTAATTTTTGTGTGACCAATTCTGAGACGAGAGAGAATTACTTCTTCTCTTCTTGTGTTTTGAATGGAGGATACCCAAGGAACCGGGGTTTTTTTGATACTGAGAAGTTTATTATTTGTAGGGTTTATTTTCCCAAAGAGTGTTCCATGATTGTGTGATAAGAGAACGTTAGTAATTTTTGTAATCTAGGGTTGGTAGGGGTGAATTATCAGTTATTTGACTGAGGGAGGTAGCTTGTTTAGCGGCTTGATCAACTGCGTCGTGGTCGGGGAAATTGGTGTGTCCAGGGATCCATATGAAGATAATTTGAGTGTTGATTATTTCCAAAGTGTGTGAGAAAGATGCGTTGGATTATAGGGTTAGAGTTGTATGCGTCTGTAAGGGAGTGGAGTGAAGAGAGTGAGTCAGTGAGAATAATGAATTTACCGTTTGGGGGTAGTTGAGAGAGGTGGGAAAGGCAGGAAAAAATGGCCATCAGTTCGGCTGTAAAAATAGAGGCTATATTTCGGATGCGATGAGAAGATATTTCCCCGTCGATGGAGTATGCGTAGGCTGCTTTAGTAGATGTTTTCGACCCATCGGTGAGGCAAAGTGAATGGTCAGGGTATTCTTGAAGTAGTTTGTTGATATGTTGGGTAAAACCAGGTTTGTCAGATTTTGGGATTTCTGTGAGATCTAGGCGTATTTTAGGTTGAGGGAAGGTCCAAGGGGGGAAGGTTGTGTATATGGGTTCTAGGGGATGTGCTATGAACGGTTTGTTGATCAGGTGATTGAATTGAAGGCGAATATGTTTGGTGGAGGATTGGTTGTGATTGTGGTGAAAGATTCGGTTGAAGATTGGAAGTTGTGGGAATTGTGCTACAGAGGATAAAAAGTTGGAGGTTAGGATGAGCCTTCGAAAGTGAAGGGGAGGATCTGGGGCTTCTGCACATAGGCTAAGTTTGGGGCTGGTGCGATAAGCTCCCAGGGCAATCCTGAGAGAAGATGTCTGGATGGGGTCGAGTAAGGCAAGGACGGTTTTTTTCGCTGTGTTGTAGATCGGGGAACCATAATCTAATTTTGAGCGAATAAGACTTTTGTATAAAAGAAGGAGTAACTTTCTGTTGCAGCCTTTAGATGGATGAGATATGTATTTTATTATGTTTAGAGCGCGTGTGCATTTGGCTTTGAGAGTTTTAATGTGGGGGGCCCAGGTAAGTTTTTGGTCAAAATGTAAGCCGAGAAGTTTGCCGTAGTTACGAGATGGAATTTGGAAGTTTTGTAGGATTAGAGGAGGTAAGGAGGGGATAGGATTTCTTTTTTTGAAAATAACTGAGTAGGTTTTCGAGGAAGAAAATCTGAATCCTCTTTTTGATGTCCATGTAGTGATTGAGTTAAGGGTATCCTGTAGGAGTCTGTGGGCTCTTTGCGGATTTGCTGAACGGATAGTGATGTTATAGTCATCAGCGAAAAGACGCTGGGTGAGGGGGGGGGGTTACACATTTGGTGATATTAGAAAAAGTAAGACACTGAAGACTTCTCCTTGAGGGACTCCATTTTGGACCGAAAGGGGAGGGGAGGTTATGTTATTGATTCTTACTAGAAGGGTTCTGTCGTTGAGAAAAGTTTGTAGGATGTTAGGGAAGTGGCCTCGGAGACCTATTTCGTAAAGTTCGGTAGAGATGAGGTGTCTCCATACCCGGGGAAAGGCCTCTTGGAGATCAAAGAAGATAGAGTATAGGGAGGATTTGTTATTGGTGACATCGTTGATTTGAGATTGGAGATCATAAAGGGGTTGTATAGTGTTCCGTCCTTTTCTGAAGATATATTGGAAGGGAGAGAGGATGTTATTGGATTCTAGATACCACAAGAGTCTTTTGCTCAGAATTTTTTGAAATAATTTGCCAAGAACGCTAGAAAGGGCTATGGGGGCGATATGAGGCAGGGAAGAAAGGGTCCGAGCCAGGTTTCAATATGGGGAGAATGATGACTGTTTTCCAGAAGATAGGATAGGTGTTTTGTGAAAAAATAGAGTTGAATAAAGAAAGAAGATAAGTGAGCGAGTTTGGATGGAGATTCTTTATCATGGCCGCGTGAATGTTGTCAAGTCCGGGGGAGGCGTTTCTCAGATTTTTATTTATAGTATTCGATAACTCGTTTTCGGAGATGGGGAGGTTGTATGGAAGAGGTTCATTTGAAGGAGGATCAAAAGATATATCAAATTTTTCTTGTTGGAGTTTGTATTCTAAAAAGTCGGGGTCGTAGTTAGCGTTGGAGGATACTGAGGTATAATGTTTAGCTAGGATTTCGGAGATGAGTAGGGGATCTGAGGTTATTGAGTGATCTGTTTTTAGTTGACTGATGGAACGAAAAGAACCATTACCCGGGAGTTTTTTAATATCTCTCCACATGGTGGAGATACTTGTCAAAAGAAAAACTTTGAAAATTTTTGATGTTCATCTTCCTACATCGCCTTTTTTTAGGACCTCAGTTACTTATTTCGAGATTTATTCTAGTTCAAAGTTTAGCTAGCTCTGTGTAACGCTTTTTTTCCTCAATTTCTTCGTGAGCACGCGTCATTATCTTGCGAATATTTCAGTCTTACTACCAATATTTCTCAAAGTACTTTTTCCTGCTTTTCTCACGTGACTTTTTAGAAATAGTTTGTGAGGGTTGATGGGTGCAATATTCTTTTCTGGGGTAATTCCTAGTTTGCCAGAGCTTTGGGGTAGCTTTGAGGTTTACATCGGCATTCGCCAATGATGCGAGTATGCTTTAAAACCAATTGTCCTTACTATCGTACTTATTCTTCTTGTCTGAGGGCTATTTAATATAAGAAAAATTGTTGAAAAGTATTCTCGAGGCAGACGTAATCACAAATAAAAATAGGATTTGTGGAAACTGGGATCGCAGTCGTAGCAGAACATCAGAAAATCGTTGGAACTTCAATCAGTAGATAGACGACTAGGTTACAAACAAGAGTTTCTTGGAAATTCAATGAATCGCGTATCATGAAGTCTATTTCCTGTTCGTGAAAAATAAAAGGAACCGAAGAATGAAGCTCGGCGAACTTATCTGCATTCATGTATAAACCGTATATGTATAATACTTAAGAGCATTGATGCTGGTTACTTTCGCGATGCAAAATAGTGATTCATGGCTTACTTATAGAATAACGAAGCTATTTTGCATATCAAATGGACGTTCACTTGTCAATTTATTTCTAGTTGCTGGAACACAATATACAAAAAGTACCACCAAACACCGCACGTCGTGAAAATCTTCAGCGCAAATACTTTCTGGAGGCGTTTTTCTTTTTTTTTTATAATCCAAAGCCACGTATCCCACGCTACGTAAATTAACAGTACTTTCCACAACAGAAAGAATTTTTAAACGCGGAACCTAATTTTCGGTATATACGAAAGATGATCCCGATGCTCATCAAGCTGTAATAGCAGGTGTGCATATTGTGTTTTCAGATTTTATTGACCATACTTACTTTCTTTCATACCTATTATTTAGTAATCATTTTTCGGTGTAAAACTGCCCAATAAACTACTGGCGAATACTGGTAACGCGTTCCGCCTTGACAAACCGGTTTCGAAAACATACGAAAAGCATTTAACTTCAATTATTTCTTCAGAACGAGCGCCTTCCTTTGTCCATTTGCACCGTATGTACCTTCCTTCCGACAGCGTCAAAGTCGAATCATTTAACGCTATTATTTTTTCACTCAACGCAATGACGTGGTACATTTGATTCGTATGCTGCGGACTGAATTACTCGGAGAATTCAAAGGAATTCTGTATTCTTCGAAGATTACCCCCTGGAGCACGATAATTGAAACGAAACGTTTATTAGGCGTTTAGTTTGGACAAAATTTATAAGCTCGTGAAAGAGCGAAAATGGAATGAACGAGATTTTATTTTGATGAAATTTAGCCTATTACTGGATGAACGCGATTTTCAGTGGATGTGAGTCTAGGTCTTTATTTTTATTCTTATTTCGTAATATTGTATGCTCATGATACTTTCACACTTACAACAGTATGTGTACCTTCGTCGAGTGTGTGTTGTAGAGACATGAACAGGGTGAGCTAAAACGATCTCTTCATGAGATCGGGAAAGAAGAAGAACTCACCCCAAGTAATCTAGTTCTATGCATGCTGAGAACAACGAAAGCTTGGAACCATGTATCTATACGACAAGATGATGACGAAAGTAAACTGGTGCGGTAGATCTAGAGTCACGTCATCGCTTTTTACATCTATGAGTATCACCCTTCATGCTACTGCTACATTATCTCTACATAGTTCACTTAGGACTTTGACTATAGATATGCTTTGTATGGACTGCGCGAAGCCCGTGAAAAAGTGGTAGTGAGATCTCGCCCGTTTAAAAACACGTCGCCCCGCCAACGTGACTGAGAGCTGCCATTTGATTAACGTTGCCGCCAAAGTGACTGAAAGAGATCTTGCTACCAGTTTTCAACGAGCGTTAACACGCATTAGCGCAGTCCATACAAAGTACTATATAGTCAAAGACTTAGGAGAGTGCGCTGATGAAAGAAGAAAAGGGCAAGAACGAGGAAGACGTTTGAGAAGCCAGAGTTGCGATGCTCTGTTGATGATCTCCTAGTGAGCTCCCAGTGGGGGATTAAATACACACATTTCCGTTGTACAGGACTACCTGAATTCCAGGTTGAGTGCCGAACGCTTCTTTCGTCAGAAAGATATACCCTTGAAGTGACGTCATTAACAGATATTGCGCAGCACGCGGACCTCGAGGAGAAAATGGAGCCGGGCCCCGAACCGTCTGGAATGCCTAAAGAAAGTGGATTCTGGGTCCGGCGGTGGGGACCCTTTTTGGGTGCGCGTGCAACTTCATACGCTCGCATTTCAAAGGCGATATTTATGATAACTTACTTGTTTTAGTTTGGTTTCATGATAGGTCGGAATAGGTATGCAACTATTGTATATTCTATCAATGGAAAACAAGTACCCTTATGATAAGAAACAGGCGAATGAGTGCAATATGATACGGGTGTAAACCCTCCATCAACAAGTTCAGAGTTGCTCGTCTACGTATTTGTTGGTGCACATTGTGAAGGAAAGCTACTCTGATCTGATCGCTTTGCAACTACTCCACTATAAAGCCGGGCGCTTATGTTACGCTGCGTTTCTGATTAGATCGACTTGTCGTTTTTGAACAGCTCGCCACTGCCTTTGTAGGAAAAGCATCAACTATTAATCTGCCACGTACTCAGGATAATGATGAATTTTGGATGTGGTCTAAGCAACCCACTTAAAGTATGCGTAAATTGTGTTCTTCTCAAGAGCTTGAATTACTCGGGCATAGGTTCATGAACTTTGAAATTTCCCCCGCCTTCTGAATGGAAAGCAACGAACGATGAGAAAGAATGGTGAAGAGGAAACTGAAAGAAAACAAACAAACCAATCAAAGAGAATAAAAAAGCTTTGGAAAATCGAAGGGAGCGGAATATTACGTAGACAATTTGGGCCACGGATTTTTTTAGCCCTCGTGGTAAAACTTGGCTGAAGGCACAGTCCTACCTTGCTTTGGTACCCCTGTGCACGCTATTCTTCACCTCTCGTCGATATTTTTTCGTGCATTGAATGCATAAAATAAACGTACGTATGAACGCATGTAATTTCATTTCTAAAAATAAGAGCGAAGAAAAAATAAGAAGTTCGTCCTCGTCGGTTCGCTGCTTTACCAGCAGACGAAATTGAAACGAAAAACGTTTCCGCCTGTTGGCGAGTGGTGTAGTCTCATTCAATTCAAGTGGGTATTACACGATTTCACGTACTTGTAAAGCACACTACCACATGTAAATCGAATGACAGCCATACATTGCGCTCAATTAGGTCTATCTAAATTATTCATTCTGTATGATTGTCGTCATTCCTTCGTTCAATTCCCTTATTCCGACAGTACGTCGATTCCCCTTTGAAGTCTATAATGTATAGTGAGTTTGAAGACGACGTATTTCACTTGACATTCACGAAGGTTTACGATGCAATGATAAGTAAACCGTTGTGAATTTTCTTTAGCGAAAATAGGTGTATACTTCCGCGTGTTGGTGTAGAGGTACATTAGTCCCAATAATTCGCACACGTTCGACAAGTGTGAAAAAAAAAAAATTTCCGAGAAAAGTTTAACCAATAGCAGCGAAAGTACAGAAATCACCCGAAAGTGGGAAATTGAATGTTACTCGCGACGTGGTTCAGAATTAGAATACGTGCAAATCATAAGTATTTAAAAATCTGCTGGAGTAATGGATGAACTATTCCAGAATGTATAAAAATAATCAAAAATTGAAATCTCCTTTGGAAAGATTTACCTAGAGAAATGGATTCTATGAACACTTATTATGTTCTCAAGATTATGCTTAAACGATAGTACTTATGGGATATTGACCTCTTCCTTCTTCTACCAATAAGTGACTTTTTGTATATCATGCTAGTATTCTGATTCACGACCTTGGGGGAAAAAGTGCCCGGTAAAAAATGAAGAAGGGAAAACCCTGGGCTAGTTTGCTCAGTTGTCTTGTTCTTTACCTCCTTCTTTGTCGATAATCTTACAGAAAAGACATCGGAGTTTTGTAAAACTATTCACTCCATCAAATACTGATGAGACACCAAAGAAAGGGAATACAATGGATAGCCATGTCGTCTAAAATAAAGTCTCCAGCATATAGCTTCATTACATTTATTTTTCTGTTCTTTGATGACGTAATTTTACGCTAAGAACGCTGAACTTTGATACAACTATGGACGTGCAGCCATCAGCTGAAGACGTAATTCTAAAGAACATAGCTCTTCATTGTATCATCCATCTTTAGTGTCTGAATGCTGATAGTTGAAATGGAACCTGATCTTTATTTTTTGCGCGCCAGCAAAAAAACCCCGAATTTTCATATTTCTTTATAGTGCGCACAACTTACACCAGTATAGTTCAATCGTAGCATTGTCTGGATGTTGAACTAATGTAAGTCGGTTTCAATTTCAAATCTATTTCACCCCCGCTCCCTCCTACCCCCAAAGAAAAAGAAAGAAAATTGCTTCCTTCATTTTTCAGTACAGTATTAGCATTAATTCCAGTTTTTATTTTTGAATGATTTTTTCGACCCGAGAGTAATTATTATTCGTTTGTTGTTGAATTGAGTATCAACTGGGTGCTCACTGACCATCCCCTGCACGTGCTGATATGTGGCCACTGACTTATTAACATGAAAATTTTGGCTTAGAGAAGGAGCAAAAAAGAGAATAAGTCGTGCACAGCTCTCGTTTATGTGTATAAATTGTGTAACGTGCACATTAACAAGTTGAAAAATCTCAAATTACAACAAAAATCACCACATTTTCGTATTTATTTCAAGTGCGCACAACTTATACATGGAAATTTTGGACAAACGAGGAGGGACAATTCAAATTCATGTACATAGGGCTTATAATTGAAAACCCTTCAATACATTTTCAAATTTATTTCAGACTAACCTCCTTCTACCAACATTTAAATTCAAATCCATTGTTTCATTTTTCCTTCGCGGTAAGGCCCTATATGGCCTCTTTTCAACTTTTTTTCTTTTCTTTTTTTTTTTTTTTTTCTTTTTCATGATTTTACTCTTTATAGACTTTAAAGAGCGTTTAAATCGTACTCCCTTATTACGAATTAAAGAATTCAAACTCGGCTGCAGTCCTCACAACAGATTGGTATGTCAGAGTATTATTTTTATTTATTTATTTTTTTATTTGTAATTTTTACGTTTATATAATTATGTGTATATTTCTTTTTCCTATTCCTTTTTTTATTGTATTATTTCTTCTTTGTTTTGTTTTTGTTTTTTTTTTTGTATTTATTTTTTTAATAATTATTTTTTGGTTGGATGTAATGAAAAAAAAAAAAAAAAAAAAAAACGAATATGGGTTTAGTTTTTAATCAATTTTACAGAATCCTCAAAGGTACGATCCATAATTGATGTAGAAGAGGAAAACACAAGGAACGTAACAAATGAAGGGTACAGGGAAAAAACAGGGAATGTCACATATAAATTTTCGCGCAAAAACTTGTCAAAAAGTCGTAGTTCTACGTTCCAGTCTTTGGCAATTGACATGGTTTTGCGCTAAAATTATGTCTAGACATATTCTTAGTGCGAAACCATGTCAATAGCAAAAGACTGAAACGTAGAACTACGACTTTTTTACGTGCTTTTGGAAAATGAAAAAAAAAAAAAAACGGACATTTCTCATTTTTTCCTGTACCCTTCAAATATAATGGTTTAAAAATACACAATGTTTTGTTCTGAAGATGGGATATGTTGTTTCCCGAAACCGAGGTCAACTCCGATCAAAAATATACAATCAGTTACGTTTGTTACCACATTTTCCCTCCCGTTTCGATTTTATTTGGTTTAGTTTTCCAAAAAATTTTCGATATTTCATTCTTTATTTTTTAATTTTCGACTTTGGACGATTTTTATTATTAAATTTTTAGTTTATTTCGACTTTGACGTTTTTTACTGATTTTTGACGGTTTCATTTTATATTTTCGTTTCATTTTCATCGAGTTTTGTTTTCAAATTGGTTTATTTTATTTAATTTTTTGTCTGTAATTGTGTGTTTTTAAACTATTATATTATTCGTTACGTTCCTTGTGTTTTCCTGTTCTACATAAGTTTTTAATCATTTACGTGCAGAAATTCGGTTCTCATGATTTTATACACCGAGTGCACAACCGACGTGCTAAATGCCATAATAATAGAGCCTGCTATTTTTATGATTAATTTGTGTTCCGTCGCTTAAGAGTTATTATGGATATATCTCTAGGCTGTGGGTCAGCTCAAAATTGGCGTCACCTTCTTCTTTCCCTCTTCTGTTCAGCGAAAAGCCTTTTAAAAACGTCCGCCATCCTCCTAGCAGATTGTGGCTCCAAAGAGGGAGGCTATGACATTGTTAAGGGACTTCTATAATTAATTTAGGTTCAGTCGTTACGTCATCATCCATCCTTACATTTCCCTATTAGGCTGAGAAATTTGGTGCGATTAGTGGAGTTAACAACACTGAGTTTTGTATTTGTCTTTGGTGCATAGTTTAGTTGTTCTCATTAGTTTTGAAATGGTGATGAACTGTTATCAGTTAGTGGAGTGAGGAGGTAGAGGTATTCTCTCCAAATCTCAACAAATACGGGAAGTGGTGTGCTCAGTTTTGAGGAAGCAATGACCATTAATGCGACTCTGTAGTATAGTTGTACCCCTTCCCTAAAACTCGACCCCTTTTTCAATGTTTATTTACATTCATGAGAACAACTATAATGATGCGACGTGACGGCTAAATATGGCGGCTAATGTCTTCATTCGCTCGTATCTAGAGCTCTAATGAAAGAGACACGGAAAGGGAGTGATCTGTGAGTTTTCATCTGGGTACCTGCTATTATTTCTGTTGGGTGAAGGAGCGTATGCAGCCTCTCTCCTCTCTGCCTAGATAAGTTTTTTATATTCGGGAAGGGAAACTTGGAAAAATTCCGAAGTGAGACTTGGAAAAAATTTTGATTCTCTGGAGGGATTTACCTTAGAACCCGCATCCGTGAAAACTCATCTGACTATACAAATAATCCAATCTCGTTCAAGACCCGGCCTAGACGTGTCTCTCGGACTAGAGGCTCTGTACTCGTCACAAATTTCTTACTCACACTCGGTTTCAAATAATCTATCAGGTGTAAAAAAATCATTTCCCATTGTGTAAAAATACAGGAAAGAAATAGAGAATAAATGTAGCTTGAAGCGAATCTAGTCATGCATCAGCGTTTAGCGATTTTCATTCGTATCGACCTGCCTTACATGAAGGAACTACAATTTCAAAACAAAATC
Source organism: Aspidiotus rigidus (assembly GCA_035079385.1). NCBI lineage: Eukaryota > Metazoa > Arthropoda > Insecta > Hemiptera > Diaspididae > Aspidiotus > Aspidiotus rigidus. The sequence continues at coordinate 78,189 of JAVHKY010000075.1, read as the reverse complement.
AATTTTTCGATTATCTACAAATAATATGTTCTATCTTATGTAAGAGTTGCTCTGATTTTATTAGGTGCTATCGAGTGTGGTCCTTCCGTGTTTGACGAGTCATCGGAAGATCGATGGGTATTGTCAGTGGTCAGGAAGGGGCTCCAATTTCATTGCATGACCAGTTGATTGATCTGATTGAACGATTTTGTACGACTTTCTGATTTAAGAGAAGAACTTCAAGTGATACTTGCTGCAGCCTTAGAAACATAAGGCCGTTTGATATCCGCTAAAATTTAGACACGTATAACAAAACAACAAAATTATCTTAAAAATATTTGTAGATTGACTAATTTTTTGAATCTGTTATGTACACTCATTTCGTGAGTTTTTCTTGCAAAGGTGAAGTATGTCATGATTTGTCGAAAATTCGTGTAGGTTGAGTTATAATTAATTTTAATTTAGCGAAGCGTCGTTTTTCCTCACTGATTTTTTTTCGAAGCCAAAGGAGGGAAATATTACGTGTATTCATCCTAATGCACGCTTTCCAATAATGAGACGGCGTCTCGTCGTGATGTGGTTCCCTGGACAGGTGAACACCACGGTCCTGTAATTTTTTGCGATAAATATCCGGTCCGTCAGTCGAAACCGTAGAGTCATGCTTCATGGGTGTATGCTGCTTCATCGCATAATATTTTTCGATAATAATAGTAATAATAATAATAATTTAATTATCGCCGCGCCGTCAAGAATTATGAGAAACTGGTGCGGGTATACGCGAACAATAACCGACTTTATACCTGTTGGGGACGTGTCGAACGTTCGTTCAATCAAAAAGATAACGTTTGTTTTGGTAAAATGAGCACCTGGGTGTTGAAAAAGTCGATCATCGACGAGGTGAACGAACTCGTTGGAACTGAATGGTGACGTTTCTCGCACAGAAATTTAGATTGACTCTTTCGTCCAGTTTGTTTGCACGTGTCCGTGCCTGAATGACGTTTGAAACCAGGACTGACTAGATTGTAATTTCGATTTGGCAGCGCGAGAAGGTGAAACCAAAGGGTGCCGTACCATTCAAAAAATTAAAGAACGGGGCGCTGTCCGATAATAGGTGGTTTCGGAATCGATTAAACTATAAAAAGTACGTCAATACATGTATGTTGCGTGCACTCTGGAAAAACGTGAATATGTGATTGGGAAACTCTGTTAGTTGTCCGGTGTCCATCTTAGCATTTACCGTAGGGAGACGAAGAACAGTACGTGCTTTATCGTTGAAAATAGGATTTTGATAGTTATAACGGATCTTCTAGTTGGACTCTGTATTTCATTGTTGTAGTTGGCTGGCGTAATGTAAGTCTTAAACTGTGTATATTATTACTTTGTTTCCTGCTAGTTAAGTGGCTCGATGAACTGGTTTCGCGAATTGTAAGTTGAACTAGAAGTATTTTGTAGTAAAAGAGAGGAGGGAAAAGAAAAAAAAACTTTCATGGTCGCGTATAGGCAAATCTCTTGGCAAATTTGAATATTATAGTTCGCTCAAACCAGCTCGGTGGAATGCGAGAAAACCGCAACAACTCAACGACTTATGCTGTCTTGGAGTGACGCGAGTTGAACGCCCTAATTTTCTAGGATTTATTCCAAACGTGTGAACCGCATAGAGAGTAGAGAAGTATACATTGTTGGTTAAGTGTCAATTCGCCCCGAGTGTATCTTTATTGTATTTCATGATATAAAGTCATAAGGTTCATTCTTCGTGATCTTTTCGTATCTCGTATCGCTGAGTAAAATGTATTAAGCAAAAACACCTTCGGGAGAGTGAGCTAATTGCTTAATGAATTGATATAACGCTCAGAGCTAGATTGTTCTCGATTGTTTGTTTGATGAGAAGAGGTAATATCGATTTATTGCTCATTTATTAAAGTTGGTGTGCGTTTTAGACTTTTTGGTAAGTTCACGTGGGGATGATAAAAGTCTGCAGAAACCTTTTGAAATACAAAAACTTCTCATGCAATATTCGGGACGTATGAAAAGATTGACATCAAGTCTGATAAAGGTGGCTCGTTCTGACAGGAACCTGGTTTAGGAGGATTATTTAGGACAACTAATCGTCATTTACCGTCCTGCTGGTAAGTTGGGGTTCTGAGAGTTGAGAGGAGGGGGATTCCGACCTATTTCACGGACTCGCTAAAATTCCGATCTTCGACTTGTATATTATGTGGAACAAGTGAATTTTTAGAAATGTTGACCCTCCAGCCTTATTTATATAATTATAGAAAATGACTTGGAATGGGAACGGAGACTTTGTAAACATTTCGACTATCCAGCTATGTGAGTGAGTGAGGTGCAGGAGGACTTCGAGAAATGTTGACTTTCGGGTTAGACAATCGAGGCGACTTGAAAAAATTCTATTTATGGAGCTGTATATATATATATATATTCGGCACGATGTTGGAAGTGATTGTTCGAGAAATAACCTGCTATTGTTAACGCTCGCTCGAAGCTGGTATCGAACCGCGGACCTTTAGATTACAAGGCCGTGTTCGTACCGCTCCGCCACTGAGCCACTATTTGTTAACGTCACTGAGCCGATCAACCTGTGTCAGCAACGAGTCGGATAATCTAGAAGTGGGGATTACCGGCGGTATCTAAACGCTCGAACAGGCCTGTGCGATAGATGGGAAGCTGTGGATCTGGTTCAGCGTCGTGAAGACGCGGTTAACCGGCTAAACCAGCAACCCCTATCTCATGCACATGCGAGGTAAATAAATAATAAGATAAGGAGTGTGTAATAATAACGCAGCATTTCGTCACCTTCCCAAGCCGGACTAGGGCACCGTGGGAAGCGTAGTCCTAATACACCGCACCACAGAAATTCATAGATTGTGGTGCGAGGCCGTTGGCCAAAATTGGCGTAAGTGAGGCTGTTATTATTATTATTATATATATTCGGGGACCCGACAGACTATTTCGACGATTTCGGTGCACATCCAGTGTCGACCGACAATCAAGCACCAAGGTCAAATCAACTCAGAATTTGCTTTTTTTTCAAAGTCTTGGTCAAAATTGTCTCGATAATTTGTTGTGTCGACTATAATGTCGACTCCATTTTGACTTCGTATTGACCACGACGATTTCATGAAATAGAGGGTTCAGGGAGAAAATGGGAAATATCAAAAAGAAACGATTTAAGGAACAGTGTCGAGTGTTTAGTTTGATCCTTTTCCCCAGTGCTCTTTACATAAGGGCGCTGCTTTAGTAAGCGATCTTCCTTGATACACAACTAAGTCGTTAATGCTACCCAGGGCGTACTGAAAGTTAACGGGAAAGTTTTGCAGCTCAAGAAAAGGAGTTGTTATAATTTAAAGTTCGAAAATGAGTCCGATGGAGGTATTTTTCATGTTCACGAACACGAGAAAGAGACCTTCTTTCTGACATCAAAGTTTTCAACTGTACTCGTACGCGTCAAGATGCGATTGCAAAGAGTTTGAGAGTATACTGGACGTATGCTTTTAAGGAGCTTAATTATGGTATCTAGACGCAACCTCTGTATCCGTAATTTTCCTAGTGATTGCATATTTTATATCTGTGGCTTTTTTTCTTGAAACATCTTTACGAGTATTGGGTTCACGGACTTCTGGGCGCGGGGACAATTGGGCGTGGAATCTGAAAATTGTAAGTTGAGACGTCACAAGGCTGACCTATGACGTCATCAAACGTCACAGACCTCACTCCAAGCTATATGTGATAAGACAGTAGGAGGGGGACTTGGGAAAACTGACCTATGATATGATAGGAGGAAAACTTCGAGATTTTTCAAATTCGTGTTTTGCCGGACGGAGCGGGGGTTTTTTCAAAAAAAAAGAAAAAAGACGATAGAACAGGTTTCCTGTTAAAATGGTCCAATAAACCCAATAAAGTCCCATTAATTTCATTTCTGACCCAATAATTAAAAAAAAAAAAAAGAATGAAATTTGAATTTTTTTTCTGTAAAGGAGCCCGGCCCCCCTGACACCATTCCTAGTGCTACATCACTGAAATTATGGTTTTGTGGAACACCTTTCAAGAGCTCTATAAGAATGAATACTTTCAATTTTTTAATTTGGTAGGCCGTCTATGATTTGCTTCATAACATCCGGCTACCACCCGCACCCCTTTGCGACCTCTACTACGCGGCTATATCCAGCGGTGACGGTGACAGTTGCAGTCCTTCCCCAAATTGGCATTTTTATTGGTCCACCAGTAAATGGCCCTGAAAATTCGAAAAATATCCCTTCGCGCACGAATGTACCCGGCGCCCAAAAGTCCGGACACCGAGTATTGATATAGGCAGGGCATTTTTCAGCTCGAACAAGAGGATACAGTTGGATGATTAATTTGCTTTCGAGACCTGGGAAAAGGCTGAATTAGGAGCAGTAGGTACGCACACGTGGCGAGACTCATTGTACACGGGTACATTCTGTTTCGTGACGAGAGGATGTGCGAAGTACTAATCGAAAGTCTCCTCCTGCCTTATCAATTCGTTTCGTTCGCCGTATGCCATACTCGGAGTAAGAGGCGAGTAAGAGTGATGCCGCGGGACTTCGAAATATTTTCGTACTTCTTGGACTTGTAAAATTTTTTATTTTTAATTCTTGGACTTGGAAATATTTTCAAGTGGTGGACTTGGAATTATTTTCAAATTGTGAGACTTTGAAATATTTTCAACTGTTGGACTTGGAATTATTTTCAAATTGTGAGACTTTGAAATATTTTCAACTGTTGGACTTAGAAGCATTTTCCAATTGTTGGACTTCGAGATATTTTCGTAGAATTATTTCCCAATTGTTGGAAATAATTTTCCAATTGTTGGACTTTGTAATATTTTCAATTGTGGGAGACAACAAAAATGAAAAATTTTACAAGTCCAAGAAGTATGAAAATATCTCGAAGTCCAACAATTGGAAAATAATTTGAAGTGCAGCCCTTGAAAATATTTCCAAGTCCAAGAATTGAAAATGAAAAATTTTACAAGTCGACTTATGAAAATATTTAAAAGTCCCACAGTTCGAAAATAATTCTAAGTCATAAAAATATTTCAAAGTTCAACAATTGGAAACTAATTTCAAGTCCAACAGTTGAAAATATTTTGAAGTCCCACAATTTGAAAATAATTCTATGTCCAACAGATGAAAATATTTTCAAGTCCAAGAATTGAAAATAAAAAATTGTACAAGTCCAAGAAGTACAAAAATATTTTGAAGTCCCGCGGCATCACTCTTACTCGACTCTTACTCCGAGTATGGCATACGGCGAACGAAACAAATTGATAAGGCACGAGGAGACTTTCGATTAGTACTTCGCACATCCTCTCGTGTTTTGTGTGCCACAAGATCGCACTGCAAGGGTAGATCATTTGCTAAAAGAAATTCAGTTCGTGTGGTATGAATTTCTTTCATTTCCTCGTTCCTAGATTCAGACTGGACACGTTTGAGGGAGCGCTAGTGTCTATGTATAAAATACATTGTAAAATATTGATAAGCGAACGGTGATTGTAACACAAAAATACATGGCAAACATAAATTTTCCTTTAATTTCTCCAGAAATAGTCGATTTTGGAGAAAAGTGTAGAGAACAAAGTTGAAAGTGCGTGAAATTTTCTTTCAGATGAGTCTAATTTCAAGAGGTTTTAAGAAATCGAAAAATTTCGTTTTAGTTCTTGTGTGTCCGGTCCGAATTCGCGAATAAAGGCAAAGGAGGCGCCCTCTAGGTTTACCATGACGGCAACTTGAAGAAGCTTGCAAAAAAAGTGATGAAATGAAAAAGTTATTTAAAAAATATTAAAATTACATTCATCTGAAAGAAAATTGAAAGGGCTACAAGTTTTGTTCTCTGCATTTTTCATGAAAAGCAATTTGAAACGGTGGAATTACGATTTTATTGGTATGTTGTCTTATGGTGGAGAACACCATGATCACTTTTTTCGCAGAACAAGTAGCGCTTCTAGCGGGACCTTTATCCGCGAATAGCGTTCATTCGAAGCTACATCATATCAAACAACCGTTTGTACATTGATCTGGAGTATTTTTCAACGACGAGCATTATTATTGTTTGTTCATCTTACAATCGAGATAAATCTTTCTTGCCATAAATGGTTGAAACTTTTTTCAAATGTTGCATTTTGATAAAAAGAGAGCATTGCTCGAAATGATTCTGCATCGTAATCAACATCAAGAAGTGTCCCATAAGTTAAGAACATGAAAAAATTCTATTTATTCAGTACTTGAAACGGAAATGTTGATGTTGGGTATCAATTTACTTAAGAGATACGCACTGAACAGAAAATCTGTAATAATAATTTTGGCACAATTTCCATGTTTTACATATTTAATATGTTTAGTAATTAATTCACCAGAATAGATAGGAGTCCTTGTGTGCGAAAGTTTTCAGGACAAGATCGTAGCTGAACTCGTTTTGAGAGCTTTGCACAATTTGGGCGAGAAGGTCGTGTATTTTTCATTTCTTCTCAATCCTCTCCTCTTTTTGTTTATTATTGCTGTGAATGTGTCCGCTCTTATTATAAATTGTTTGCACAATCTATTTGCTATTGCGACCATATCAACTTCTTCATTAAGCGGCTGAGCAAAATAGTAGAAAGTTGTCTATTGGCGACTTCCAACTTGACAAATTCTGTGTACAAATTGTAGAATTCGGGAGACGATTCTACCATCGTTTGTTGTGAACTTGCTCTCGTGCGCTCGGTGATAAGAAGAACCTTCGAGTTTATTGGGATAATTTCCTACTTATTGTTGATTTCAACTTCCGATAACGCCCAAAGTTTCGAAAAATAGGGTACATAAGTTAATATTAGAATCTTTTTGTGCCTTCTTTCATGAAGATACCAAATAACTTATTTAATCAAAATGACGTACTTTTCTGTTCTAGGTGAGTTTCTGATGACCCTATGTGAGTTGTTTGAAGATAAGAATACATTAATTATAAAACGGATATGCGACGACGGTACGTACCTACTATGCGTTCAGTTTTTCTTTTACGCAACATTTGAACACTTGATGAGTTCTGGTTGTTTGAATTCGACGCGATTAAGTAAACGTTTTCTTCGATTATATCGAGATCGTATTTATTTTGAATTCCACTTGACGGGTTCTCGCTTCGTCAGGAGATAAGGGCATATGGTGAGTGGAAAGGTTTTTCATCGGATAGTCAGTCGATTTATGAGATCACTGAACAACGATTGAGCGAGTTCCGGAAAATAATGTATTTATCTTATTACCTAATTAATTGGTAGAGTGCGTGACGACGACGACGACAACAAGAAACCTATTGAAATTGAAAGACGCAGTCGATGTATCCGTGTCGAGGAAGTCTGAAGGTAAAACCGATTCAAAATGATCGCTAATTCATTTTCTGTAGGATCGGAACTCTCGGATGAGTTGTGCCGCCTGTCTCGTTATCGTTTCTTTTTCCTTTTTTAATAAAATCGTTACTCGTTCGGAACATGGAAAAACGAAGAAAGTTGGAATACGACTTTCTTCAAATTTTTCGCATGAAACAGCATTGATCAGTGATTTCTTACGCGCGACGTAATGAATGAATGAATGAATTGTATATGCGCTTTGTATTGAGCCGATTATGTAAAATTCGTAAGCGACTTCCTTCCGCACGTTTGTTGATCGGATGCTGATAAGGACTGAATGGTATAAGAATGTTGTAGACGTCGAGTACGCGTGATAGGGTGAGATCGTTTCGAAAGAGAGACCACAGCTCGTATTCCGCAGCCTTTCAAATTGAACGTTACTTCACCCGTGCAACTGCTGCAGACAGAACCAATTTCTTTAGCCGTTGATGACTCGGCGGTATATTAATTTACAAAGCGTAGATCAACGTTTTCTCTCGAGGTGTGGCGCATAAAAACGAATTCGTTGGAACGAGTCTTAAGTCATATAGGCGTAGACTTCAATGTTGGCGTGTATTTCATTTTGTCGAGAGAATCAAACGGACGTGTTATAATTATCGACCATCCAATTGAACGTTTCGATTAGCACGATGATTAACTTCGCTATATCGTAGGTCTTTCGGATTGCCCTTGACCTGAAAGTTGAAATTATTTGAATTTTTTCAAGAGGCTAGAGGTAACGCTGGTGGCTTTTTACACAATGATTTATCGACAATTTGATTTCAATGTTTCATTCTAAAATCTTCTAATTGAAACATAATTCTTTTATGTCTGTTACCCGGCAAAAATTACTTCATCGCTGTTCGTGGGGCTGAACTCCAAATGAGTAGATTTTAAGATTTATAGCAATTCTGGAATCGGTTTTCCTAAAAAGAACCTTTAATTCGGAAAGGTCGACGGATATAATATTGCTATTGATCATAAGTGCCGCGCTACATAAGCGGCAACCTATGAGAAACGGGCAACTGGCAACGCGCAACATCCAATGAGCAACTGGAAAAAAGTGAGCAAACAAATCAAAATCTTTTGATTCGGTTGCCGTTGCTCGTGCGGTTGCCGCTTATGTAGCGCGGCACTAATACTCCATTGAAAAAGTTTTCTAGATGTACAATTTCTACTCTATTAGTTGCTTTTACAAGAGTACTTTCGGGTGTTATCCCAACCAGGGCCGCATTAAGCTTTTCTGCGCTCTGAGCTATTTTTTTCGCGCCCTCACCTTCAACACCTTTTTTAGACCATTTTTCAAAAAAATCACATTTTTGGCCATAAATTGCTAACCGTTCGAGATGAGACCGGCATAGCAAAATCACATGAATAAAAATTCTTCTCACTCGACTCCTCGCCCACCTCCTTATCTGTACTGTATGAATGTAAATTATGCCATGAAAGTTCTCGCAAAATTCAAACGTACAATAGAGAATTTTCTCGAACTCATTTTGTTTTTCGTCTCTTTGTTTCGATTTTTCTTCGTCTTCGTTATTTTTTGTTTTTATCATTATTTTTTTTTGACAGAATTCTGCGCCACACAAAATTTTGCGCCGTAGGCTGTAGCCTCGTCAGCCTATGCCTTCATGCGGCCCTGATCCCATCATCAGTTGTGTCGCAACTGGAGAACAAGGCCTTAAACATGAGTTTTTTTAGTATAACACTGTGATCTTATTTGCTATAACAATGCTGTGTTGTGATTGGTTTACTCTTAGAAACTTATTCTTACAATAATACGACATTGTATTCTTATTGGTTAAAACATACTGCTGACTGATTGGTTCACTCTATTGGCCTAAATACTACGTTTCTATTGGCTACCTGGTTTCCTGCCGTTTTATTGGTTGGTTCTGTTCTTCTTTCGTCCGATCACCAGGCCGAATAATTTTTCGGTATCAAATTGATTACATTGTTCAAGAGGCAGGCTTTTTCCTTCTTTGCTTTTGCAATCTCCATTATGTTGCTAGAGTTTTCTTCTATTTTTGCGATTCTCTGCCAGGGTGTCTACCAGGTCAACTAAGTCAATTAAAGTCACCTTTTTTGAAACATGGTCAACTAAGTCAAGTAAAGTCAACTTTTCTATCCGTAGGTCGACTAAAAAGTCCGAAAATGCATAATTTTGTGTAAAGAATGTTTTTCACCTGTCTTCCTATATGCACAATATCAAGGTATAATGAAAAACTTCTGACTTTTAAAATGACACTTTTCTCAATTAAATATTAATTCTTGCAAACGAATAAAAAAATACCGAAATTACGATATTAGTTTGGAGGAAGAGGAGGAGGGGGGGGGGGTGTGATATTCTTTAGGGTCGAATGAAATATCGAAAAAAAGGTCAACTGATGTCAACTATTTCCATTTTTCAATTCTGGTAGACACCCTATCTACATGTATGACTTCAAATATTCCCTCTTGATTGTGGTGTTCTTCGTTACAGTGTTCACCAAACAGTGTCTTACGATCTTCTTTCTCCCTCGACTTTTTGTACTCCCTTTTCCTGATCTCAAACTTTCTCCCAGTCTCACCGATATACGTAGATACCCTCGCACTGCTCACAACTGAGCTTGTACACTCCGCTTAAGCTTTCCTTGTCCTTTTGTTCCGTCTGGTCATTGCTGATTCTCTTCACCTGGAGATTGCAAAAGCCAAGAGGAAGAAAGCCTGCCTCTTGAACAATGTAATCACATTTGACAGCGAAAAATTATTCGGCCTGGTGATTGAACGAGAGAAGAAGAACGGAACCAACCAATGAGACGGCAGGAATCCAGGTAGCCAATAGAAACGCAGCATTTAGAACGATAGATCGAACCAATCACAAAGCAGTATGTTTTAGCCAATGTCATATTATTGTAAGAATAAGTTTCTAAGAAGTGAACCAATCACAACACAGCATTGTTATAGCCAATAAGATCACAGTGTTATACTATAAAAACTCATGGTTAAGGCCTTGTTCTCCGTTTCTGACGCTTCGTCTGGGTGTAAACTGGTAGTTTTCTTCCAGGAACGTGGCTACGATCTTCGCACTAGTCATGTTTTTCAAAGCAAACTATATAATTTTTAGCGTTCAATCTACTTAGAAACGCAAAAATTTGGGACTCTTTCCGTTGGTGTCAAATAAAGCCGAAAATCTTCCTCGCAAAATTACCAAAATATCCGAGCTCTAGTCACTTTCTTTCATTTTTTCCTTGTCCTTCCTCTTTTTTCTTTCTCATGGAGCTACGTGATAAAATCTAAATGAGGACTTGTTAATAAAATTGTCACAAAAATAACTAGAAATTTGACTTTTCATGGTCTTTGACTGGCTCTAGCGTCATTATCGGGCCAGACTTTACCAATAGGCGGATCGAATTTTCGGGACGGCTGGGGATTCAGGAGAAGAAAAAACAAAATGTTTCAAAGGGAGAAAACGGGTACAAAAAGAAAACAGAACGGAAAATTGCCTAGGGCGGCAATTTAGGTAAAGACGGCCAATCTGAAGTGTATTCTTGAAGAACTTCTAGAAGATAAACGGATCAAACTTGCACTAGAAAAAATTGAATAATTTTCGGAATATTACACATATGCCGTACGGAATAAGTTTTTGAACACATGTTGTTGGCGATGTACAATATTGCCATAATTTTTCGGAGAAATAATTTAATGCAGAGCAGATAGAATGAGTTTTACTAGCTAGTGAGTTAACATGGTGTGCGATTTGTAATTTCGCACTTGTTAGTGTAACTCTCATCTTACGCCCCTTTTTTTATATATATATATATATATATACGTTAGTGTGGTAGAGTAGGAAAATTTAGATTTGCTGTGCTGCACCTGTGAATATGTTTTTAAAGTGATAAATTGTGTTAGGGAAAAATAATTCCGTCTGATTTCAATAGTATTATGTATTTTTTAAATCAACTCAACAAGATGAGAACGGAGTTTGTATCTTGTGAGGATAGTTTTCAAGTTTACGAAATGAAAAACGTGTGATGAGATCGCATCCTTACCTTTTAAAAATAACTATTTCGTAGACTCCCTTCTCTCGTAAGGATTATTTCGAAGGAAGCGTATTAAGGGTGAATTTAGTGATAAAAAGTATCGTACCTTACGTGTTTCATCAACTGAAAAAAGGATTTCTTCAGGCTCTCTTTATTTTTTCGCGTAAAACATATTTTTTTGTCGTAAATATTAGAGTTGGTCTAATGCCGTCATGTATCACTTTTAGTCGAAAAGTCATTGTACGTATGCTCGGAATTTAAACGAATACAAACGATTCAGGAAGGGGTTTTAAAGTACTTTTCTGCTCGCCTTCGCATCGATGGAAGACATGAACGTTTAATTTGAATATAAAGTTGATTATTTTTCTCCGTTCCGCCTCCATCATCAAAGTATATTTTTCGGCCTTCTCCTGGGTGGCGAAGTAGAACCTACCAAACGAAGGTTCAGATTATTTAATTGATACCTATTTCTAATATCGAAGAATTGATAAAACTGGAATAAGAAATTAGACTGTTGGAACCATTTGATTTTTGCCCTTATAGTGAATTACAGTTTCCTGTCCAATTTTATTACTTGATACCATATAACACAACAAATTATTCGAGTAGCTAGAAGTAGTAAATAAAATTGAAGTAGAGAGTTAGACTCTAAAAACGGACAGAAAGAGAAAACGTTGTAGACCAGAGCTGTCCTCTGATTCCAGCATCCTTCTTTCTCTCGTTTCCTCATCTGGTGACAGAAAAGCTCTCTTGTGGCTTTTCTAAGAAGTTTGCCCTGTAAAGCCTGTCATTTCTTATACGATATATTATTGTCATTAATGGCTATGAAATATTTTATAACCTTTAGACGGAATATGATACAAATATGTACTTCATATTCGATATTGGAATGCCAGCCAAGTTATGGAAACTGGATTTTTACGTTGTAATTTGATAAGTGTGGGTTGTAGTGAATACGTATGTCCAAATGTAGAGTGTATCGTGTCGTTGGAGGTCCAGTATTTTGATATAAAGATTAGTATCGCATCGTACGGAGATTGTATCTAGCATAACCTCATTCATTCTGCATAAATCGTTCATTGTTTTTATTTCCCTTGTTTTTCAGTGATGATTTTCTTTTGAATTTAAAGAACGCGTTTAATGAGGAAATTTGAAAGTCGACACTCATAATTGGGTGAATTTAATTGAGGAGCGTGACGTAAAACTAGCTTTATTTTCCCTGACTTTTCACCTACAAACTTATTGTAAAATTTTATTCTTTCTCACTTGGTCGTTTAATAGCTTCTTTAGAAGAATAATTATTTTTTTTAGTATCGCTTTCTACGAAATATAAGGTGGCTGCGTCGCCGTCGTTGGTTCGAAACAATGCACACGAAAAATCGTAAACTGAACGCTTAGATACAAATTTCACTTTCTATTTTACTTATTTCGTCATTCTATATCCTTTTTTCCTTCAATTATAAGTTAAATGAAACGAAGCTGTTTAATCCGTCAAATCGCAAAATTGTGCTCGATGAGAAAACAAATATAGCCTAATAGCGTAATATTGGTGACGCATGAATTGTCGGCGAATCATTGTCATTCTTGCTCTTTCATGGATCATCATGGTTCTCTTCATCTGTAACGAACGAAGAATTTCAATAATATAAACCTATAAATGAGGTACCTACTGTCATCGATGTAAGTTGATTACGATCGACTGTGGAATCTATGCCAGCTAATATCGGAACTACCACGAGGTGTATCGTCTAATTTTTTTTGGTCTGTACCATGCGACCGCATTTCTGGCTGGCTTCCTTGGGAATTTTTACGCGCCTGACCTCGTTCACCGAAGAAGAAGTGGAAACGAACATGAAGTCAAAACTTATGGACACGATTTTTCCTGGAATTTAGAAAGACTTGTTGTAGCCAATTTCTCATTCTTGAAAGACATAGATACTTGTCATTCATCAGAATCGTTGAATCTGTGAGCTTTTATGAAATAAACTTGAGGGTCCTCGTAAAATTTCTGAATTTTTCTCTACCTTGTAATTCCGTCAAATCTGTTTCTTCACCTTCTCCACTCTTGTCTTTTCTCATGTTGTCCTGCTTTTAAATTCTCATTTACGACGCTTACCTTAATATTTGAACTTTTTGTTTTTTCATCTCACTCTCTATTTCCTCATCAAACTTCACAAATCTTGAAAGCTTGTCTTACAGCTTCCTCTTTATTTTTCTCTGTGCTTTCTTCTATCGCATTCTCTTCGATAGTCCGTACTTGGCACATTTACAGTTAGTCACCAGATTTTCACGTTTGTCGTCATGCTAGTTTTCAATTAGTTGATAGCATAGTAAACTCCACCGTCTTTTTAACAGTGTCAGAAAGATTTAAAGGGAAAGAAATGAAAATTAATTAGTTATTATAAAATCGAAGTTCTACGTATTATACTATAATTTAATATTGTGATTTATCCGTAACAACTATAAGAAGACAATTAAATTAATAATAAAAAAAAAAAAAAAAAAACGTGATCAAGGTCTGCGAATATAGGAATGAACAATAATTTGCCGAGGGTCGTCATCCGAGAGGATTCAAGAGTGATTACACGGACTGGTGTCTTTCAGATGGTTCTGGTTTGATATTGCACAATTGGAAATTGCAGGATTACGACTCGATATAGGACAATGTATAGTATGTAGTTATGAACAGTTCTTTTGTCGCTGTCGCTAATGAAAAATTTGTCTGTTGTAATCACCGCGCTTAATATTGAAGTTATATTAAAGCGTATGGCCTAGCCAACTACCAGCGAGAGCGTAGCGAATTAAATGTCGCTGTTTTTCTCGCTTACCGTCATTGGACTGAATCAAATAATGAGGAAAGAAATAATTTTCTGTCTTACGTTGACTTCATATCGGTTGTGAGTGTCAAAATTAAGTTTTAGTGAGTACTTGTAGTCTCTTCGTATATCAGCGATTTGAAGCCATTTGAAAATAGTGTCTTGCTTCAAGGGTGACATGAAGTTGGGTTCTCGCGTATTTACTCAACTCGCCTTCGGCTCGTCGTTCTCACTCTAGGTCGCCTGCATTGTAACTTATTTTTTGTGCTGAGTAAGGAAAGTTTTGGAGTTGTGAAGAAAACAATAACTTTCTACAAACTGTAATTTCAATAATTTTGCCAAAAACAGGTTATGATTGATTTGTCAGAAAAATGTATTTGAAAAGGATAGAGAAACAAAAAAATTGATCAGTATGAGGATGGAGAAATCGTTTGGCTTAACGACCAAAATTCTAAGCATGATAGTTCTATCATTGACTCTGGAATACGATACTTCACTCGAAATATGTAAGAGTGATGCAAAATTTCAAAAAATTCCGATAACTTTATTCTTCAATAAAATACTAGCTGTTGCCAAGCATCAAAATTTCTCCGATCGTCTGTATCGCTGTAGGAGTTGAATTAGTCTTGCGGTGTGTTTCATTGGAGTCTTCCTAGTTTTCAAATAAACTGGAAATAGCGTCGTCTTATGAATTGCAGCGTGTATGACAGGTGGCTTCGTCGTTATGTATTTAACGAGTACACGAAGATTGCATTTTTACATAATTTTTTATGGTACAAACTTGTACTTCGGCCAATTCTCACTTGGGTCTTGTACTTTACGGCGGTCATCGGACCTTTTCGAAGCGTCAGTTTTATTATACTTTAGAGTCTTGCTGCAACAATACTCTTGTGATTGAAGTATAATACGTACGAACTCTGTTAGAAATGAGTCGGACTTTTCATTACGAAAAACGGTAAAGTGTTTAATTCATCCTCGTCAAATGAAAGTGCAAGTAACGATTCATTATGCTTGAACGCCTGCAACGACCCGCATTATTGTATGTTCCGTTAATTGTTTCAAAGCTATATCAAAATTTCATTGGACTATGAATAAGGAATACTACGTGTAGTAAAATCTTCGTTTTTTAACCGTCAACAAGGAGTGGTGTCTTCAACGATTCATTAATCGACGATGTATTATTTTGCGTCTGAACACTCGAAACACTATTATAGAACAGAAATTCATCGTAAGAAAGTCGAGTAGAATTTGCGGAGGAACGTCAAATTATGGGCCGTAGAAAGCTACTTTATGAAAACATGAGATTTAAATTCCTCCAATCGTGAGAACGTTTATTTGGGATTGAGGATTCTGATTGGCTGATATCAAGGAGGAGAATGCCTACTGCTGTTACAAGCGATTGAACTAAATATTCACCAGGTACCGCTCGCTACTGTAAGAGTGATGAAGCGACTCACATGATCACGGTCCAATCAGTCGCAGGGTGGGGATTAGACCACTTTTTCCACTAAAAGCCACTTTTTTCATTGTAGCCACTTTTAGCCACTATTTTGAAAAATCGCCACTTGAGCCACTTTTTTACCTTTCTGAGCTAAAAAATGAAATATTTTCAATTATTTTTTTTTTTCACGACAAAAATTATAAATAATTCCAATAGAAGAATGTGAAGAAAATGAATGAAAAGAATGAAAATTTGAAATGGTTGAATAGGGCCTCGAACAATCGACAAAATGCTATTTTCAAACAAACTTCCACTAAAAAATGAGTTGATCATATGTACCTAGAATGAATTTAAATTCTCCTGTCGATATTGTCAATAGAGTTTTTCATTTTTGTAGTAATTCTTTTTATTTATAAGAATTTTTAGCTGAAGGACACTAGAAAATAATTTATCTGTTAGAAGGATTCATACTCAAACGAGTGAA
This sequence comes from Aspidiotus rigidus, assembly GCA_035079385.1. Lineage (NCBI taxonomy): Eukaryota > Metazoa > Arthropoda > Insecta > Hemiptera > Diaspididae > Aspidiotus > Aspidiotus rigidus. The sequence continues at coordinate 62,054 of JAVHKY010000075.1, read as the reverse complement.
AAACGAGTACAATGCGAGCAGATTTGATAATTCATCTGCTTTGCAGCCGAAAATTCAAATTCCTAGCCACTTTTTAACCACTTTTCCCCCACTTTTTAAAATTTATTGACCACTTTTTCCACTAGGAAAAAAAAAATGTTGATCCCCACACTGCAGTCGCCATTGCATTTAGTGAATACATCATCTAAAGATTTGTATTTTTTTTAAGCCCAATACGTACTCGATGATGCAGACTTCAAAACTTGTACACACGGAAACTGTGATTTGGGCCGGTCATCCGTAAGTTTTTCAAGGAGCGCTAACAAGACACGTCTTCGAGTATTAATAGTATAATAGTAATTTGCCAATAAGGGCGGAGTATGCGCTGCTATGCGGAATTTCTCCAAAGATTGCACTCAAAGGTGATAATGAGTGATAGTGACTAAACAACATATTTTCTTTTTGCTCTTCTTTCTTGTAAAATTCAAATGGAAAGCCACCTAAATCTCTGAAAGAGTTTTGACATTGTTGGAGTGGACTCGGCTCCAACTTTTTTATATCTCATTTTTTTTTTTTTAAATGATTGATCAATTATGTAGTGAGGAACTTTTAAAAATCATTCCTGTGTTATTTTTATGAAATCACTACACACCATGACTTTCAAGTGTAGCGTGGAAAGTGGCGCTCCTAGGAGAGCCCTTACTGGCGAATAATGAGACAGAAATTATAGTTACAGGAGTATTGATAGAGCGCGTTACGTCCTTCAACTACAACTTTTACCATGCGCATCATTTTCTACAACTGAAACTTGGACTGCGCTAATGCGTGTTAACGCTCGTTGAAAAGTGGTAGCAAGATCCCTTTCAGTCACTTTGGCGGCAACGTTAATCAAATGGCAGCTCTCAGTCACGTTGGCGGGGCGACGTGTTTTTAAACGGGCGAGATCTCACTACCACTTTTTCACGGGCTTCGCGCAGTCCATACAAAGCATATCTATAGTCGAAGAACTGAAACAGTTGTACCACCAATGACTATACATGCACGTGTACCAGACAAATACTCGCATTCTTGAAAAAGTAGATGGTTTATTAGATACGGCGCACCACGAGATCGCGCTATGTGTTAAAACGTGGGTGTAACAGAGCGAGAACAATATTCCCTCTCTTTTACTCTGTTGGTTAACCCGCAGCGCACCCTCGCGGTAGTATCCAAGAAACCGTCTACTTTTTCAACAATGCAAGTATTTGTCTAGTGAGTGTATCGTCAACGACTCTACAAAATAGACCGATTCCCCGTGACGTCAAGATCTTTGATTTTGATTGAATGCTTGTTCTCTGCTGCTGGCTTTGGGGCAGCCATTTTAGAATCCCATAAGAATACACAGGGAACGTTTCGATCATTCACTAGTATTCAAGAACAAGAAGTACGTTAAGCAATAAAAGCTACATATTTGAATTCCACAGAACTTCTAGATAGAGATCTCTAAGGCATTAGGAACATCTTGTTTTTGAATAATTGAGGAGGTATCTGTAAAAAGGGCCTCCGTTCAATGTATTTCTTATGGAACGGAGGCCCTTTTTACAGATACCTCCACAATTGTATGTGATCAAATCTTCCCCTGTGTATTTTTATGGAAATTGATATCATGATTGGCCCAATAATCGTAATATCGATTACAAATATGGGTACTTTGACTCACTATCGCTCACTGTTACCAACACTGTGACGTCGCCGGAGAATCGGTCTATGAAGCATAAACATGAAAAACTTATCTAAAAGGTAACCCTTCAAATTGATTGGCTTTGGCTATCAGCTAACGGCTGACCTAGTCTCATTGGCTAACTAACAGCTAGCTAATTTTGAGCCGAAATAGAATGGTTAACGGCTAAGAGCTAAAAGCTAACGGTTGAAAGTAGGGGAGAAGTCACTGCAATGTGGAGGGTGGCTTTGGCTATCAGCTAACGGTTCAGCTAGTCTCATTCAGAGTATTGCAGCCAGCTGTAAGCCGAAAGCTAAAATAAGACAAATTTTTTCTGATTTTTTCTAGCTCATGATTCCCGCAAAGTAGGGTAGTGCACTGCTTGAATGTTCAACTGCTCCATTCTCAAGAGGGCCGTGATCTCCTGGTCTAATGAAGAACCCCCCCCCCCCCTCAAACTTTAATTTCTTATAGTTAAAAAACAAAAAAAAAAAACTATAAGGGCACCCCAAACTGAGTGCGAAGAATCATCTTCATGGAAATGGCCTCACGACACCCCGTTCGATTCCGGTTCTGTTCAGCTATTTGGCCTTCAGCATAGAAGCTTGTAGTGCAGTCATCCAATCGAGATGAAGGCAAACTGGAGAATGTTATCTTCCGCACAAGTGTCAAAACTCCAATTCTCGTGATCTTTGCATATTGATCAGACGAAAATCAGCTGAATTAAACTATCCAAATTAAGCCAAAAGCCAGCTGGATTTTTCCAAAAGCCGAAGCTGAAAGCCAAAGTTTCCAAGGTCGTAAGTTTGAGCTGAAATTTTCGGCTGCAATACTCTGGTCTCATTGGCTAGCTAATAGCTAGCCAATTTTGAACCAAAATAGAATGGTCAACGGCTAAAAGCTAAAAGCTAACGGCTGAAAGTAAGGGAGAGATCACTCCAGTGTGGAGGGTCGAGGTGTGAGGAAGAGAAAATATTAGCCGTTAGCAATTCCAATTCAAATGGCTAACGTGCTTTCATTAGCTAGCTGACGCCTAGCTAATTTTGGATGAAAATTGCTCGGCTAACGGCTAATGACTTCGGCTTAGCTAAGCGTCGCGAATAAAGGTCCCGCTAGGAGCGCTACCTGTTCTACATAAAAAAAGATAATGGTGTTTTCTACCATAACACAACATACCAACAAAATTTTAATTTCACCGATTCAGATTGTTTTTCATGGAAGATGCAAAGAGCAAAAGGTGTTGTCCTTTCAATTTCCTTTTAGATGATATAATTTTAGCATTTTTGGATGACTTTTTTTACTTCATCACTTTTTTTTGCTAACTTCCTCAAATTGCCGCCATGGTGGAGACAATGAATGGGTAGCGTGGGTAATCAGTAGCAGAATATCTAAAATTTATCGAAATCGATATTTTTATGAGAAAGTGCCTGGAAATTTCGCGCTCTACAAATTTTTTTTTCCCTAATTTCTAATAGCTTTGTTATCGACTCATTTTGAAATTGTGTTTTTAATAAGATTCACATAGCAAAACCATACCACGTTTCCAATTTTATCGATTGTAGAGTTCCTAAGGCAGGGATATCAAGTTGATTGACTAGAGCTGAAGCTTGAGCCGTTGTTTTCGCCGTTATTTTTAAGTTTCAAGTCGACTAATAATTTTTCCAATGATTGGCTTTAAGCCTTAAGTCAGCCAAAAGCTAATGTAATTAACTTGAACTTGAAGCTCTGTATTTTTTTCTGATATCCGGGTTTATTTCACTTTGAAACCGGTTCATTTCACTCCGGCGCCAATACGTTTCGCTCCAGACCGGTTTATTCCGCTCTGGGATAAGCTGATAAACAAGGACGAAAAGGTAAACCTTTTTGTCATGTCATATGGTGATTAATGATTTTGCGTGTTCTTCTCCATTACCTTATGTACTCACTTGAACAAAGATATCTCAAAAAATAAGGCGTTTTCAAAGGAACTAAAGAGAATGAAACTTGCCGAACATGAAATTTCTTATCAATTGTGGCCACATTCTTCTGTAATAGTGCTGAGATTGAGTAGAGCTCTTCTGAGGATCGTGTTATTTTTCTATCTAGCTTTCACCAAGCCCTTGGGATATTTACCAAGAGCACCAGAGTCCTCTATTTGCTGCTGACATCTCGGACGTTTAATTTTGCTAACTACTTTGTGGATCTTATCGATTGCCGAGGACTTGGGTTATTGCCACCATTATCAAGTTAAAAGTAGTAAATAGAAGGTTGTAGTCACCGAGATTATCAAGTTGCGTGGACCAGTCGATCTCAAGGGAACTTGATGGTATTCGTAGACAAAATGGTGACGGAGGGAGCAAAGGGGCCCTTGTTGAAGAGTCCTCGTTGCTTTTAGAACTCAACTCCAGAGTTTCGCTTAGAGTCTCGCTTTCTCTTTACTCACCCATCTCTGAACCTCAAATTTGTTCTAATTCTTTGTGCAGAAGGTTATAGGGTTTTGTATTCCGAGCAAAAAAGGATAAAATGAGCGATAGTTGACCCGTTGTTGGCATTCTGAATAATAAATGGACACCGCGACAAAATTCTAGTGAAAATAGAAGTACCTTGAAAAATATTGTCCAACTATCGATATGATCTAGCGGTAGTTTGAACTTTGAGTCGAAAGGATCTTCCTCTCTTGCGTCGGATGTCCGGCAATGAAATGAAATTAATTTTTCCGAAACTACAGGACTTTCTGCTGCTACACAAGATTTTTCATCGCAATAATATTGTGAATACATTACAAAATTAGCACGTGTGTAATTCGTCGACCTTGCTGAGGTTGGAGATGCGGTTGAAATACGAACGGATTAATATACTGTCACGAAGTGTTAGAATATGTATACAGCATGTATATTTGTACAATCATAACTTCAAGAAGGAAACGAAAAAAACCGCCTACGCGGTAAACTCTAGTCGGATGTTCAATTTTTTTCATTCGCGCGCCGTATACAAAACGTACTCGTCGTTCTTTTTTTAAATCCTCTCCTCTCTATGGAATTCGTGCGTATGAAAAATGATGTAAACACCATCTCCCCTTCCCCTTATCAAAAATGTGCCGCCGTACTGCGTACTAAAGATCAGCTTAAGCACAAAAGTACCTACACAAACTGCATACGATATATATTAGAAACTGATTATGGACCATTGTGCAACCTCCTAGTATGACCATTTTAAAATCAAATAAAATACTTTGCCGCGTGCAGCGTGTTCTAGACATTGACTTCTGCTTGGTTGCGCAGTATTTGTACTTTGGATTTAATGGACTGGGTTACCTCGATGAGCACCTCTCGTAAGTTCGTTTCAGACAAAGGAGGAAAAAATTACAGGTGAACGCGTTTTCTCGTAGCTGATGCTCACTTTTTGAACCGTTTTTTTTTATAGACTCGTCGAAGTCGTAAAAGCGAGAAAGCTTCGAACGCTACGCACCGACTTCACACGAAGCTGAAGTCGAGTTCCGCGACTCCTAATTGATTTACGAATGAAGAAAATATGAAATCAGAGCACCGTTCGTCGCCTGGGTGCATGAAAGAAAAAAAAAAAGTCGACGAAATACCCGAACCTCGGTCGTCTTATAGCGGTTCGTATTTTGCGATCGTTTCGAAGTTTATCTTTGATGACTCGATTTGTCTGCGGGTACTGGTTCCGCTAGTCGCGCCGACTAATTAACTTGATTGATCTTCAGCAAAGTACAGTCGACCGTATAGTCGTAGTAGATGGTGCCCTGCATTTTTGTAGTTTTTCTATCAGGGCTTGACTGCCATCAATCAGTCGCTCAGCGGCGCAACGTTCAGAATGAATGGATCGTACGATCTTTGGTATTAGTCGATGGCACCGAGAAGATCATCAATATTAGTCGACAGATTTTCACGAACGTTCGTCTCTCGTAACGTGGATTGCAACTTTCCGTGTACAATGCATTAGTTTAACGGTCATTAGTCGTTTTAAAGTTCGCGCTAATTTTCGTGACCGTCGAGACCGATGCGTTAACTCAATATGACGCGGTCGTCATCTCGTCAATCAAGATGAGTGCAATCCTGCGTTAATCAACGAATAATGACGGGTAATACGCCTCAAATGTATAATTAGATTATCACGAAGCTCTGTAATAGCTTGTCATGGTTTTATTGGAGCGAACCTTTGACATCGTGAGATCAATTATTTAAAACAAACATTTGCGTACGGTCATCTTACGAAGCGGTTTTGGTAGTTGGAAATCTAAATACCTAGAACGCATCTATTTGAAATGAAATATTGGTAGTAATGAAGGTAGAGAGAAGAATCTACTTGTGTTTGGGCTATTTTCAAAACTGATGAGAACCATACATGAGTTATCGGAACTGAAGAATCCACTTCGTAAAAGTATATTTAAGGTTTACGTTCAGTTTGCCCTGCATGAGTGAGTGAAACTGATAGCTTTCTGTGGATAGATGGCAAGATGATGGACAAGACAGTCCGGAATCGAGGATCTTTCGCTATTCTAAAGGCTCTTTGACCAAATTTGGGAAAGCACCACGTTTCTGAGGAATGATTTTGATCCAACGGTATTCGTTTTCACGTGTTGGTGAATGCATACCTTTAGTACTTCAAGTACGGGAGTAAATTGTCTCTTTCAGTTTTTGATATCGTGAAATAGTTTTTGTTCAATTACCGGCGAGGATTATCGCAAAAATGTTTGTCAAATTCTGAAACTACTGGTTTTAATGGATAGGTGGTCTGCGTTGAAAAAATAAGATAGATATTGACGCTTAAACGCTGAAAAGAAACAACTTTGAAATCAGTATTAAAAAGACATTCACGACCTCTTAATCCCGTTCTTTCGACATGTGAAAGGATGACAACTGCTGGAGGAACTAGCCTCGAACAATTCACTGTTTCAGGCATTTATCTCATACTTTCATGGTGTGATGATCCTTTTCGTTGTCTCTTTTCTTCCCTTATCGCTTATAAATTATTAGAATGAATGTAGAAGAATGAATTCTTGACGTACAACTTATTAAAATGTGGACAATAGCGACTTGGCTTGTGAGCCTAGGGTAACAAATTTTAAGAAGAAAATAAATGAGTGAGCTGGTACGTTTTTGTGTGTAAAAGAGGGTGTCGGGGGAAAAGATGGACAATTTCAACGAAGTAGTCCAGGGCTGTTCGTCAAAGAACGATTAATGATTTATGAACTCGTGATTATTGATTAAATTGTCGTTCACGAGTTCAGGTTAGGTTAGATCATATTCCGCGATGCCATCATGAGAGCGGAGAAGGAAAGTTGGGGAGTTGACTGGACGACGTTTGAAGAAAAGAACTGTATCTAGACTTGGGTAGTGAACTTGGAGCTATGGCACCATAGCCCCGCCCCTTTCTTGCCTATACCCAAGGAGAAAAGCTTAGATTCAGGCCTGCGAACGAGTCGCTATTTTAGTGACTTGGTCACTCGTTTCTTTCATGATCAGTGATCACTATTTGTACTATTGACCCAAAATAGTCACTATTGGTCACTATTTATATGAAATGAAGAACAAAGGAGGGAAGAAAACGATAATACTGTAAATAAGAAGAGCGCTGAGAAAAATATTTTCGAATTTGTCACTGCGTTTCCGCGTGAGCTCAAGCGAGTCCTTCTTTCATCAGGAGTAATTTTTTCTAAGTCCAAAAAATCATAATTGTTTGAAACGACATTTTCTTCCCAATGAACTTGAGTTTTGCTGTTTTTCAAAAAAAATCATTTCTCTCCCTCCCCCCCCCCACCCTCCTCTTACTAAGTATAGAAGGTGGAATGCGCTTGAGCTCTCAAAGAATCGGTAATGCAGGAACAGATTCATCGTTACATTTCTCAAGCTAGCACCACAAGGTACTTTTGAGCCCGCGATGGCCCGTGATTTATAACGAACCGTCATTTTGCTCGATGAATTCAACTTACTCCCAGTTCTACGAAGCTGCTTCTGTGTCCTCTTCGAATTCTTTTCTCTGTGGTTTAGGAGGAAGAAGGCCACCTTTTATCCAACGGATCAGTATTGCATTGGCAAGAGAAGAAAGACACATGCATACTCCAATATTTTTCTCGGAAGGAAAAATTCCTGGAAATGTATTCGAGTTTGCAACTACATTGAGCGACTCAAGTCTTGGATACAAATGATTGATTCTGAGTCCGTAAAATATCACTTTTATCGACTTTCATAGGCTGAGAGGGAGTCGATAAAAGTGCAAATTGATGAGTTGAAACAGTAAGGTGTCATTCGCGACACAACTTTCCTAATGCAAGTCCCATTTTCATGAAAAACGTCTTTGTCCTGAACGGAATCTCCAGAATTACAAAAATTACAGAAAAAAAAGTTATGAAAATACAAAATCCGGACTTTGCAGAGCGATAGAGGCGCCAGGGTCGCATTCAGTGCTGACAAGGCCATCGCCTTTGGCGTAGAAGCCGTTCGCCCATTTGCAATGAGCTGCTATCGGCTTATTTCTAATTTCATCAACTTCTTCAAGTTTTTTATAATCAGGCTTAAAATGAGTTCAAAAGTCGGCTTCTGCTGCTATCAAGCCAAAATTAAGCCACATTAAGCCGTTTAACTTCTCGGCTTGTCAGCACTGATTCAGCATCGGCATTGAGCTGCTTTTTGACTTAATGCTGTCAAAGCCATCGGCTATCGGCTATCGGCGGACTTGAAACTTCTTTGGCTTGTCAGCACACTCGCATCATCGAATCTTTCGTATGAAGGTCCGATTTATATCACAATACCGTGCCAGTGTCGAAAATGATCGAGATAAACGCGAGGTTCATCTTAATTGGCCTGTATGAGGTTTCGAAGCACTTGATGAGCTTGAAATTCGATTGTCTCTTTTTTCTTTACGGTCTATCTCCAACAACCGAGGCTGTTTATGCTCTTTTTTAACATGTTCCATGTCTTTTCTCTCGCCGGATCCCGATTTTGAAACTCGCGAGTACACCCCCCTCACCCCCACCCCCGTCAAGAGAAATCTCTACCCCGTGGGTGATTCAGAAATTCGCGAGTACACCCCGCGTAATGATAATAAATAATTATATTAATTAATTAATTAATTTAATTAATTAATAATTAAATAATTGAATAAATAAATAAATAATTAAATAATTAAATAAATGAATAAATAAATAAATAAATAAATAAATAAATAAATAAATAAATAAATAGATAAATAGATAGATAAATAAATAAATAAATAAATAAATAAATAAATAATAATAAATAATTAAATGATTAAATAATTAAAAAATTAAATAAATAAATAATTAAATAATTAATATAATTGAAAATTAGAAAATTTTGACATGTTCCATGTCTTTTCTCTCGCCGGACACCGATTTTGAAACTCGCGAGTACACCCCGCGTAATGATAATAAATAATTATAATAATTAATTAATAATTAAATAATTAAATAAATGAATGAATAAATAAATAAATAAATAAATAAATAATATTAAATAATTAAATAATTGAAAAATTAAATAAATAAATAATTAAATAATTAACACAATTAATAATTAGAAAATTTTCCAAGTCCCTTTTCCTATCATATATGGCTGGATAGTCGAAATTTTTCCAAGTCCCCTAAACTTGAATTGTCTCATACCATTCCAATACAACAGCGAGATCGCTCGTTCGCCCCACGAAAGTTGATACCTCAAAATATAGAACACCCACAATTACCTCAAAATATTTCTCATACAAGACTTATACGACGCCAAGATAGGTAAAGGGGTAAACGAATAATATCTCATGAACACTTGACCTAGTAGAAGAATTAATAATAAATAAATAAATAAATAATATTAAATAATTAAATAATTAAATAATTAAATAAATAAAGGCTGGATAGTCGAATTTTTTCCAAGTCCCCTAGACTTGAATTGTCTCATACCATTCCAATATAACAGCGAGACAGGGGGCGAACGAGTGGAGCGAGTTCGCGCTACCTCATATTTCTCATAGAAGACTTATACGATGCCAAGATAGGTAAAGGGGTAAACGAATAATATCTCACGAACACTTAACCTAGTAGAAGCCTAGACTGAAATATTTCAAGATGACTGATGAAATATAAAAGATATGGAACATGATTTTCATTTATTTGGTTATGCCAGAAAATTTTTCACTAAGTCTTTCGATTAGATGATCATCAGCGAAGGACGATGTGTAGGTCCATGTCACCCTTTCCGATCGAGCGGATGATTGATGTGAAGTTGAATGAGCTATCAGGGGCTATGCTGTACCATACTTAGTTTCGCGTCTTTGCTGATTGCATTTCTTGTACCTCCATTATGTCATAATTATTCATTACAAGCCGTAAGCCCGCTAAATGTTATAAAATTTCAAATTATTTTCAAAATTCTTGATATTTATTTATCATTAGTATTCTTTTACCTGTAGTTCAATTTCTAATCTAATTCTTTTAATTTCCAATTTTTCAATTTCGTTTTTTTTATCGTTGATATTTTGTTTTACACTTTCAATCTCGCGCTTAATATCTTCTCTGATAGTTGGATGCCATCTTTTTAGCAGATCCTTTGCGCATTCTTCTTTCTGGATCTATGCTGAAAAATTTGTCATTTTTTGTGGATTGTTGGAGGAGGGGTAGATAACTTCCTATATAATGATACAATTGTCCAAAAATTTTGAAAGTTGTAAATATGTTTGGAACTTCATTACACCCTGAAGAAATCCTTGAAAGCGCATTGTTATATTTAGGCAAATTATTAAGAAAATGAGATCTATTATCTCTTCCGTCTGATAGTTTTTGAAGAAGATCCGGCATTGAGGGTAAATCAGGTAACTTAATCTTACCATCCCCGCAACAGAAATTTTGATCTTCAGTTTCAAATAATTTTCCATCGCAAAATGTGCACGTAATTGCCAGATTCCCAATTGAACTTAAATACTGGTATATTCTTTCTCAATAATGTACCTAATGAATGGACTACACATATTATCGCTCTGACAATCATTTTCCACATTATTTTCTAGTGTCAAAATTTCGGAATTGACACGAGACCTCTTCCCTTTGTTCGTCAACCGCCATAGATTTGCTTTCTTGCGTTTTGGTATTCCAATTAGATTGCAATAAAGTGAGACATCTGTTACTTTGATATTGAATTTTCGAAATTGACGTGAATTGTTTTTCTTTTCTTAGTCCTCACGTTAAATTTGAAATAATGAAAGACAAGCACCACTTCTTCAGATAATTGCTAAGCAAAATCTTTATCGTAACCCTACACTATTCGATTACTCATTGTATGGGTATTCAAAACGTCTCCGGTTAAAAAGAACCATTTTCCAAAAATGATTGCCTAGCACATACTAATTTTCGATGAACGTCAACAAAAATGATTGCTTAGCATTTTTAATCAATAAATTAATGAATGATTACACCCCCCCCCCCCCCGCCAAGCACAAAGATATATACGACACGCCATTCGCCTGATTTCGTAACTTCAAATTTATTACACATAAACCTTCTCCTAGGCAAGCTAAAGCAATGGAAACAAATTCCAAGTTCGCAGGTGAAATAGGAATGAAGTTAGATGGATTTGCGATTTTGCAACTTCTCTTTATATAATAGATAGGTCAACTACCGGAAAACTGTAATCAAGAAATTTACCCTCTGTCCTAAAAATATTTATCGAGCTGTTTCAGTCAATCTGGAATTGGCTAACGACCGTAATGCGTTTGGCTATCTTCTTTTTCAAGTACTGTATTCAATTACTAATATTGCTGGTATTCATAATAGTATTAAATAAATTACTTATCTTTTTTTCTCCTCCCCTCCAAGTCACTCGTTTTTTTTTTTCTGAGTCACTATATTTTTCAGTGCTCAGTATTGGCAGGCGTGCATGAATAAGCTTGATTTTAACTAGATCCGTGTTATGGTGAGAATCCAGTTAGTGCTCAGCGATGGCAGAGGATGATCACTCTTCTCAGACACTTTAAAAATGCTGTTTGAGTCTTATCTAGATGATATGGCCCATTTGACCGATTTCGATGGAATGGGCCTAAGCAAGACAACTAGTCAAGATAGGAACGATGAATAGTAAAAAACAGAGGAGGATGAGATCAGCCCTTCCCTTGTAAAGTTTGAGAAGTCCTAGGACGGAATGGGAACGGTTGACCTGCTTCAAGTTGAAAAACAAATTTTGGACACGAACGTAGAAATTTTTGTTGAAGACAAAAAATTAATAGGCAGCCTTCGATAGACAGTTTTACAGAATATTTATATGTGAAAACGAATAAATTTTAAAAACCGATTTGCAATGTGTGAAGAGAAATTTTACTTAGCTCCAATCTCGACTTTTGGTTCAGAAAAATTGGTATTTTTGCTGAAAAAGAATGTGTCAAAGGTGAAACTCGGTATGATTATCAGTCAGAGAATCTTCCTAAACCCCTTGAGACCGTCCACTCTCCTGACCCACAGTAGAATAACTACCCCCTAGCACTTTTTTGCCATTATTTGGGGAAGTAGGGATTTTCAAGCGAAAATGTACCATCTTGAAAAAAATTATAAGAATTAACCACGGGTATATTTCAGGATTTTGACTAGAAGAAGAGGGAGAAATGAAGAAGATACGGCAAAATTCCAACTTCCGAGATGTTTACTCCACCCTCTGAGCTCAAACCATTTCTCCGTGTTTTTATGCTAGGAAACTGAATTTTACCTTTCTGCATCTATCGACGAGAGAATGAAATGCCCAATACCTTGTACTGAATTTTGCGGGGAATTCATCCTAGAATACGATGCCCTCATATCATGTTCATGTTCTCGAACTATAGTTCTTATCGAATCTCAGTTATTTGACGACAATCTCGCGATTCTTTAGGGGGCAAAGTTCGGCTTAGAGATGTACACAGATTTGTGTTCAATACTTCTGCTGCTGGGCGCAGTATTGAAACACAGCGATGCGGCAGCGTTCTTATAATCCATTCTCTATAATCCGCAAGTTCGAAATTCACGTTACTCTAGCTCTTCTCCTGCATACAATACGAAAATATACGTAACAACCGTGATTTCATCCACAAAACGTGTCGTGATTTTTCTCATCGAAAGCTATAGACAAAGAAAAGAATGTGCATGACGAAACGTTTTCCATGTGTGCAAAACTTTACAACGTCTAACCTTTGCGAACTAAGGGCACGGAGAAAGCACCATAGATTACTTTAATTTACTCGCTAACGCATTGTTAGTTTCGATCATACAGTTTTCTCTTCTAATTGCTGTTCGCACACCGATCGCATAAGTAAACTCCTGATGCAGTAAAATGTGTAAAACCGTGCGCTCGGTGTATACTAGGAATACGATTTATATCATATCCAGTATACGTCCGACGAGGAGCCAGAGAATAAGATGCTGCTACTTACGGTAGGTCGATGTAAAACCATTCGAGACTACGAAGTATTATCAATTCGCCGAATCCATTATTAATTAAATCTTCCCCCTTTTTTTTTATTTACCTTCTCTATGTTCTCGCGTAATTCTCGTATGTATTATGTTTCTTCGACGCAAGTTCCTAAACGTACCTTCGCGATCCGATCTAACGGTAAATACGCCGTCAATCGTAATGTTCGTCTTACGTTTCTATAATTTGTCATTCCCTCCTCTGAAAGTAGATTAATAGCGACGGAGAAAGAGAGCGTTCGTATTAAATGAAAGTAAAAATCAAAAAAAAAAAAAAAGGAAACGGAAAATATTCTTGAAAAAATATCGGCCTCATATGTAGAGCTCCTAATTTGCTTCCTCTTTTGGCGCCAAATTTTCTAATGGTCCACACTAGTTATGCGAATTGAAATGTTATCTCGACAAGGAAGAATCGACTTAAACCGCAGAAAGAAGATTAATTACGTATCGCAGTATAGTATAAGTCTTACATTAAAGTAAAACATACCGTAAAAATGGGTACGTGAAATGGAACTCGGTATAGTTTACAATTATTATAGGCAGTACAATCGTACGAGAACAAAGAGGCGTCTATAGTAATCTCATTTTCTCGTGTAGAGTCCGTCATCCGTATAATAGACACGATGGCAAGAAGTACAGTACGGCATTAAAGGAATAACAACACCTATTCCTCGTTAAGTCATTATCACTGATCCGAAAGTGTTGTAAAACGCTATTACGAAACTTGGTTATTGTGCTGCGGTATCTAATTATCTACACCTCAGTATATACAGTATATGTTTAAGGTTTGATTTCAATTCTGTATACAATCGCAGGCTTACCACTGGGATCGCACGCTGTAATGATCGGGTCATTTCTTCAGCCCGAGTTTTTCTGGGTGTAAATCATTCACGAGGGCACAATCGCTTATAACATCGCCCTTTCCACTGTAACTCCCTTCGCGAAACAATCGCGGAACTCGGAAAGAGACAGAGAGAGGAGAACGATCCACCTCGGTACCGATAATAAAGTGTCAAAATGGTTATAAACTATCAGCTTTTGTACGAAATTTAAATACTAAGATCGTTTCAGAAAGATATTTTTTATGTCTTTAGCGGCGAAATCCGCGAATCCGAGTTGCTCACTCCCCGTTGATGGACGAAGAATCCTCGAACTTTCGGCATAATCCAGAAATCCAGTTCTAGTATACAGTACATTAGCCTATACCAACTTCAAGCTAGTCCTAACAAATGCCTATGGTACGCTGTACTAATACTAATCCATATTGGGCTTAAACTAGGCTTAGCATACCAATATCTCCCCGTTGGTGCAACCCTCGACCAGATATAGGAATCTGTGAGTTCGAGTTCCTCGGGCCTTGTATGTAGTATATCAGGCTATACTGGGCTTGAAATAGATCCAGCATACAGTTTATAAGCTCTATAATAGGTCTATGCTAGGCTCCACTAATGTTGGGCTATACTAAGCTTAAACTGGGTTTAGCATACTCTAGACCATAATAACAGAAAACCTGCTCTTGGGGGGGGATTTTTTTTGAAAATTTGCCGTGCGCCCTACGCTTTGTGGCGTCCGGCGAAAATTGAACTACCCTAATAAAGGATTTAGAGTCAGAAAAATTGCGACTTTCAAGTCATAATGTATAATATTATGATAGGAGGAGGACTTGAATTCCCAATATCAAAACCATTTTGACCCATAGAACAGGCTCCCTGTGTTCCTCTCTAAACTTCGGTAAGGAAGCCGTCGTTTAAGCCTTTTCCCTCCAGGTTGATGAACCACCTTGACCTGATCTAGAAATGTGCGAGTCCGAATTTGAATCTCCCAGTCCTAGCAATATTGGGCTATACTAATTTTGAACAAGGCTTAAGTAATGGATTGAATACGATTCGCAATATTGCGGTGCATATTAATGGAATAGAATAAGATCAAGCAAATTTGCATCGACACCACGATTTATAGACTTAATTAGGCTTTACTAGCCTTAAACTAGGCTTAGCACACAATATAATAGATCATACTGTAGGCTTATGACGGAAACCCAAAAGAGAAAAATTTAGATGTCAATTGCAAATTTCGCAATGGCAGCAGGGAACCCGCAATTTCCGTACCCCGTGGCAAAGAAGATACCTAAAATAGGAAGTTGAACACGAACGCTCTTGCGGAACTCCAAGTCTCTCTTATTAGCTCGGAGGCTGAAATTCTTCCATTTCCACCCCCCCCCCCCTCATCATATATAGCTCAGAAGCTGACACTTTTTTAATCTCCTATCATATATACTGTAGCTGGAGACTCAAAATTTCTCTATGTCTTCCTCCTATCATATAAAGCTTAGGGGCTGAAATTTTTCCAAGTCTCGCCCCCCCCCAGTCATATATAGCTCAGAAGATGAAACTTTTCCAAGCTCCCATCATATATTATAGCTGGATAGTCGACATTTTTCCTTGCATATTAATGGAATAAAATAAGATAATCAACTAAATTTATATCGACAGCACAATTTACAGACTTAATTAGGCTATACTAGCTTTAAACTAGGCTTAGCATACAATATAATAGATCATACTGTAGGTTTATAACGGAAATCCAAAAGTCCGAGAGAAAAAGGAGAAAAATTTAGATGCCAATTGCAAATTTCGCAATGGCAGCGGGGATCCCGCAATTTCCGTGCTCCGTGGCAAAGAAGGTACCTAAAATAAGAAGTTGAACACGAACCCTCTTGCGGAACTTTTCTTGAAGATCGAAATTTTTCCAAGTCTCTCATATTACCTCGGAGGCTGAAATTCTTCCAATCCCCCCCTTCATATATAGCTCAAAAGCTGACACTTTTTTAAACTCCTATCATATATAGCTGGAGACTCAAAATTTCTCTATGTCCCCCTCCTATCATATAATAGTAGGGTCCGAATTGTGCAGAAAAACCCGTCCGCTCGATGTGGCTGTTGAAAGCAATTTTATGATTGATTATTTATTATTCTACATACTCAGACGATCAAATATAGCCTGTATGCCTATTTTTCTCACTCCCCGTCTTCGGAGGTACCACCCCCCAAATCTAAAAAGCTCGTTTATCTCAAGAAATATTGACTTTTCAAAAAAAGTTTTCAAACGAAAGTTGTTCCATTATGTCCCCTCTACAACTTTACTTCTTATGAAAATTTCATTTTGAACAATCCTCACGTTTCAAATTTGAAAAAACATGGTAAAAAAAACGAAGAATCACGTTGTTTTACATTTTTAATGAGAAAATTTCAAACATACAGTCAAATAATATTATGATTACAAAAAATGTTTAGAACTCAGTTTCCTTTCGAATGAGTGTCAAGAAGACTTCACCTCACCCCTCTCTCTTTTCAAAAGCTCAACCCCAGTCCCTCCTCTCAGTCAAAATCGAGGTTTTGAATTGTAATAAGTCTAACCTACAGCCTATTATGTTACCCTTCTGAGCTGATGATAAAAAAGCTGAACAGAAAGTTGAAAATTAATTTCAATTGATCTCCTTTGAGCTAGAACTTGTAATCTCCTTAGGCAGGTATTTTTTCAAGGAATTTCTAAATTTAAGATAGAAAGTTGAAGTGAACAATCATCATAAATAAAAATACAGCAGCTTTTTTTTGAAAATTCATCATTAATCAAATGTTTGCGAGGTAAGAGGAGGGGCGGGGCCCCAGCTTTTGAAATGATGGAGGGGTAAAGTTTTCTCGTCTTGATACTCATTCGAAAGGAAACTGAATTCGAAACATTTTTTGTAATCATATAATTATTTGACTGTATGTTTGATAAAAATGTAGAAAAAAAAAAATTATTCGTTTTTTCACCATGTTTCTTCAAATTTGAAGCGTGAGGATTGCTCAAAATGAAATTTTTATAAGAAGTAAAGTTGTAGAGGAGACATAATGAAACAACTTTTGTTTGAAAACTTTTTTCAAAAACTCAATATTTCTTGAGATAAATGAGCTTTTTAGATTTGGAGGGTGGTACCTGGGAAAACAGGGAGTGAGAAAAATAGGCATACAGGCTATATTTGTTCGTCTGAGTATGTAGAACAATAATCAGTCATAAAATTGCTTTCAACAGCCACATCGAGCGGGTTTACAATTAGGACCTTACTAATAAAGCTTAGAGGCTGAAATTTTTCCAAGTCTCGCCCCCCCCCCCCCACCAGTCATATATAGCTCAGAAGATGAAACTTATCTAAGCTCCCATCGTATATTATAGCTGGAGAGTCGACATTTTTCCATCTCTCCTTCTTATTATATAAAGCCAGGAGGCTGAAATTCTTCGAAGCCCCCCCCCCCCCCCTTCTATCATAAATAGCTCAGAAGCTGTTCTAAGCTCTCGTCAGTTATCATATATAGCTCGAGAGTGGAAATTTTTCCAAGTCCCCCTCCTATTATATAAAGCTTGGGGACTGAAATTTCTCCGAGACCCCCCCCCCACCATGAATCGCTCAGAATCTAAAACTTTCGTAAGTGGGGCCCCTCCCCCTCTCATCATATAAGGCTTAAGAGCTGAAATTTTAACAGGGAACCTGTTTTATGGGGGGCTTTTTGAGAAATTTGGCGTGCGCCGTCCAACAAAAAACTTGGAAAAATTTCGACTCTCGAGCTATATATGATAGGAGAGGGACTTAGAAAAATGTCGACCCTCTAGGAGAGGAACTTGAAATAATTTCGACCCTCGAGCTATATATGATGGGAGAGGGACTTCGAAAAATGTCGACCCTCTAGGAAAAATTTCGACACTCATAGGAGAGGGACTTGAAATAATTTCGACCCTCGAGCTATATATATGATGGGAGAGGGACTTCGAAAAATTTCGATCTCGAGTTATAAGTGATGAGAGGGGGACTTGGAAAAAATTTCGACTATCGAGCTATACATCGCCTCATTGGTTTCCTTATAATATAAAACATTTCAAATCCTGCATTATTATCTCACTTGAGTCGATAAATATGCACCTTTTTTCGTCGGTAGGAAATCTGCAATTTTCACGCATGCAATTATGGTAAATTTTAAAAATAGAAAAATGAAATAGGACTCATTAGATAGGAAATTCTGTATACGATATGAGAGGGACTTGGAAAAATTTCAACTCTCGAAAAAAATTTAGACTCTCAAACTATATTAAACTAAGCTTTTAGTAGGTCTAGGCCTTCTTTATACTAGCTTTATCTAGGTCTAGGAGTCCTTGAATTTTCAGTACCAAATCCCATTTGACTCGTAAAACAGGTTCCCTGCGTTCCTCGTTTAACTTCGTTAAGGAAGCCGTCGTTTTTCTGGGTCTCGAAAATAATGACGTGACAATTTGAATGAGCTCGCGCTCGTTTTCTGTAAGTACCCCCTCAACAAAGAGATAGCGGGCTCCCCGCTAATAATATTTGATGACGTCTAAGGTGGATTTAAGCTTATGTCATCATAAACAGATACATGTCTAATTCGCGTGTTTGTGACCGGGTTGACCCTTTCCCCTCGCTATTTCGACTTTTCTTCCTCATTCATTTTTAAATTACAGTACATACTGAACTTTTACTGAGCTGAGAATGTGAGCCCGTGTGTCACTTAGGTTATTAAAGTATACTAGACTTGCGATGAACAACTGGAGCGAGTGATTCCGTCAATTTACTGATGAAATAGAAGTCGATATAATAAATCGATCATGTTCGACCCACCCGCTGGTAAAGCCACGATCAGATGACGTCTATTTCAGCCTAAGAACCGGCCACCGAGTAAGCCTGTCAATTTACCAATAACAAAGAAGTTGATGTATTCAGTGTATTATATTTGGTATCTTGATATGCGGCTGATAAGTGAAATCGATATCAATTATATCAATGTATCTTAGCCCAAACTAGGAATAGGTAAGTAGGTATGGCGTTGACGTTAAGATCTTATGACCTCATAGGTACTTGGAAAATTTTCGAGAAGCTCCGTTTTTACTGGAACCCCACTCCCTATTGGAAATCTGCGAGTCACAGTCCAATTCAGTTCGTCAGATTTTAAGAGCCGGAGTTTTTGTATGATTTTATTTTCTATTCAATCTCATAAAATCAGTGACCATTAGAGCAAATTTGAATAATTGGCGAGTGACCAGTCGGTATGTCTGGGAGACATTTTACTAATTCAGCAACTCTCTGGATACTCCACTTTTGCTGATAAAATCATACCAAGACTCGGTGGACACAACGTTCAGCTTGGTAACTCGGGAATATCCTGAAGATCTTCGACGTTGATTCCTCGGACAACCTTAGTCCTCGTGGACGTTCGGACTGCTCATCTCGATAAATCACTGTGCACTGCCACTTTGGTTTTCGCTCGCTCTCTTATGAAAATTGGGGAAATTATAACCACTCTTTGGAGTACAAAGGAAGAGAAGCCAGTCTACAGCAGAGCATGGTTATTACTCGTCTGCTGTCCCGTGTCGACGGCAATATATCTCATTATACGGTAAATCATTCGACTCGGCTTGTTTATATATGGAGAAATTATTAATAACGAGGCCGACCAAGAATCTGGTACTTTCTCCTATTTTTTTCTTAATCATCGTTTCTTTCGTTTTTTTTTTTTCCGCTTCATTTTTGATCTGAACTACTGTCTCGTGTATATTTGAAACAAGTTATGAAAAATTGTTCATCGTATGCAGTATTCTTCGCTGCCGGCGGCAAGGACATTCTGCAGATGAATTAAAATAGGCTGACTGTCGTCCCACGATCCAAAAAGTGGGCAGTATCAACTCTTATTTACGCATCAGTCTGTGAATTTATACGAACTGTTTCACTTTTCGATATAGAGAATTGGAAGAGGAAGAAAAACGTAAGGAAAGAGCGTTTTTTTCCGAAAATCTCGATTGCAATTATTTACAACGAATCTTATAATTAAGATCGTTACACTATGCGGTATATTTTCTGATGTGATTGTGGCGAATTTAGCCAGTGCGACGAAGGCACCGCATTAGTATACTTTGAATTCAGAAATCGCGTTTCCGGGAGCAGCTTACGTACCATATAATTATACCGCTCTGTTCTGCATTTTCGGTTTTATTTTTATTTTTTCGACCATCGAGTTAATTATGGCCGAGTCGGAAGTGTGAGCGATACACGAGAGTACTTACACAAACACGGATAATATGCATTAGTATCCTAAAAATGGGTTAAACTGGCGTCGTACTAAAAATTGAAACCGTGCTATCATTATTTTGGTAAATTTGACCCGAGGTCTAGAAATGCACTGTGGCGAAACACAATTACCGTGCAACATTACACGGATATGTATACTATAAGCTTGTATAGCGGAAGAAAATTGCGGTAATGTTACAGAGATTGAACTACAAATACGTGAGGCAAGAAAAAAAAAAAAAAAAAAAGGGAAAACAAAAATGAAGCGAGTCGGTTATCGAAAATCTCAATAAAAATCACGCGTACAAACCGACGGAAACAGTTAGTTTGTTTTCAAACATTGTATCGTGAGGTATACGGCACTTCTATAATTTTAAGAGCTGCTTTTCATAAAACAGGAGTCGTTAAAGCGAGAGTTTTGAGGGGATGAAAATTCGTCAAAATGAAAAATACGGCCTCGTGCCAGGAACGATATAGGCTAATATTTACAATATACCTCAAGCTCACAAAATGAAACTTCATAAACGATGAGCGTGTAACGTGTTAAACGACTCGTATAGGGAAGTGGAATATGCACGCGAGTCTAAAAGCTCATTTCTGAGTGCAACACCCATCACCAAAAAGTTACAGTATAGAAAGGATTATTCCTGTCTGTGATATTCATTTGCGTGGTTGTTCACGACGAACCTCAGGAAAATCTGGAAGAAATTTTCCGTTCTATGTACCTAGATGACAAATCTCATCTTCGTCTTTCTTGTTAAACAGAGAAGCAGAGGAGAAGATTGCAAACCTCATCAGGGGTGTCAAGCTGTAAAATAAAACTCAAGCTTATCTTTGAATTTCATAAGTATACAGGTCAAATTAAAACTTGAGGCGTACAAGAATACAGCTTCAGTTCAAAGGTGAAATGTTACGGTGTATACAGCTAGTGGCGTACCTGTGGGACGGGGGGTGGGGGGGGGGGGGGGGGGGGGTAGGGCCTAACCCCCCTCCCTTCATCTCCTAGAGGATCTCCAGAAACCTATGAAATTATTCATTTTAACAGGGAACCTGTTTTATGGGGGGCTATTTGAGAGATCTGCCGTCCGCCGTGCGCCGTCCAGCGAAAAACTTGGAAAAATTTCGACCCTCGAGCCATATATGATAGGAGAGGGACTTAGAAAAATTTCGACTCTCGAGCTATATATGATAGAAGGGGGACTTAGAAAAATTTCGACTCTCGAGCCATATATGATAGGAGGGGGACTTGGAAAAAATTTCGACTCTCGAGCTATATATGATAGGAGGGGGACTTAGAAAAAATTTCGACTCTCGAGCTATATATGATAGGAGGGGGACTTAGAAAAATTTCGACTCTCGAGCCATATATGATAGGAGAGGGACTTAGAAAAATTTCGACTCTCGAGCTGTATATGATAGAAGGGGGACTTAGAAAAATTTCGACTCTCGAGCTATATATGATAGGAGGGGGACTTGGAAAAAATTTCGACTCTCGAGCTATATATGATAGGAGGGGGACTTGGAAAAATTTCGACTCTCGAGCCATATATGATAGGAGAGGGACTTAGAAAAATTTCGACTCTCGAGCTGTATATGATAGAAGGGGGACTTAGAAAAATTTCGACTCTCGAGCTATATATGATAGGAGGGGGACTTAGAAAAATTTCGACTCTCGAGCTATATATGATAGGAGGGGGACTTGGAAAAAATTTCGACTCTCGAGCTATATATGATAGGAGGGGGACTTGGAAAAAATTTCGACTCTCGAGCTATATATGATAGGAGAGGGACTTAGAAAAATTTCGACTCTCGAGCTGTATATGATAGAAGGGGGACTTAGAAAAATTTCGACTCTCGAGCTGTATATGATAGAAGGGGGACTTAGAAAAATTTCGACTCTCGAGCTATATATGATAGGAGGGGGACTTGGAAAAAATTTCGACTCTCGAGCTATATATGATAGGAGGGGGACTTGGAAAAATTTCGACTCTCGAGCCATATATGATAGGAGAGGGACTTAGAAAAATTTCGACTCTCGAGCTGTATATGATAGAAGGGGGACTTAGAAAAATTTCGACTCTCGAGCTGTATATGATAGAAGGGGGACTTAGAAAAATTTCGACTCTCGAGCTATATATGATAGGAGGGGGACTTGGAAAAAATTTCGACTCTCGAGCTATATATGATAGGAGGGGGACTTGGAAAAATTTCGACTCTCGAGCCATATATGATAGGAGAGGGACTTAGAAAAATTTCGACTCTCGAGCTGTATATGATAGAAGGGGGACTTAGAAAAATTTCGACTCTCGAGCTATATATGATAGGAGGGGGACTTAGAAAAATTTCGACTCTCGAGCTATATATGATAGGAGGGGGACTTGGAAAAAATTTCGACTCTCGAGCTATATATGATAGGAGGGGGACTTGGAAAAAATTTCGACTCTCGAGCTATATATGATAGGAGAGGGACTTAGAAAAATTTCGACTCTCGAGCTGTATATGATAGAAGGGGGACTTAGAAAAATTTCGACTCTCGAGCTATATATGATAGGAGGGGGACTTAGAAAAATTTCGACTCTCGAGCTGTATATGATAGAAGGGGGACTTAGAAAAATTTCGACTCTCGAGCCATATATGATAGGAGGGGGACTTAGAAAAATTTTGACTCTCGAGCTATATATGATAGGAGGGGGACTTGGAAAAATTTCGACTCTCGAGCTATATATGATAGGAGGGGGACTTGGAAAAATTTCGACTCTCGAGCTATATATGATAGGAGGGGGACTTAGAAAAAATTTCGACTCTCGAGCTATATATGATAGGAGAGGGACTTAGAAAAATTTCGACTCTCGAGCTGTATATGATAGAAGGGGGACTTAGAAAAATTTCGACTCTCGAGCTATATATGATAGGAGGGGGACTTAGAAAAATTTCGACTCTCGAGCTGTATATGATAGAAGGGGGACTTAGAAAAATTTCGACTCTCGAGCCATATATGATAGGAGGGGGACTTAGAAAAATTTTGACTCTCGAGCTATATATGATAGGAGGGGGACTTGGAAAAATTTCGACTCTCGAGCTATATATGATAGGAGGGGGACTTGGAAAAATTTCGACTCTCGAGCTATATATGATAGGAGGGGGACTTAGAAAAAATTTCGACTCTCGAGCTATATATGATAGGAGAGGGACTTAGAAAAATTTCGACTCTCGAGCTGTATATGATAGAAGGGGGACTTAGAAAAATTTCGACTCTCGAGCCATATATGATAGGAGGGGGGACTTAGAAAAATTTTGACTCTCGAGCTATATATGATAGGAGGGGGACTTAGAAAAATTTCGACTCTGGAGCCATATATGATAGGAGGGGGACTTAGAAAAATTTCGACTCTCGAGCTATATATGATAGGAGGGGGACTTAGAAAAAATTTCGACTCTCGAGCTATATATGATAGGAGGGGGACTTGGAAAAATTTCGACTCTCGAGCCATATATGATAGGAGAGGGACTTAGAAAAATTTCGACTCTCGAGCTATATATGATAGGAGAGGGACTTAGAAAAATTTCGACTCTCGAGCTATATATGATCTAGGCTTCCTTGAATTTTCAATACCAAATCTCATTCGAATCATAAAACAGGTTCCCTGCGTTCCTCGTTTAACTTCGTTAAGGAAGCCGTCATTTTCAACTAACCAATAAGCTTTCTAACAGGGAACCTGTTTTATGGAATTTTTTGAGAAGTTTGCCGTGCGCCGTACGCCGTTCGGCAAAAAACTCGGAAAAATTTCGACCCTCTAGGTCTAGCCATGTATGATAGGAGGGGAACTTGAAAAAATTTTGACTCTCGAGCTACCTATTATGATGGGAGAGGGACTTAGAAAAATTTCGAACCTCAAGCCATCCCCCTCCTATCTTATACAAGCCGTAAGCCCGCTAAATATTATGAAATTTCAAATTATTTTCAAAATTCTTGATATTTATTTATCATTATAGTATTCTTTTAGTTCAATTTCTAATCTAATTCTTTTAATTTCCAATTTTTCAATTTCATTTTTTTTATCGTTCATATTTTGTTTTACACTTTCAATCTCGTTCTTAATATCTTCTCTGATAGTTGGATGCCGTCTTTTTAGAAGATCCTTCGCGCATTCTCCTTTCTGGGGGTATGCTGAAAAATTTGTCATTTTTTGTGGATTCTTGGAGGAGGTAGATAACTTCCTATATAACGATACACCAAAACTTTTGAAAGTTGTAAATATGTTTGGAACTTCATTACACCCTAAAGAAGTCATTGAAATCGTATTGTTGTATTTATACAAATTATTAAGAAAATGAGAAGATCTATTATCCCTTCCGTCTAATAGTTTTTGAAGAAGATCCGGCACTGAGGGTAGGTAAATCAGGTAACTTAATCTTACCACTCCCGCAACAGAAATTTCGATTTTCAGTTTCAAATAATTTTCCATCACAAAATGTGCACGTAATTGCCAGATTCCCAATTGAACTTATACTGGTATATTCTTTCTCAATAATGTACCTAATGAATGGACTATTATCGTTCTGACAATCATTTTCCACATTATTTTCTGATGTCAAAATTTCGGAATTGACACGAGCCCTCTTCCCCTTGTTCGTCAACCGCCCTAGATTTACTTTCTTGCGTTTTGGCATTCCAATTAGATTCCAATAAAGTGAGACATCCGTGACTTCGATATTGAATTTTCAAAATTGACGTGAATTGTTTTTCTTTTCTTAGTCCTCACGTAAAATTTGAAATAATGAAAGACAACCACCAATTCTTCAGATAATTGCTAAGCAAAATCTTTATCGTAACCCTACACTATTCGATTACTCATAGTATGGGTATTCAAAACTTCTCCGGTTAAAAAGAACCATTTTCCAAAAATGATTGCCTAGCACATATTAATTTTCGATGAATGTCAACCAAAATGATTGCTTAGCATTTTCAATCAATAAATTAATGAATGATACAGATTTTTCATCTCTTGAATCATTCATGACCCCCCCCCCCCCCCGCCAAGATATACACTACACGCCATTCGCCTGATTTTGTAACTTCAAATTTATTACGCATAAACCTTCTCCTAGGCAAGCTAATACAATGGAAACAAATTCCAAGTTCGTAGGTGAAATAGGAATAAAGTTAAATGGATTTGCAATTTTGCAACTTCTCTTTATGTAATAGATAGCTCGAGAGTCAGAATTCTTTCAAGTCCCCTTCCTATCATATATGCAGGGTCGGAATTTTTCCAAGTCCCCCTTATACAGCTCGAGATTCGAGAAAAATTCAGACTCTCTAACTATATTATACTAGGTCTATGGTAGGTCTAGGCCTCCTTTATTCTAGTTATCTAGTTCTAGGCTTCCTTGAATCCTCTATACCAAATCCCATATGACTCATAAAACAGGTTCCCTGCGTTCCTCGTTTAACTTCGTTAAGGAAGCCGTCGTCTCTTTTTTTTGCTCTTGACAGAGAATTTCTAAGTACGCCGCTGTATGCAGCTTAAAACTTGAAAATTTTTATTTTAAATTTTTCATGTGTGCAAACTTGAAAATGAATTATAACTGAAAGTAAAAAGCTTTACTTGAAACTTATGGCCAACCAAAAAATAGCTCAAGTATTCGGCTTGAAGCCTTCAGCTGATATTTTATACTTTATACGGTTTAATACTTGAAACTTGCTAGATACCTTTGCCTTATTGCCTTTGTGTTTCTTTCGAGATGACTTCGATAACGTCAATGGAGGTAATTTTACGACTTTATCATTAATATCATCCGCCAAATCCTTACAAGATGCTGACCTTCCTTCCTTCCTTTTTTTCTTTTTTTCAAGTGAAGGTGGGGAATGGATTCTTCGACTGAATAATATTACAATCTTTATAATGGGAAATATATAAGTGCACGCCTCATAAAATTATATTGACCGCCAGTACCCCTCCCGCCATGGAAAAAAACTGACACGACGTTGAAACCATGACGAGCGCCATAAATGCACGTCAGGACTGGCACACGACCCGTATTTCAAAAGAAGATAATTTTGCTGCATTTATTGTGAGGAACTCCAGCCAGGATGGGCTTGACAGTAGAGACTGCCTCTCCATAATAAACCTCAAACTCCTCATGAGTGAGGTATGACTGTTGATGGAGGTGTTTTCCAGCCCGAAGGAGTCGGTCGAGTCAGTTGGTTAATGCATTGGATTTCGAGCATTGTCGTGAGATCTTCTCTGGTTGGTCAAATACTGCGGTTCGTCGTCAGAATAAGATGATTCGGCAGAAGTATGATGCCAAGGGGATGCGCGGTAGTTATATGGGTCAGTGCAATAGCCGTGGACGTTTCATTATTGACTTATTGTATTCAAGAGTTCGCCGTTTTGACAATATTCGCACTTCTGATCCTTCCTGTGATTTGCCAATTCCACTCTCCCTTTCCGCAGGCCCTTTTTGGCAATCAAGGTTCTTGATAGAGTCTAATCTTTAAGCCCATTTGGAGCTTCCTTTCGATCTTCAGGAAACTTTTCACGCTGCACATGTCAAGTGGTAGACGGATGTTAATTTCGACTCCTCGGCGTTCGTTATTATGAAGGCAGGTACCATGTAGTCTTGAACTCAGATTTATTCAAGAAGCGGTTGGGCTTTGCCGTTGTAAATTATTTGAAAACTTATATTTGTTGATTGCATTAATATGTATCAATATTGTTGGGGAACAGATTAAGATTTCTAAGTCTATAAGAGGAGAAAATCCAGCCTCTTGAGCAATGTAATCACTTTCGACAGCGAA
Source organism: Aspidiotus rigidus (assembly GCA_035079385.1). NCBI lineage: Eukaryota > Metazoa > Arthropoda > Insecta > Hemiptera > Diaspididae > Aspidiotus > Aspidiotus rigidus. The sequence continues at coordinate 35,029 of JAVHKY010000075.1, read as the reverse complement.
AGATGATTATTCACCTTGGTAATTGGACGAGAGAGGAAGAACAGAAACGACCAATAAGATGACAGCAAACCTGGTAGCCAGTAGAAACGCAGCCCATAGAGCATTGTTGTAGAAAGTGTCATGAGATATTTTCAATATCTAGCGATCCACTTACGTCTCATCACACTCAAAATAAGTTCCGACAGAATTATAAGTCAAAAGTTGTCAATAAGGAGCCTTTTGACGGGTAAAGTCTGAATTCCAATTCATCAGATTGCGAATGCGCCGAAGGAAGAAATAAAAACTAAGATAGACACCTCAGCCCGCACCAGAAAAATCTCTTTCTACTCGAAAGAAAAGGAATACTTCGCAGCTGTCTGTTATTTTCGATTTTTAATTAATTTCGCGTCAGCGCTGAAAATATTACAGTCTATTATTATTATTATTGCACGCGGACTCGGGTCAAATGGGACGATACGGAACGTGAAACAGGTCGATGTGGACACGCGTGATCGTGATGAATTGTGGGCAGTTCGTGTTCCCATAAAACATTGTCTGTAGCTAGCTACGCTCTGTTATTGTATACGATGCGAGGTCTAGATTCATAAAATAATCTCCGCAACACAGTGCAGAAATATTGGGTCTGTACCTATCTCTAACAAATCGTATTTCAATAATAGCCGCACTGGACACGTCGATACTACGTTTTGATTCCGTGAAAGATATTCGAAAAGAACTTGGTTTTATAGGTTATTAATATCGATACGTGAAATCAAAATAGTAGTTTGTAGATAGTCTATGCCCGGTGCGTACTAATGGAACAAGAGAAGGTGTGTTTGTGTAATAGGTAATGTTTCCGTATTTTCTACAAGTTAAAGTTTTTTATTCTCTGTAGAGATCAAATTTAGGCTTTCGCTAAGCGGATTAGAATGGTGAATGTATTCTGAGGTCGAGGTCGGAAGGTGTGATCAACGCTATAGATTCTTAGTGTGTTACCCCTTTTATCACTAAGTGCAGTTCTGTTCGAAAAATTCAACTTTAATAAATTGATCGCGAATGTTTAAGGCGACCTGTGTTTTGGCGCCATTATTGTGTAACTGTTTTCTCGTTTGAAAGTTTCTCTTAATTCTAGAATGTTCCAAACTACACATACCAAAAATGAATTTGCCCAAAGTCTGAACTATGCAAGACCAGATTATCCTAAGTTGTTATAAGTAAGGCAGAGTGGCTGTAAGCTCTTAATTGTTCCAACAGCCTGAACGATGCAGTGACGATTATCAAGGTGTTTCAATCATATGAATATTCCCCTTCACCAGTCTGCCAAAGCTAGGGACAGCTTGATTAAGCTCTCTTGATTTTCGTCCGGACCGTTTTGCAATTAGCGATCTTATCGATGTGTCTATCTGAATCTTTTGCATGGTTTTTCAACAAACACCTTCAATCGAGTAATTGCTAGTTTCGAACTTTGGCTTCCTGTACGGAAGAGAATTTCTTCAACCCTCTTGCCATGATTTGCAACGGCTAATCTATTGTTTGACTGTACATACCGTTGAAATAAAGCCCCGCAAACTATATTTACGATCCCCAAGTGGATACTCGAATAACTTTCTAAAATAGCCTCGAAAAGTGCAGGTTAGGTCTTGGATATGACGATAACACTTTTTAGCAACACGCTATCTTTATGAGGAAAAAAAAAAAGAATATAGCCCAGTATATTGTGTAACGCGAGGCAATACTTGTCAAATAATTAAACAACTGAAAAATGAAAGGCAAAGTTATAAACTCTTAAAATAGATCGTAAAAAGAGTTTTTCGTTGGATCGTTCGCGTGTACAATTATGCGACTACAATTGTAAAATTGTGTACGTTTTTATGACCCTTTGTACTCCTACCTCGATTTTTCTTCTTCACCTCATTCAAATTACTGGACTAAAAATACAGACGCGATGGTCGTAAAACGTATTGGAAATATTCTCGACGTGGCCCAGGAGAATTGCTGTTTTAAAAAATATTCAGGTGATGATTTTATTCTCTATTTGAATCGTAGTTGGAAGTAGCAACCTTGACTTTCTATTGGAACGAGTAAAAAATATATTATATCGATGAGACGACTTTTATCGAAGTTGAAAACCGTTTTCATTCCGTTTTATTTCACTATTTTAGCCGATTCAAATCATAACATATCATGATTTTCGCAGAAAGGCGACTGTTTAATCTTTATCAACAAAATTTGGAGAAGGAATCTCGTTGATATAGGACTTAGGTATTCTGGGGATTATGTGCTTTGTTTCGTCATCATTTAGCACAGAATCCGTTGTTGTCTCTGTTGTGGATACATTCTCAAAAAAATCTGCGTTTAGATACCTGCGTTCGTCTAGAAAATGCCTTCCTATTCTCCAGCCCGTACATATTTCAATACTCTAAAACGGATTTGACTCCTAAAAATAGGACTCGAAAAAATTTCGACTCGAGCTAAGCAGGGAAACTCATCTTTCTGTTCCCATCTTTCTAGACGCGTCTGGTTAGACTCAAGCCGGTCGAGGTATGGTAACGTTCTTTTCTTAGGGGGAGGGGACGACCGGGCCTTATCGAGCTACATGAACAAGGAAGGGTACTAAGACAAATTCCTTTTTGGAGTTACGTACATGAAGAAAGAAATTTGAAAGATTCCGAGGTTCAAGAGGGAAACATAGAGGAATTTTAAAATCCAAGTAGGCCCCTCGTTGCTGTCCCAAAATTTGTAAGGTCCGTCAACTTTTTTCGCCTTTTCCAATAGAGTGAATGAGTCTGCTATCAGTTTTTGATCAACCAATGCGGAGTTGGAGTTCAATTTTTCGATCAATTGATACAGAAGTGAAATATCTCTAGAAGCTACCCTCCTTCGGTTTCTTCCTTTAGGTTTTTTTTTTATCATTAAATCATCTGAAAGAGGATATTAATATCATCACGTATGATTAGATATGACGCGGGTGGATGACGACGCACGCATGCTGAATTACTGGGCCAGATGAAGTTTCTAGACTAATTCCGCGATTCACACAGTTGTCCGAGGTTTGAAATGTAAAATCTACATTCGAGCCGTGAGACTAAAATGGATGAAATCCGACTGTACAGTTTTGCGTGCGACGTAAGTGGGTAATCGAGAGAATTTTGGTCGAAATTGAATGAAATTTCCAGACCTAAATAAAGTTGTTGGAACTTCTATCGATATTCATATAGCCATAAAACAAGTTCTCCGCGCTTCTTGATTAATGTAATTAAGGAGTCCGTCTCGTCTCCGAAAGGCATACGAGTTTGATGATGATTTTATTTTTTCAGAAAAATAAAAAACGACAGTAAATTTCAATCCATTCTGCATTTTTTCGGCAGAAATAAGAAATCTTTTACCGCCTTCTCAAAGATATTACACCCGATTACGATTGGGATAGGAGGTGGTTAGGGACATTATTTTCTACAAAGTAAGTCAAAGTACTACTCATTAGATACGTGTTCATTTTTTTTTTAAGAAAAAATTCTTCCAATAAATTCGCGATTGTGCAAAGGTACATCATTTCGGCGAGAATTCTCTGTAATTTGACGATGATTTTTTACATATTTATTGCTGACTTTTTCCCAAACTTCCCAACTTTCGACTAACTTTTTAAGCAGCAAAGTTTGAATGGTATTTTCTATAACAAATTTCACGAGGAATATTTTTTATCTGAAACTTTTCATGATTGATGCCCAATTTTTCAAGATATTTGCAAAACATTGATTTCAGGGAGCTAGAACGTGCCACAGAAAATTTATTACAGGATGTGAGGGACGGGAAGGTGGATGTGTTATTCGGGGCCTTATTTTCTTTTATTGAAAAAGAAAAGTTTGTCCCCCCCCCGTGGTACCGAAAACCCCTATTTTCTAGTATGGCCCATGGACCAGCGCTTCCCTGGGCGCTGTTGAACATGGTTGCACACGTTATTGCGCATCCGCTGCAGAAAAACTAGCCAATACGCTTTCCCAGCCTAGTTAATCGCTCTAGAAAACAATTGTTGTGCTTGTTTCGAATGTATTTAACCATTTTCTTTTTTGGTCCTTATTGTGATGGTTCACTTTTGTATGGCACCACAAGCTGCAGTAATAATAATTCAAAGGAACTGGAGAAAATCATCTCTTTCACTGTATGGGAAAACATTGGAGCATGTATTTGTTTTTTGGGCGTTTCTGAGGCTGTGCCTGGTCTGGCCCAAGACCAGGCTCCAGACGATGGTTCTGATAAAAGAATAGAATGTCTTCGAACACATTTAATTAAAGAGACGCATTAATTACATACTTCTGCGCTCGAAGACATTTTATTCTTTCGCAACTGTGTGGACAGGAAAATTGCTACTTCAGACAATGTCCACTCGATAACGTCATCAAACAGAGAATTATATCTTTTAGATTCTGCAGAAATTGACATAAATTCGCCGAGGATAATTTGAACACGGGGCCGTTCTTTATCAGTCTAGTTTCTGGTATAACTAAAACATACCAAGAGTGGGCTGGGCTAACTCTTGATCCGCTTGTTCGCCTTGTCATCGGTATTTCTTAGCCTGTAGTATATAAGCCTTGTGTACCATTTGTAAGGCTAGGATTTTAACCTAGGTTCGCCTATATAGCTCTTCCTGAAGTTGGTCAAGGTCACTTATGACGTCATAATACGCCTCCGGTAAAATTTTCTAGCCCCTAAATTAGGTCAAGGTCATCGATGATGTCACGCGTCTTACAAAAAGCATCTCGCAAATTTCCGACTAACCCGACCCACAGTCCAAAGACATTTTTACATGTAAAAAAAAAAAAAAATCATCATGCAACAGCCCCTCCGTCCCCCCTTTCTGCGGAAGGAGCTGCAGTAGATGACGATGTACCAACGAAAAAATGAAGATTCGCCAGTGATATCCAGCAAAATATCCACTTCTAAAACTCGTCAACTCTGTCTATCTTTGCTCTTTACTTACCCACAACTCACTGTGATGTATGTTATTCTGATCACGAAGACTAACAACTGTGGTACTCTGTTTTCATCCTCCTTAATTTCTTTCTAGCGAGTGCTTCGTTAAAACTACCCCATAGATCGGAAGATTCTCTTATTGAATTTAAATTAGAAAACAGACTGATGTACGTAGTGAATATGCAGCATGTGCTGCATCAAGCCGACGGCTATCTTATTATAATATTAATCGAGCCGGCTTTTCCTCCGTGTAAAATGTATGTACGTTGGTCGAGTTGATAACAACGGCAGATAGATATCAACAAACGTGGCATTACTGCTCGCCAGCCAGCCTGTCGTCGAATACCATCATGCACGCCGTCAGCGAAATCATGCAGCTAATACGGATATTATTCCTCGTTTTTCTAGAGGTCGAGAGAAAAAATGATATATTTTAGTTTGCAGCGCATTGGATAAAAGTAATTTTAAATTTCAAAGCTAACGCAGACTTATCTGTTCAGACTTTTAGATTCATACTCGCAGCTTCCTTTTGTAAGTAGTAATATATATGCACTGACAGAAGTTTTGAATTCACGTTCAATGATATTACGGGCGTAAACTTGTAATTTTGAATCGCATCGCCCCAAGTATGAGATGAATATGATGCAGATATGAATGTAGTTGGTGAGATTTTACGCAGTGAAAGTGTGATGTTTTATGGTTTTTTTCTTAAATACTATTTGCTGAGCTTTTACGCAATATTACTTGCCTCGAGATGAAGAATTTTTGAATGTTGATTTTGGTGTAAGTGCTTCCTCATGTAACAAACCCTGCAGTCATATTGCCATTATATATGATGATCTGCACAGTCAGTGTAATAGGACCCATGACCGACTAACCTTTTGATCCATTCTTCTTTTTTCTTTATTTATTTTAACCAGCATTTAAGCAACACAACCGGGCTATTAGCTCAACGAATATTACATATAAGTATAGGTGTAATTTACATCTTGACATGATGAGTTAGGGATGAATATGGTGATGGTAATAGTGTGCGAATTATTACTTTTATATGTGTATAATATATATTTATTGATATATATAAAATTGTTTTTTTTTTTATTTTATATGGAGGAGTAAAATTGGGTGAGGCGTATGTATTGGAGGGAGGAGGTTATTGTGTCTGAATTATTTATTAATGCTTGAGAGTGGGAGGAGGGTACATTTAGGGAAGAGCGGACAGGAAAAGAAGACAGGTGTTTGACTGTTAAAGTCTCTTCTTCGCAGTAAGGACAGGATGGGGGAGCTAGAAGATCGGGGTTGATGAGGTAGGAATGTGTGATACGAGTATGACCAATTCTTAGACGAGTGAGAACAACCGCTTCACGTCTATTATTTCTTAAAGTGGAGGACCAGGGTACGGGAGTTCGTTTAATACTGTGAAGTTTGTTAGTCGTTTGGTTTTTCCAGAATGTTTTCCATTTTTGAAGGACGAGAAGACGGTAGTGATTTTTGTAATCGGAGACAGGTAAACGGGTGAAATCGGTTATTTTAGTTAAGGAAGTGGCGTTTTTGGCGGCTCTGTCGACTGCATCATGTTCTGGAAGATTGATATGACCAGGGATCCATATGAATGTGATTTGGGTGTTGATTGACTTAAGGATAAGTAGTGTGAGGTGAATACGTTGAATAAGGGGGTGAGTGCTATACGTGTCTGGTATGGAGTGTAAAGAAGAAAGTGAGTCAGTGAGGAGAAGGAAGTTGCCATTTGGAGGGAGTTGGGAGAGATGAGAAAGGCAGGAGAATATAGCCATCAGTTCAGCTGTGAATATGGATGCAATGTTGCGTATACGGTGAGAAGTAAGGCATCCATTTATGGAATAAGCGTAAGCAGTCTTATTCAATTTTTTAGATCCGTCTGAAAGGCAAATTGTGTAATCCGGATATTCTTGTATCATCTGTCGGATGTTTTCGATAATCATGTTGTTGTTAGATTTAGGGAATTGTATGAGGTCAAGACGTATGTTTGGTTCAGGGAGCGTCCAAGGTGGGGAGGTAATGCAAAGGATTTGCTTGAAATGGCTTATTGAGGGAGTGATTGAATTGGAGAAGGATATGTTTATTGTGAGTCGAAAAGGGTTGAGTGTTTTGTAGAAAGATTGAGTTATAAATAAGAAGATCAGGGAATTGGAAGACAGAGGATAAGAAATTAGAAGTGAGGATGAGTCTGCTAAAGGAGAGTGGAGGTTCAGCGGCTTCTGCACATAAACTAAGTTTGGGGCTTGTGCGGTAGGCACCTAAGGCCATTCTCAAGGAGGAGGTTTGAATGGTATCAATTAACGAGAGAACAGATTTGTTGGTTAAATTGTATGTTGATGCCCCGTAATCTAATATAGATCGAATAAGACTTTTGTAGAGTTTTTTTTTTTTTTTTTTTAATTAATTTATTTATTTAAATTTAAACATTACATTTAGTCATGAGAGTTGGGTGGGTTTTACCATGGTTTTTCCCCACCCCTCTCATGACGAGTTCGAAATACACTGTATAACTATACTTAACTCTACCTATTGAAAGAGGGTATGACTTCTGTTTTTATTTAATTTTACTTATTTTATTATCTTATCTATTTATTAATTTAATTTAATTTAATTTATTTATTTATTTTTATTTTATTTTTTATTTTATTTTATTTATTTATTTATTTTTATTTTTTTATTATTATTATTTTATTATTATTATTTTATTAATTTATTATTATTATTATTATTATTATTATTATTATTATTATTATTATTTTTATTATTTTTTTTTTTTCCTTCCTTCTCCTCTCAGTCTATTTGATTTCTTTTTTGGTTTTTAATATCTTTCTTATATATCCATCCAATTTTTGGTGGCATTCCCCGTTCTGCAGGCACTGTCCCAATTCCTGTGTAGTTATTTTAGCATCCCCCCTGATACGATCAAAGTTTTTGCATTTTATAAAGGTGTGATCCGGATCATCATCAGAATTTAAGCATTCCCTCAATAATAGAATATGGCTCCCTTGCTTATTTTGAGAAACTTAGGAATACTGAGATTAAGAAACTAAAATTACTCCAAAGGACAGTATTAATAGGAATAATTTCAGCATACAGAACAGTATCTCATACAGCCTCACACGTTATAGCTGGAATAACCCCAATTGATTTGCAATTAAGCCAAACTAACAAAATAAAAACATTAAAAATTAAATCCAAAGAAAATAAAATAACGAAAAAAGAAATGGTAGAAAGCATAAAAACAATAAGATTAGATACAATTAAAAATTGGCAGGAGCAATATGAAAAAGAAAAGACAGGTAGGAGAACGGCTAAATTGATTCCAGACATAGGGATAAGACTTGAAGACTTTTGTAGAGTTGTAGTAGTAATTTTCTGGAGCATCCGATACGAATTTAATGACGTTTAAGGCACGTATACATTTTGCTTTTAAATATTTGATATGGGGGGTCCAGGAAAGTTTCTGATCAAAATGGAGGCCGAGAAGTTTAGCAGAATCGCGGAATGGAATTACGAAATTTTGTAGGAAAAGAGGTTGAAAGTAGGGTATAGGGCGTCTTTTTTTAAAAATCACCAAGTAGGTTTTAGAAGTAGAAAATTTGAAGCCATTTTTTGATGTCCAGGCAGTGATTAGATTTGGTGTTATCTGTAGAAGTCTGTGGGCTCGTTGAGGGTTTGAAGAACAGATGGAAATGGTGAAGTCGTCAGCAAAAAGACGTTGCGTAAGGTTAACAAGTTTTGTAATGTCGTTGATGGTTATGAGGAAGAGTAGGACACTAAATACTTCTCCCTGGGGTACACCATTTTGTACAGGGAGAGGGGGAGAGGTTATATTTTGAATTCGTACTATTAATGTTCTGTCATGAAGGAAACTCTCGAGTATCTTAAGGAGATTGCCTCGGAGGCCAATTTCGTGTAATTTGTTTGCGATGAGGTGTCTCCAAACCCGGGGGAAGGCTTCTTGGAGATCAAAAAAGATGGAGTAAAGACAGGATTTTTGAAGTGTAGAGTTATTAATTTGTGATTGAAGATCAACTAGAGATTGGGTGGTGTTTCGCCCTTTTCTAAAGCCGTATTGGAAGGATGAGAGAAGATTATTTGATTCTAGATACCAAAGAAGTCTTTTGTTGAGTACTTTTTGGAATAGTTTGCCGAGGACACTAGATAATGCTATGGGGCGGTATGATGCCGGAAGGAGGGGGTCTGAGCCGGGTTTCAGGATGGGAAGGATGATGACTGTTTTCCAAAAATGTGGGTAGGTATTATGAGCAAAGATAGAGTTGAAAAGGGAAAGGAGATAGGAAAGTGAGTTGGGATGAAGGTTTTTTAGCATGGCAGCGTGTATGTTGTCCAGTCCGGGAGAGGCGTTTTTTAGATTTGCAATTTATAATACGTGATGATTTATGAAACCTTTATACTCAACAACCCTATACGTCTTGAATTTGTCCGAGGTGGTGTGGCTTGCAGGATATTTCATGTTGGATTGCGGTTATGTAAATATAAAGGTTCAAGGGGAAGCTTGTATAAACTTTCCAGGAAATTTTCTTACCCGGAAGCTCTACAATTATACTTGCACCATATGTTAGTCAAATGTGTGAGATAATGGAGTTTCCTAGGGATCCGAAATCAATTGCCGTTCCCCGAATTGGAATGTTTGAAATTGTGGACCGATTCCTCAGTAGTCTACTGACTTACTTTCATCGCGTCCATGCTTTGTGGCTGACACAATCGTCGACTTCAATAGATGGAAATTAATACAAAATAGGAAACGCGTCACATTGATGATGATGATCTGCATGAGTTCTTTCCAAACGTATATCGCTCTACGTAAATCGTTAATTCTCCTAAACCAGTTCGATTGAAATATTTTTTTAAATTTTATAACCGTGCTAATGTTGTGAGGTTGCAAGAAATGTACGCATACAAGTTTTCTGTTTCATAGTCATTGTTGATGTTTCTCATCAAATGTACCGTCATTAGTTTGTCGCCGAGTCATGACCGAATCGTATATATAAACTGTATGGTCGTTTAGTCGCTATATAGGATGAAGTTCTCCCACTCGGAAATTGAATACTCGCCCGTGAAATAGTCCTGCACTTCTAATCATAGTTCATTACTCGCTGTTTAATAGCGCGTTTGAATTGCATACATTAACTACCATCGTTATTAAATTACCGCCAAAAACCCCGCGTACATTCATCCCGTCAATCCGAGAGTAAATATATCCCTGGTTCATCGTCCAGGCAGATTGTTCAAATCTCGATTGTATGCATCGCTGTAGGTAATGATGAGAAATTCTCGATCGATGTTGACACGAATTTGCATTCGGCGTTATAAGAATGATTCATCATTTTCTGATGTTTCGCAAAGTTTACCTACACACTTGTTTGCGGTCAAGATCGTCGTTTTTCTCGACAATGGCGAACGAGATTTGCGATTGCAATTGTTTACTTAATTCAAGTTTTTAGTTTGTAGATCGATTAGATTAAGTTAGACGTTCTTTGTTAGATAAATAATAGTTTTGTGTGCTCGTTGATGTTGTAGGTTATACAAAAGGATGTGGAATCGTACGGTAAGACTGTTCTGTCGGTGATAAAATTATGCGAGAGATATTCGCAGTGTAAAGGCAGTTCGGCTCAAGCAGATGGCGCACTCGCTGGGGTGAAACGTGAATCACCTCTGAAGAAAGCCCAGCGTTGGGAACATCGTTGGCACTTACTGTGCTTGAAGTGTCTGGAGTGGCAGTGTTACATCGAAGACCAGATCAACAATCTTAGAACAGAGGTAAGTCGAATGCATTACGTAATTTTGTTTGTTTTCGTGAAACTAAGACGAACTTTCATATCTTTCAATAATAAGAGATAGGAGAGAAATTACGAGTTTTGGTTAGTCATAAGGATTCGATCATAATGACTATTACCTCTAAGCTTCCTGGATAAGTACGAGAGGGAGGGAGAAGTGACTTTTTGGATGAGTATGGTCTAGTGCCCTCGAGAGGTGCATGTAACAAACTTGATGCATGTTCATGGCGACATCGAAGAATAATATATTTGTTCCTTGAGCTGTGCATCAGGAGCAGAGCAAGGGTTCTACGTTCAGCTTGTAACGAAATAACGCGAACGTAAAAGTGTTCGACAATGTTGCATTAATTTCGTGTTGTTCCGTCGCTGATGCGGGGGAAGAAACTGAACGTAAAACCCTTCTTCGGCCTATAGCCCATCGCTCGAAAAATTCGGAAAAAATATGTATGTCGTTTCTCATCGTCGCAATGAACATGCATCAAATTTGGTAGATGCATCTCTTGGGGGAACATTGACCATTCTTACCCTACCGCACCCTTCAGGAAGTGTAAACATACACAAAGATGAATATTATTTTCTAAATTGCGATGATCACGATTTGGTAGAGTAGAACTCAATTCATACTGAGTAGAATTATTTGCAATGTTCTTAGAACTCGCGAGAAATATTTTAACGTGTCTGCAAATATTTACTGTCGAAAATACGAAGTTTTGTACACGCTTATTGTACGTACACTTATGCTTTTGGCAAAACATCCGTTTTCTCGGATCGTACTTTTTCCTTGATGGTGTTTTTCCGACTGAATAGGGTCGTTAACGTTGAAAACTGAAAAAATGGTATTCAATAGCAGTTTTCAACGACGAATCAAATAAAATACAAACCACCTGTACATTCAATACTCGCTTTGTATTTATATACTGACGTTCTTGTGAAGAATATTTTTCGAGAAATCGCGTCTACTGAGAAAGAATGTTCTTAACCCTTAAGGTTTGCAGTCTCCTTTTCTGTGGTAAGGTCATATTTTGTGGAAACGTGTTGTAGTGTATCCGGACCGGTCATCCGTCTTGGAATGGCAGATTTCGACGACGCTGGCGATAGAGTCATGAACTATTAACCCAAACAAAAGTCTTCCATACAATTTACACTGCCTCGAAAATAACAGTGTCGACAAGCCAATCACGAAATGTTCAAGTTGACTTTTGGCTTGTCAGCCGTACGCTGATTTGGATCAGCTCCTCTAAGAAACATTGGAAGTATGGACTTGATTTACCCATTTAAATTTCCGAGTTCAAAGTACTGCAGTGTAAGGAACCGCCATTGAAACCCCCGTTAGTTATCTCTTGTATTTTTTCAACAGGGGACGTGTTTTATGGGGGTACTCGTAGTTTGAAGAGCGTCGGCCGTCGGGTGCCGTCCGACAAAACGTGTTTTTCTTTTTCGGTTTTACCAGTTTTGAGAAGTTCATTTTTTTGCTAGGTTTGAGCTGCTTTTGGAGTCAATCGAGGTCAACCTATTGAAATTTTATTTCATTGGGTTCGGCTACTTTGGTTTTTGATCTGCTGGCTACCGGCTGGCTTTGAAACCTGTAAAAAATCGGTTCCTGCTGCTCTTCTTTAGCTTATCAGCGCTGCAAGAATCGAGCTTATTCTCCCATTTTATATTTGATACAGGTCCTAAAATATACACGAAAAAATTTTCACAACTGTTCATTGGAATAGAGAGCCAAAAAAGTGGCTCCGCACTCTTTTTTTAGGAGCCGGGAGCCATAATTGAGCTCCGGTTCTTAGGGACTAGCTCCGCGATCGAACTTCGGCTATGAAGCATGGCTCACGGATCTTTTAGGAGTCGTTTAGCTGATTTGATGGTGCTAGCTCTTCTGACTCCCAGATCTCAAAGATGACGCTCAGACCCCAGATTCTCTCATCAATTTCGCTGATTCTACCCGCTCCAAACAACTTGAGCATTCTGTCTTCAGTCATTGCACAGCTTAATATCTTCAATTCTTCAGTGCAGCTGGTTTATTGAAAAACTGAAAAAGTAGAAAAAAAAAACTCGCAGCCTACTTCGTTAGTTGCTCGGGATGCATTCATTAACCGAGTTAATCGAGGCAAACAGGAAACTTGTTTCATGTGGGCTTCTTTGTTTATCCCTTTTCTTCATGTTTCTCCAAGTTTCCCCCTATCACATACAATTCAATATTACAAATTTTTCCAAGACCTTGGGGTTTGAAATTTTATGGCTCGGAGGTCGACGTTTCTCCATGTGCCTATCATACATAGCTCGGGGGTCGAAATTTGATAGCTCGGAGGTCGAAATTTGGCCAAGTCCCCCGTTTTGCTGGACGGTGGTCCGCGCTCTTCATTTTTCTTCAAAAGACCTCCCATAAAACACGTTTCCTATTGAAAAAACAAAAAAAGGGACAACTAACGAGGGTTTCAATTGCAATCGCTGCACTGCAATACTTCAGACTCGAAAATTTAAATGGGTAAATCAATTCCATATTATTTCCAATGTTTCTAAGTGAAGAGTCACGACCGGAGGTACAACCAGTATTAACGGTTGTTTTGCAAGCTAGCTGAAAGCGGATGTTTGAAGCCGAACGCTATGGAATTCTTGGTATAAAAGCTGAGTATGGAATGTGAAAAATGTTTCCCAACATTAAAAGTCAAAAGACGGACACATTTTCCATGAGGAAAGTTGAAAGCTAGAAACTAAAAGACAAAGAATTTTGAAATGAAAAGACAAAAAGTTGAAAGGCGAAAGTTTTATGCTCCAGAATGGAAGCTAAAAGCCAAAAGTTGATCGACTTTCCGATTCAGACTCTTTCGGCACTATATCGTTTGTTTTTGCCTGTAACCTCCGGTCCACAGAGGTCGAGTCTGAGGAACTACTGGTCTGAAGGTTATTTTAAACTACCGGTTTTTACTCATCACTAGTATTTTAACAGGGAACCTGTTCTATGGGGGGCTTTTTGAAAAATTTGCCGTGCGCCGTCCGCTGTCCAACAAAAAACTTGGAAAAATTTCGACTCTCAAGCCATAGATGGTAGGAATTTTTCCAAGTCCCCCTTCCATCATATATAGCTGGAGATTCGAGAAAAATTTAGACTCTCAAACTAAATTATACTAGGCTTATAGTGGATCTAGGCCTTCTTTATACCAGAGTATCTAGGTCCAGGCTTCCTTTAATTCTCAATACTAAATCCCATATGACTCACAAAACAGGTTCCCTGCTTCCTAGTTTAACTTTATGAAGGAAACCGTCGTTTTTTGTCACAAGCTCATGGCTTACTAGGATGACTACAGACGGCAAAAGAGCAAACGGAGCCGTTCCGCTCTTTTTTCCCACCTCCGGATCCGACATCGGTTTTTTTGTCTGCTCCATCTTCCTGCCTTTTGGGAGCCGCCTCCTTACCTCTTTAATTTTTATAGCATTGTCTCTAGATGTAATCTGGTTTGTTTAGGCAAATAGTAGAATTATCATCCGCAAGCGCTACTGTCAATCTACATCTTCGAAATATTCTCCATCCGAACTGAATAGCGCTAGTAGAGCGAGAAATTTCCTTTCGTTGGTACTTCTACAATTTTATTTTTCCGCAGCATTGCTCTCTGGTTCCGTCGTCAGAATCCGTAAAATTACCAAGTGTTGGAATAAATGAGAGATTCAAAATAATGACGATGCCAGCGCCGACCGGTCCAATTAAGCTGTGCTCTCGTGACGTCACTCGACTGATACAGAGTCAGTAATCACTAATCATTGTAAAGCGCTAGAGATGTTCTCGCCAATGTACACAAAAAGGTGGTTTCGCACCTAACCGAAAAACCATTTTCTCTGTTTACCTCTAGCGCCTTAGCAGAAAGCGCTCATATTTCGAACAACAATACTCGTATATATTTGTAGTATCCGTTATTGGCACTCGCTTAGGAGCCTGTCATCCATCCTTATAAGAATGAACAGTGAACTTCTTAATCATTATTTATTGACGTTCAAAATTGAAAGATTTGTGGGAGTTCCCTATGTACATGAAAATTTATCATTGGATTCTTGCTAATAATCTTCTCAAATATTAGCAAATGAAACACCCGTATCTTTTTCTTATGGCAAAGTCCATATAGAAAAAGTTAGTATACTTCTTTTGAATACCATCAAACACAAATTAATTGCACAACTGAACAGCTATCCTGTTACAAAGATTCTATTACGTGATTCTTGGATACTTTTCAACGCTGAACACGAATCCGTTGTCCGTTTTTTGCTAGCCCGTCACCATTTTTAGTAATCACGATAAATATTCACGTAATCATAACAAATATTCTCGTCTACTTGCCGCGCACTGTCGCGGAACGTAACGAACGTTTTCGATAGCAACGCTGCTATCGTCGATGTGTTTCGCGACGACGCGCGGCAAATAAACGAGAACTTTGATCGTGATTACTAAAAATTGTGACGTGCTAGCAAAAAACAGACAACGGATTCGTGTTCAACGTTGAAAAGTATCCAAGAATCACGTAATAGAATCTTTGTAACATGATGGATGCTCAGTAGTGTTTTTTGTAATATTGAAACCTAGGGAGTTTTTGACGTCTCCGTGGACGAGAAGAATATGAATATAAGTTCGCGCGTCGCGTTGAAGGAAACCGCGGGTGTTTCATCAATGAACGTTGAATTGTGATTGTGGACCTTCTAGGCAAAGTCGAACAGGGTTCATTTTGTTTTTACTCGTACAGTGATGACCGGTCCATTGACATATTGTCTCCTTCGCCGACTGGAAATTAGCAATCGCAGCGTCGTACTTCTGAGGATTGGAAATGATTTTTGTCGCAAGATTGAGGAGATAAAAGGATTTTAAAAACCCATTTCTGAATGTTTTTGAAAGAACTTATCTACCGAATTAAACTTGAGGTTTTCTTTTTCATGATTCATCTTCAAAAACTTTCATTGTTTTCGTCTTGTGCTGTCCAATCTTACACGTACAAGCTTAGACTTTTTAAATTCTTTTACCTCGCATGCATTGAGAAAAAGAAACTTCCAAACGGCCAAAACAATGACAATTTGATACAGAGTGCTAGAAAATTAAAGTGAGGATTTCTTGTTTGAAAAGTGTTTTACGAAAGAATTTATCTACCTTCTGTCGTAGAGAGTTTTTGGCTCTATCATGAATCCCTTCAACTTTTGTTATCTACACTGTTGGTGACGATTTTGTAATCATACTTTCAAATTGTCATATCATTTCCGGCTTTGAACGGAAGCTCAAGTCATCAAAACCACAACCCAATATATATATACGCGATAATAATGAAAAAAGTAGATAATAAATATTAACAGTTTGTGTATGGAGGTGTCTCAAAATTGATCGATCTCCATCATCTCTATTAGATATTATGGTTTGTTAATTTCATTTCGCCTCCAAAGATCGAGATATATCTTATGTAGCCAATGAAAATGAATTGATTGTCGAGCAATTCGGTTTTTGACGATATCTCGTGGTTTTTGGTAAAGCGATAACAGACATTAGCGATGCATAAATTAACGCGGTACGCGCTCTTTTATTGACGGGTATGACATCAGCGTACTGACTATCTTATAAATATGCTGGCTATATATTGAAATACTCTAGGAATTATATAATTTTTTACGATCAACCGACAAGGTATTATGCTTTCCGTTACCCGTCCAAAGAGCGCTGCTGTTCAGAATTTTACCTGCGCATCAACTTCTCGTTCAAACTTTTATTATTTCTTCTTTTGGCTGCGGCCTTGGTTCATCTACATGCGTACGCCGTATTCCTCGCGTAGATATATTGAAATGAGCGGCATTGTTTGTCTTGACCATCTTCGAATAAGTTCGCGTATCGTACTTGTGAGAATTTGGTTTTTTCGGCCGCGCCTATAAAACTTATAAAAATCACGTAGGAAGTATATAATGTAAGGCAAACTCGTGAACCTTGATATTTTGTAGGTATACCGCGCTGTCGAACAGAACAGTTGTTTCGAAAAGACGCCGCAGCAGGGGGTAAAATATTACTCTTCTCTTGTTTCTTTGAACCGGTTCGATCATCGTGGATCAAAGAGCTCGGCGATTGAAGGCCTTGATCTTTGAAAGCTGCGTTTTCTTTCCAATTAGAAGAGTTAAGTTAATTGCTAAAGTCGTATACCAATACTCTTTGACTAGAGAAAAAACGATTTTTTAGAAGGGTCTGTCTTTTTGCGTTCGTTAATTTTTTTGTATCTACAATGTCTCGTATTTAGATATTATCTTTCGAGAATTTTAAAAGTAGCCACGATGTGATTTTATAAGCTGTTGATAATTAAGAGGAATCGTAGGCTTTGTTGATCTCAAAGGCAGTCTTTTTCTGAACCGAGTGGTTCTCTCTTGTTTTCCTTAAGGGACTGACTTCATCTTGGAAACCAAAGACAGAGGTGGGGGCTTGGGTTCTCAGAATCTAGTTGACGACCGAGGGAAAGAATGCAGCTGGGCCGAAATGATAATAAAGGGAACTCTTAATGAGTGGAGCAGCAGAAAGATGAAGTATAAAATATTGATGAGGGAACGGAGAAGTAGATTGTGCCCAACTGACGGCAGAATTTGTACTATTGCTTCTGAAATATCATCCGTAATGAATCTGAGAGGACACCGATGAAGCAAAGTGAAAGAGGATTATGTATTTTATGTTAGTCTGGTCTCGCCTGCGTGCTCGGTCAATGGCGCGGAAGAAATTTTCTAGTCAGCCTCTCAAGTTCAATGAGCAGCAATTCTTATGCTGTTTGAGAGAGCAGGAAAGTATGGCAAGGATAAGTAATATAAACTTAGCAACACATTATGTCAGGTTTTATCAATTCTTTGCTGATGGACGCATAAAGCTGAGTCATGTTGGAATATTCTGAGGGGAGATGGGATCAGATCTGAGCTGCTATAACAGGCGCCGATCATAAGGCTCCCGAGGTGTTGTGCACTTTATTCAGGGATATAAGGGCTCATCAGAAGACGGACTTTTCCTGTATAACAATAATGAGCCAATGTGAAAGAACTAAGCATCAAAAGTTTCATTAGTTCCGTCTGATAACGCGCGACTGTTAAGCTCCAACTTGTGGATCCAATTCTCACATAAATATGATATAAAACCGAATATCACTGCCACTTACAATCCTCAAAGTAATCCGACCAAAAAAGCAATGAGGTGTCTAAATGAAAAAGTAAGAATCCATCTCATACTAATTACCATCCGAAAAGCGATCTTTCAAGGTACTTTATCAATTTCTATTTTTGTAATTTGCGGCGCCAAATTGTTGAGGACATGCCGGAGCGCGTAGGAAAAATGTGAACGCCCCTTCTAAATTTGTAAGATAGCATATTTATACTGATAGCTTTTGTCACCAGTTGAATATGACTTCTGTCTAACCCAAGCTGTCACTAGATGTGCATATTTCGGGGAATATTTCTTCAGAGAAAAAATTTAAACTGATAATCTGTATCCCGGTGTGCAATGTTGTGGAAAGTCCACTGTATGTCCTTGAAACCTGTCCCAGAGGAAGACCAACTTGTGACTTTAACACACCATGAATAAAACTATCGAAAAACTTTAAAAAATTGAAAGGTCGTCCCTCATTAAGAGAAAAATAATTGCCTTGCCTATGACGTCATCAAGGTAGTTTGTATGTAGTTCAAGGACAGTCGGAGCCATGAAGTGCCTCTTATTCCTATTCCCAGTGTACTTAGGGTCAAGAATTGAACTACTAGAGCCAGGCTTAGGCTAGAAGGTATGCGAACGTCACCATTTTTTGTACTACTGAGATCCGAGTCATATGACTGTTTCTAAGTTGTAAATGGAATAGAATTGATGTGGTTTGCCAAGTTGGAGCAAGAAATTGCTTTAGTCTTTTGAGTATGGCTTCCGTCGGTAGTAAATGGAACTTTTTGTTGTTCATGCAACCAGTGAAAATATACTTTTACTCGATGTAATTTGGGGAGAGATGAGATGTTCGTTTCAGATATCTAACACACAAACTTTTGATTTTATTGTTTCAGAATTTTGACGACGCGGGTGCAGAAAGTGATGATGAGCAACCTGCTTCTAAACATCGTCGACTGAATGGTTATATTGAAAATCTGAATATAAGCCCTCTATCCACTCCAAAGGTGAGTATCTTAGTCATTCTTGTGTAACAGTTTTCTCAAAATATGAAGTTTCTTCAAACAATAGGTCATTCTGTCAATTATCTGGTTTGCTGTCATAACTTACGCAGTTTCACTGTTTAAATTATTGACCAACAATATTAAATTCAGGAAACGCCGTCCTCATATCGGTTGAAATTTTCTTACTATATCTTCACCCCCCTATATAATATTGGAGAGCCACATTGTCTAAAATTAGGTCTCCAGCTGATGGCTGCATTTGCATTCAAGGTCTGCATTTTACGTCATCAACAACGCGCAGCGACGTCATTAAAGAACAGAAACATCCGGAATATTGCAGCCGAAAATTTCAGCTCAAACTTAGGACATTGAAACTTTTGGTTTTTGGAAAAATTCAGCTGATTTTCTGCTGATTAATGTTATAAAGGGATGCAAGTCTAGACAAAATGATCAGGAGAATCGGGGCTCTGTTTCACTTGTGGAAGATACCTATTCTCCAGTTTGTGGTCGTCTCCATTGGATGACTGCGTTACAGGCTTTTATGCTAAACAGCTAGACTGCTGAACTGAACCTGAAATAATTTTTCTTAATTATTTTTATTTTTCGGATTTTGTAGAATTTGTAATTTGAATAAACTTAGATATGAAGTGAATTTTACAAACTGTAGGTCTATGTTTCTTATTTCTGCATTTTCCTATTTTGCAAAAAATTGGAAAACCTATAAGGAATAGTGATGGGAACTATCGATAGACTATCAATAGTATCGATAGTTTTTGGAGAAAACTATCGGGATTAACGATAGTTTTGCTTAAAACAAAGGCGATAGTACTATCGATAGTTGAAATGATTTCTTTTTTTTATCGAAATCAGGAAATTGGTGGTATGAATTGATAGTGATGACAAAAAGAAAGAGAAAGGATGTCAAATCTCAGCATTGGACATGGCTGAAAAGCTGATGGAAATATGGAATCACATTTTTATGATTTTTTCAAGTTGCTTCCATTATTGGTAACACTGAGATGCATTTCTTGACAAGTTTTTGAGAAAAAATAACGATCAGGAGAAAGATAGCTATCGTACATGTGACAAAGGTACTTTTCTCGTGATCGACATATCTCATCTATGAAAAATTGTCGGCAGGGCTTGTACAATAACAGTTATTTTTCGGTTAACTGTTATAACCAAAATGAAAATATCAATTTTGACCGATTGACCGTTAACCATTATAATTTACAATCGATCTTGACCAATTGACCGTTAACCGTTATTTTTTCGGTTATAACTATTATTTGACCAAAAATTCTAGGTTTTCTAAGAATGTTAACTGAAAATTTTAGGACTTTGACCGAAATATTTTTCAACATTTAATAGTATTGGTCAAAATACAGCTTGACCGATAACCGATAACCGAAAAAATTTGTGAGGTCATTTGACCGATAACCATTAACCACGGTACATTATAGAGGTATTGACACAACGGTACATTATAGAGGTATTGACACAACGAAAAATTTCTGTCGCACAAATTGTGTTAATTCATACAGAATTCCGCTACGCTCGCAGCGATCGTTTGAATACCTTCCACACCCCACCTGTGTCGGAACCTTACCGGAGGTACCCTAATATTGACGAAATTTTCGAGGGTTGTAAAAGGTGAAGAAATTCACCTAAGAAGATAATTTTTTTTTAAATAAGTAGAGCATAGTGAGTTGTCTATTCGTACCCGGTTTCAGATTTTTAGGTTAATACCTGATTCCTCTACGAATTTTTAAAAATTGATGAATTTACATTACCTAGTATTCATGTAGTTTTCATGCTTAGTAATACCTTGCAACGCTCCTAGCGTAGATTATATCAACTGACACAACTCAGGCGACAGTAACAAACACGGCTAATATACGTTCGTGTCAATACCTCTATAATGTACCGTGCCATTAACCGTTAAAAAAATTTTGGTCGCAAGCCCTGACTATCGGGACTATCGATAGTGGCGATAGTACCCTGGGAAAACTATCGGGACTATCGATAGCGTGAAACTATCGACTATCGCCCATCACTAATAAGGAAGCTGAAAAAGTTTGGTTTTGTATTTCGGCTTTTGGCCTAGGAAGGTTAAAATAAAACTACTTTTCAGTTTCAGCATCGCTCGTATTAGAAAAAATTCGGTTCAATTCGGTTTGCGGCTGGCTACAATACTCTGGAAAAATCAAGTGTAATGCAGTCATCAGCTAAAGTCTTAATTCTAGACAATAATTATGTTCTTTAGCATCTTGGTTTAACTATTTCGAACTTGTATAGACCGATTCCACAGTAACGTCACGACACTGATAACAGTGATCACTGAGCAAGGAATACATGCATTTGTGTTCGATATTATTCGATACCACAATTGTTGGTTCAATTGCCTTATCGATTCTCATAAGAATACAGAGGGAACGTTTCGATCACACATTGATATCCCAAAATAAGAAATAAATAAGGAACCAAAGGTTCATATGTAGAATCCAGAAGTTTTAGAGTATTCAAAAATGTATCGTTGTTTCCTTGTTTATTTCTCGTTTTAATGTATTAATGAATGATTGAAACGTTCTCCATGTATTCTTATGAGATCTTGAATGATGGCTGATCCAAAGCCAGCAGCAGAGAACAAGCATTCGACCAGAAATATAGATTTTCACGTCACGTGGAATCGGTCTATTCAACCTCATTCTTGTCGAAATATTTCTAGAACTTTGAAAACTTTTAAAAGAAACGATCTTTAATAAGCTTTACTCAGAACTCGAATTCTCTTCGTACGTTTTATAGTTCCACTTCTTGTTCATAATTCATGGCCACGAATCAACCCTTGTCACGTGGCTCCTAGCTAAAAGTTTTTTCAAATCCTTTGCCTTTGTACAACTCGATAAAATAGACCTTCAAATATAATAAGCTGGTAGCATAGAACTATTTCAGAGCTTGAGCTTCAAAATGGGATGTGGGTCTAAGAAACTAATTCGGAAAGGACGTTATCTTTTTCACTATGACCTTGCAAAGAGCCCGTCTTCTTCTTTTGGATAAATCTTCGTACCATTCTCATTTACAAATGATTACGCTCTGTATTTTCATTCGATTCTTCTTGCCAACAGCATGAAAATATCCATTCGTGCGATCTGATGGACCTTGGAGACAGTATGTTGATGGCCACCACTCGCGGAGAAACCGTACACGCTACCGATATCGATATGCTGGAATCAGAAGAACGTGATACCGCTACCTCGTTGCAAACACAAACGCGAGTCGACATTCCGCTGAACGAAAACTTCCGCGATGCTTTACGAAACTTACCTATCGAAACGTTGAGTAAAATGATCCCACCCGACTTCGCCATGTTCAACACGTAAGTTTACTCCGTGCGTCGCGGTCTCGCTTTTAATTTCAGTAGATCTAACAAATATCTTATTCTTTTCTTCTCAGAACCGATGTAAGCTCTCGAAATGTTGGCGTATACTATATACCACACGAAGACACAGATCCAGAACAAGATCCCAAACGAGATGAAGTCTCGGGCAATGATGCTAAATCAGATGACGATTCTTCCGAAGACGAATGGACCTACAAAAATTTGGAAAGTTGTTCGGTCGCTACCGACGTATCCGGTCACGAAGCATCGTTGAACAATGACGACAAAGATACCCTGAATGAAGATGACAGTTTCTATAAAGATCTACGCGATCAGTCAAAGAAAGTGTTGGACTCGGAAAAACCGGAGCCAGCTTCTATCAAACGATTGGTTGACAGGGCGGATGAACTAGTACAGACGACGCCGAAACGTGCGACGCGCAAGAAATGCTCGTCGACAAGTGCGAAAATTCGTCACAACGAGCAAGTTCGCGAGTGGCTGCGTAAATGTCAACAAACTGGCGATTACAATACGGTAAGTAGAACGCGCAAAATCGACGAAATTCACTTATGTAAACCAGAGATGAATAAACTTTGTACGATTTGTATAGACCGTTTCAGTGGGTGACAGTTGCGACGCGAGCAGCGAGTATACGACCGAAGACGACGATCGTTGTGACCGAAATTCGTCTTGCGATCAAACACTCACGATGATCGGGTCCTCTCAGGATAATGGTATTGACGATTCCCCTGTCAACGAGTTCGTGTCAATTGTGGAGGCGCCAAAAGTAGGTTTTGTCGTGAATATGTGATCTTCGAGTCCAAAATATGGAAGTCAAACTCTTGTTCGTCTTTTAGGTTGTATTTCGTAATAAATCGGGTTCTCGAAAATGTCGACCATTCAGCACGTCCGAACTGATGCATTTATCTAACTCCAAATTTTCATCCACGCAATGGGTTTCCGAATCAGCTCTGCATAAGATGTTGATGCCGTTGAAGGACGCGCAGAGTGCTCTATCCTCCTCTACTATCGAAGAATGTAGTACGCAAACTTTAGAAGGTAGCAATTCTAATGTGAATTCGTTACGTCGACGAAAGGTGAAACATCGGAGACGTAGTATTTTGGTAAGTCAAGCAAATTATGCTAGAGATCGCAGAGCTCTGTATAAGGCAAAAGTTCATTATTTATTTTTCGTGACACAGGGTCGAAAAGGACATTCCAATTCTGCTGACAGTTTGTCGGCGCTCTCTTATCTCGAGACGAACGCGCGTCATTTTTATCGTTCACCGCAACGTCTGCCCGCGCTGAATGGACTCAAATCAGATTCTCTCTCTGAGCCAGTGATGATGCGACAACGTCTTTCTTCGGTCGAGCGTGCCATTGCGAGTGATCCAGCTAATTGTGGTGGCGCTGTCTCGACTAGCGGTACAGAGACCGAGGAAGAGTCATCGCGCAACAGTAAGAAGTGTCTGGTACGAAAGAAGTTACTTACGTTACCGGCCTTCAGATTGGGTCCGCAGCATGGCGCTGTGACGCGTAGAACGTGCAACAATGCACCTTTGAGTATAACTTCTACGGAGGAGCAGTTGAGTTCATTCTCAGAGAACGCTTGGGATGATTTTCAGGTTGGTTTTTTTGTTGTCTCTTTAAGTACGAGTATGTGAGAAAATGTTTGAAGAGGCTTTGTTTACATCCTATCTTATTGTTTCGCAGGAAAGATACGTAAGCGAAGCATACAGCGAAGAACCCGTGGATGTTGACCAGGTAAAGAAGTTGACCGAGTTTGGCGACGATTATCGTAAATACATTGATAGTCATTCGGATTGCGCTTCCAGTTTTACGAGACGATCTCAACGGATCTTCGGGCGTTATAACTTCACCGTGAGTATTTTAGTTTCTTTAGAACGGGCTTTTTGGTCGTTTGATCAGTCTGAGTAATGCGTAATGATTTTGTGATTTTTGCAGACTGGTGAAGAAAGTTCTCCTCCGGATAGCGATTCAGACTTGGAGGATGTGCGAAAATTGCTGCAACGAAGTCACGCTCAGTTGTGTTGCTCGCAGCAGCTGTTCGCCAAGCAAACGGCGAAGCCGATTTCGTGTTTCTGTCTGTCCGAATCCGATTTTGTGAGTATCTGTTTTGTCGTAGATTCCTTTTTTACTTTTTGGGGAATATTCCGCTGTTTCGTTATCTTCATTGTTTAAAATTTTTCCATTTTATCTGCTTAAAATTTATTTATACGAACTGAGATTTTGCATTATTGTATTTTTATGTAAATTTAATCGGAGAATTGAGCCCTTCTTTTCAAGAAAGGCGTAACTCGCCCAAACGTCCCATAAGAGATACGCCCTTTTTGAAAAGAAGGCTTCAATTTAGGTTACGAAATTGAGAATAAGGAAATTAGATTAGTCATCGATGAGTCCGGGATATTGATTCGGAGCAGAAAAATTTTCGGAGAATAACATTCCAAAAATTTTCGGAAGAACGTCTTGTTTTAAAAGAAAATAGCGGTTCTCCTCTAGATACAAACACGTGCTCGTCGGTATTCTTTTGGAGAAAAAATGTACCTAATATTCGAATGCTTTGAAATTTGGAAAAATTATTGTAGACCGATTGAAAGGAGCAGATTTTGATGTGATTTGCTCCTTCAAAAAAATTTGGGTATTTTTTTTTATTCGGAAATCAATTTTCTTTCAATAATTTCGTAAAGGAATATTTTGTTGATATTATCGCTGATAACGGGAAAATTTGTATATTCTTTTAAAGCAATTCTTCGTCTTTGAATTTCCTGCATAATTTTTTAAATTTTGGTTAGGTTTTTAAACGGTATTAGGGAACTTACAAACTAAGGTAAATCTTCAATTCTAAAATTCTTCTTTTCTCAACCTTTGTTAATCATTTCTATTTTTCACATTTCTCTGAACTTCCTGCATAATTTTTTAAATTTCAGTTAGGTTTTTAAACGATACCCACGGAATCAACAAACTAAAATAAACCTACAATTCGGAAATTCTTTTTCTCTCAACCTTTGTTAATTATTTCTATTTTCCATATTTCTCTCTCTATTAAGCAATGTTGGTCTGGTTCTCATTTATTTTGAGATCATTACTGCTTTTAGAAAATCTCGCGTACGTTCTGCTCATCAAGTGCGCCACCACACTTACTACAAAAAGATAACTTCATATATATGTTTCATAATTAAATTGTTTGTTTTTTGTTTCTTACTCGTGTTATAAATATTATTATTTTTGTTTGCAGGCCGATTTACGAAATACTTGCCGCGAAAATGTTCGTTGTCTTCGCGTATTGCTAGAACGTATCGAAGTAGATGGGCCTCTATTCACGCAGCAACAAACTTCAGAAATTAAGAGTGAGTACATAATTTTAATTTTTGCACCCTTATTTTCAAATTCGCACTCACAATGCAATGTTGATCAACTTAACATTCATCACTCGTATCTGCATTTTTAATCTTGAAATGCGAGTAATACCTAATCCGCCATTATAGATGGTTGAAATGGGAGTACGCTATTAGTGTTAAATTTTTTTATTGCATTGACATCTGAGAAAGTCGTGGTGTAGATTGACGAAACATTTACTCTCACGTGGTTTAAAGTTTACTGAACGCAAAAAAAAAAAAAAAAAAAAAAAAACGCGCTCTTTGTGTCTTGCCTTACCTTAATGTGCGTTACATTGATTTAGAGCAGTTGTTAGTACTTGGCAATGAGATCTGTTGTACGCCGTTATTTCATTAGAAATACGAAGAAATGCGGATCGGCATAAATTTGAATCACGTAAAAACATATGCCGTGTCAGGTCTGCATTGGCGTTGTTTGGTAAATAAATATCGATGTTCTAGTTGTTTGGCAGAGTTAAATTCTGTTTTTATTTCTTCACGGAGAATAGTGCAAAATCAACCGACTCGTACGAAGGGAATGAAAGCGAAAGAAAATGACCCAAATTTTTTTTTTTTGCACCACGTTTTGATAAAGCGAAAGGGATTCGAGAACCTCACAATTAGACGATGCTATTTGGTAATTGCAAGTTCAGTGATACAAAAGCAAAAATGAAAGTGGAAAACGCGAGTCTACTCTGGGGAAAATGAGAAGATGGTTGAAAGATTTAAAAGTGAGACGTCACGAAATTGGCAGCGAGTATAAATTTTTTGATATTCTCTTACATACGTGGCGAACTGCCTGATATTATCAAATGTTCACGTGCCAGTGCTTTCCTCGTTAGACGATTTGGAACTGCTGAAAATTTTTAGAATCTAAATTGTGCGTTTTTTTTCTGTTTTTTTTTCTTGGTCGGAGAATTTTTTATCAAAAATTTACGAAATTGGCGCTTGTTCCTGAAATAAAGATAAATTTGAATAGTTTTCACGTTTTCTATTTGAGAAAAGACTGTTGACGAAGTAGATAAAATTAGAGCCAAACTTTGAAGAGACTCTCTGAAGTCGTACTTCGCGTCAAATACCATCATTTGATTCCTGATAATCGTGAATCCTGACGAACCAATGTTCGTATGACTTTCCGGTCAGGCTATTTTCATATTCCTCTTCTTCTTTTTTCATCGTTTCATTTTTGGTATTCATTGTTCCTATAAATCTTTCTAGCCCGGAAAATACATTACTCTTCCTAAAGAAGGTAAAATATCTCATAAACTCACTTCTGGTTCATATCCTATTAATTTCGGTTCATTGAAGCTAATTCTAAGATGAAAATGAGATGAATTGACGATTACGAATCTTCATAGCGCAGCGGTTCTAAAAAAATTGTTCATTTATCGTCAGGTACTTCACTGAATTGTTTCTCAATGAATGTTGGAAATAGAAGTTTGGTCCTCTGACTTGATATTTTTATTTTGTTCTTATCCATTTTTTCGTTATTCGTTGAACGAAAAGCGCATAGAAAACGTGATGAATATAGAAGGTCTTATAAAGAACATCGATACCTAATTATTCGAAATGGATCTTCAGAACTCATCGAATTTTGTTCTGAGGGTCTTGAAAATTTCGATCTTGATGTTATTACTCGTTAAAAATTTTTTTTGAAAATATTACCGTCCCATGATGTTATGAGAATTAGTTATAATTACTGAAATCATATCATCAGAATTTTTCTTGTTTTTTTTTTCTCTTCTTACATGTTCGAGCATATTTTTATCCTAAAATCTATTCTGGTTCGCATTAAAAAGTAAACGCGTTATTACCCATCAAGTGGTTGCACCCATGAGAAACGATGTACGTTGTCGTCTTGTACGAACACCTGCATTTTCTAATTCCCCCTATGATTACCAAAACGTCTATCAACGATTTCTGAAAATCGAAAGTGTTACTCGTCGATAATGTCGAGGGAGGAGCGATATGGGTAGTATATATGGTGGTACTGGTAGTACTAGTATCGTACGAGAATTTGAAGCAGCAAATTTGGAAAACACAAATTGTAATAACAAAACTTACTTCTTCCTCATCAATCAAAATTCAATGTTTGAAATTCTCTCAAAGAACTCCTAAAACTGTACGACTTTCTTCGACTTTATTAACATAGTGACGGCCCTATTCTCAACACTTGCGCATACCTCTCTTATACCTACAGCTTCTCATTATTTATGGTGTCTTATGAAAGAGAGAAACACTCTTTATGAATTTTTTCCAAACGAGGGCAGAAAACTCGCGATATTTGGACGGCTCAGCCAACTCTAATACCCATCTTTGCTCTTGAGTCAAACCTTGCTTGAAGTACGTGTATCGCAAATAAAATAGAAGAAAGCGCTCTCTACATTTTCTGTGACGGTCATTTGCGGAAGCTTGGCAAAAAGGTGATGATTCGGACCGGGCAGCGCTAGCATCGCGCAAAATTTTTGAATTTTTCTAAATCTCTCAAAAATATAATCATCTGAAAGAAAATTTTCCACTCTTCAATTTCGTTCCTTACGAATACACGCCTAAATTCATTATTTTTGGAGAAATTTAAGAAAAACTTAAAAATTACCTTTGGTTTCAAGTCACAATCACCGTTCGCTTATCAGTACTTTCTAGGTATTTTACACAGGCGACGGTAGCGCTAGCGATCCTACAATATGCCCGGTCCGAATCTTGAAAAATTCATCCGAGGTATTTGAAATTATATTCACTCGACAAGAAATTAAGAGGACTGCAATTTTTGTTCCATATATTTTTCAGACGAAATAATATTTTGAGAAGGTACAGTCAATTTTATTAACGTTCTGTCTTATGGTGAAAAACGCCATGATCACCTTCTCGACATCGACAACAGCGCCCCTATAGATCGTTTTATTATGCAAAATAGTTCACATGGTAAACTTTCCCCAAGGTGTTTGAAAAGAGGTGTGCTCAGCTCAATGTAAACAACAAGGCGCTACATCAGCTGATCTCCAGCATATGCTGATCTCCATTTAAAACAATGTAAAAACGGAACCGGGTGACGTCACTCGGTTCCGCGTCCCATGTATTTTTAAATGTGCATGCGGGTTGCGTTTTGTTTACAATTGAACTGAGCACACCTCTTTTCAAACACCTTGAACTTTCCCCTCTGATTTTGAATGAGTCGATTTCTTCTAATTCTCTCTATAAACGGTCTACAGGCCGCATTCTCTTGTCGTTATTCGATTGATAAGAGTGAAGTATCGTGGGCAATTTAGTCTGTTATACAAACTAAAAAGTTGAATTGACGTATAATACCTATCCAAATCAACGATGAGGCAAACTTCATCTTTTCGTATGATTGAGGAATTATTATTTATTCCTGATCGCTGATTTGGATATAGGTACTTAGGTCAATTCAACTTTGTATGGCAGAAGAGCGCTCGTATTTCTATTTTGATCCTTTGACTATTTATTGATCTCATAAAAGTACACAGGGAACAACAATTCGATCATTTATCAATATTCAAAAGTTGGGGCTCGTAATCTGGAAATTCCCAAAAATTATCTCTGTATTCTTGCTGATATTCTTCTTCTGGAATATTAATAAAATGATCGAAATCATATTTAATCCTTATGGCGGATCCATGTAAAAAAAGTTCGCTTAGCTTATTTCTCGAAAGCGTCATCGAACACAATATATGTATATCGAAATCTAGTTCGTTCTTAACTTTACCATGGACGAAGAGAATCGCTCTGTGGGTGTTTATAATATTATTTAAATCCATCTTTTTGAGCGTTAGTAATTCAGATTTCGGATATGAAACTAGTAAAAACGTGAAGGAAGTTGATATGATAAAGACATTTTTGACACAGATATAGGTAATGTACTTAATATGAACGTTTATGAACGAACCTATGTTAGTAGTTTGGGATCCAGTAAACTTCACGAACACGTTTGTAATGGAAAATCATAGTGAGAAAAGAGATAAGCTTATGTACCTCTAGATGGGAAAACAATGGAAAAGCCATTTAAAGCTTGTCAGATTGTAACCACTCTACCAACAAATAGAAAAAATTGAGGAATTTACAATCAATCTTAGGTATGAAACTGATCGACAGGTCGAGGAAGTCGGTGAAAAAAGTTTTCTCACGGACTGTATGAACCGCTCTATAGACAAAAGACGTCCGTTACCTACCTGTTTATGTGTGCTAGAACATAAGCGTTCTCCGCAATGATTAGCAATGGGAGACAGTCCGCGGTTTGTCTGCATAATTTTCATCAGCATCATCTTTCGAATTCTATGCAAAATTAAGAACGTGTTTGCAAGGTGTTTATACCTGTTACCCATCTTCCGCACTTGATTTTTCTTAGGTCATAATTTGCGTGTCATATCGTTGATGTGTTTACCGTTGAAGTCGACCCTACCCTGTAATTTTGTACCTAATCCGGTGGGTAATCCATAACGTAATTCGGCCCGTAACTACTGTTTGTTCGCACAACCTCAGAACAGTTATACCGGTAGCTGTAGTTGTGTGGACTGCTGTAGTGCGAAAAGTGTGCATTGTTAATTCGCATTCGGCGCCTACAATAAATTCACGATGATATTAGTTCCACCGCGGAGATATAGAACGTCATAATTGATTTTTAGGTCAGGTTTTCCTACCTGCAGAATGCTCTACCGCCACCACAATACAGAGCATCGAGCATAATTGGCGATAGGTAGGCGTTCGCAGGTTCTCGATACGATGTTTCGTTATGATGTTCGTCGCGTTCTGCGTTTTGTCCGTCGTGAACATTCTCTCGAATTTAAGAATTTTAGTAGGTATACTGTTCTTATGTCAATCGAAATATGATTTTTATATACCTATTTCATATTCGTGGAACGTGCTTCTCGTGATTTGTTCCTTTCCCGCGTGTTTGAAAAGTGATAGGTGTGTTACCTACATAGTTGTCGCTGTGATTGAAAGTTATACCTAACTCAAATTTAGAAACGGTCAAAAGCGATAATGCAAGTCAAAAATGTGGGAGTACAAACGGAAATATGTGGTAAGCGATTGAAATTAGATCTTTGTTCGGATTACAGAATTTTAAAGCAATTGGAATTAGTCGTCGATATCGGATCCAAGTTTGATGATCGTTTCATTATTCAGAAAGTGCTATCGAGACAATGATGGTAAACATTTGAGATTTCAAATCTTATGCTGGAAGCCGCTGTATCGTTTTCAAAATTGATGAATATCGCTGAATTTTATTTCGTTGGATCTTTTATTGCGTAATATTCCTCATAAATATTGTATCAGATCTTGGCACCTCATAGCAATGCCATAACTTTCACTTGAAAAACGTAGACTTTCACGATTTCATTGCGCAGTCCGCGAAGAAAACAAAAGTAGTAGTACTTTGTATTCTAACAATTTTCCACGGTTTAGTGGACGCATTTATTGTACATTCACGCGGTCCGTTCCGCGAGATCTTATAAGTATGGAATCAACATTTCACATCAGAAGTACACGTTTCTTTGCCATCTCGATTTCTGTATATATTTTCGGAAAAATGCGATGAATAACGGAGAGAGAATGTTTAATTGCGAAATAGTGTTGCTCCCGTCCGGAGGGAGAGTTGGATGAATTCCTGAGGATTAGGTCGTAGAAGAATTAGAGAAGACTTCGAACTCTTTTTAGGAGCTAGATTTGAAGGGAGGAAGTCGGTGGGGTTGTTACCCCCGAATAAAACTTCTGCTGACATCTTTACTCGGAATTTATTTGTAACTAAATTCTGTGAAGTACGTATTATCTTTCACGATTTGAATCCGGCCAAGCAATTTTTCAAACTAGATAATTTGCTTTCGGGATTATTTTCTGTTGTCTTACGTATAGGATTTAGAGACATAATTTTCATCACGTTAATCACTCATAAGTTGATGTGTAAACGGTGAAGTGGTTGTAATTGCTTACCGAACGAATCCGGAGCCACTTCATTTTAGCTGAAGTTTGCACCACTTCACATATCCAACACACGCATATCTCTAGGTCCTTGATAACTTTTGCGGGACTGTATCCTCTGGTTTTTCATCTACTTCAAAATCGTCTATGGTGTCTTCAATCGTCACCAGTTTATACTGATCCCTATCTGAATGTGTCAAATTCAACTTCAGTCAGCATCGAGCTACCAAAATCAATTATGAGAATCGTTGTGTCGTTATTTACTCGTAATTGTTTTCAAACTATTGTCGTAAACTGAATAATAAAATAACGAAGTAAAACCTACAAATGTAACGTCGTTCCTTGAAATTGCTCAATCAGTCAATCGATGACGGTAATTATTTAGAATGAGTGAATTGTTGAACTTGATATTACCGTGAAGAAATTATCCTAATTTTAGTCTTCGTAATGACGTTTCCTATACCTAATTATTTTGAATTTGATTTTGGAAAGAAACTGTAACGCGTCATTCATTATACTTAGCTGTTCGTTATTTATTTTTTTGTCAAGCTTCAATACATTGTTGCTGTGGTTTACGAGGTCGGTGACATTTTAAACATCAAAATATTCCTAGGCTAGTCTTTCAAAGCTAACGATCGCTATCTCTAACATTATCTTCGTTTGTGAATTTGTCCGCTGCGACATTTCTTGAATATGCAGTAAAGGTTGTCGTTGTCCTATCTTTAGTCATACGTTGTTGTAGGAATACCTATGTACAGTCTGTGCATTGTACTTATAAAGGTATGATGTACAGATCGTATTCTATTATATGTAGGATAAGAAATTTCGAGAAAAATCTGAACTTGAAAGGTGAGCGTTCGCGTACGAGAAACAAGTGAAAATTAGAGCGCGCTCAAGGTGACGTAGAACATAACTAAGATTGAATGTTGATACTTAGCTACTTCGGCTGTTTTGTTCTTCGAGACTGATTATCAGTATTTCTCCACGAAAAAATTATATTTGTGACCTGAGATAAGAAAAGGATGCTCATTGCCCACTGACAGGAACACCATTTCTCTCTGATTAGACGTCCCATCAGAGAGAAATGGTGTTCCTGCGCCAATGGGCAATGAGCATCGCAGGTCACATTTTCAGTATTGAGTAACTCTGCCATACAAAGTTAAATTGACGTATATGCAAATAATGAATACGAGGAAAAGTGGCTATATCAAATATACCCATAACCTCTTTTCCTTGTATTCATTATCTGCATATACCTTCTCTTTTCAAATTCATAAAATTTCTCGACGTTCTGGTTCCAGAAGTTTGCTAAAAATATAAATACTTCCTTGATTAGAAATACCTGTAACGAATATTTCTAATAAAAAAACAAAACACTATATTTTCTATTTACCTACTATTTAAGTACGTTTTTCTCCTTAAAAGTATTTTAAATATTACTACTTGGAATATATTACATTCAGCACTGTTCTGTCTTTTGTTAGAGAAGAAGGTATATATTATATGTTACAGTGAATGTTGATAATTTCACCAAATATTTACTAATCAATTTGTCTTTCATAATTTCTCTCCTTATGGATCGACTGCCTTCAAATTTTCAAGGTCTCTTGAAAATACTTATGTCCACCATATTTCCAAGTTTCAACTTGGTCGACGAGGTGTAAGGTCGTTGAGAGGATAGTAACTAACAATAAACCACGTTTTTGGCACAGTTCACGCTCATTGCAACCTTATATGTGGTTGACCAAGTAGAAATTGGGAAATAAGCTGGAAAGAAGTATAATTTGAAGAGACCTTGAAAATTTAAAGCTAATCGATCCATAAGGAGAGAAATTGTAGATGAGAAATTGGTAAGTTTGATGAAATTATCAACATTCACCATAACTAAACATTTCTTCAAATTGATATTTTGTATAGATGAGAAGAAAAATTGCAGCAAATCGGCAAATCAGAATCTGGAGTGCACAGAAAGTTGAACCCGGGAGAACTCTACCAGACAATGTTAAATTGACTTATCTGCAAAACAACGATCAGTAAAATGAGGCTTCCTCGAGTTCCTTGAGCCCTCAGTAAGCCAAATCAAAATTCTTATCCTCCTCATTATGGTTTTGCAGATACCTACGTCAATTCAACTTTGTATGGCAGAACTGGGGAACCCCAGAGTACAAAGTATAGTCTCCCACAAGAGGTCGTATCATCTTATCAGTAAATGCTTGCTTACAAGGGTTTACTGATAAGCTAGTTTGATCTCTTGGGTGACTGACTGTTGTGACTCAAACACGTCTTTATTAACAAAGAATTCATTAGAGAACAGAGCGCAAGTAATGATAACAGGTGTAGGAGTCTAGCATACAGTGTTGCCATATAGCCCGTTACTACACTGACTATAGCCGGTTGTGTTCAAGCCAAAAACTCTTTGATTCTCAGATTCGTCTATAATGAATAAAAAAAGACCTATTTTTAACAGAGAGTACTATAGTAGATATTCAAATAGGTACTCCATTTATATTTATGTAATTGAATTACCTTTCTTGACTAATTCGTGTAGAACACCATTTGAATAAACTTTTTGTGAACCTATTTCCATTTACCAAAGTTGATGTATCTGCAAAACAACAATCAGGATATTGAGGCACATAACATTGTTCATTGCAGGCTGAAATGAATCTCATTCCACTGATTATTATTTTGCATTATAATAATTATGTCAATTAAACTTTGTACGACAAGTATGAGTAAGATTGTATGCGCAAGTGATAAGAATAGGACCGTCACCATGTTGATGAAGTAGGAGAAGAAGCAATTGTGAATCAAACATCAAAGTTGTGTCCTTAGAGTTTTTTGAACATCAAATACAAGAATTCTAACAACAAAAATAAAGGAGAACATATCGATATATGTCATCTTTCTAATCAAATAAGTAGCATTTGATGTTTAATATTTGAATTTCTTTCACAATAATCCTGAAACTAAGGGATTATCATACGCAAAAGATGTGAAGAAAACCATCGCTATGTTGATAAAGTAGAAGGAGGAGTTGTTTCGGGAATGCTGTAGAAGGTTGTATTGATAAAAACAAAAAAAAAATGAAATCTCTTTTATTTTTATTGTTGGAATTCTGATTCTTGTAATTCAATATGATATTTGACGTTTAAAATTCTTGTAGAATACTACTTAGACTCAGTGTGCTCTTCCTTTGACTCTATCAACATGGTGACAGTCTTATTCTTTTCTTTTGCTGATAAATTAATTAAATAATTATCTATCTCATAATATTATAGTTTCTCACTGAAACATCTTGAAACTGTTCCTCTTCTGACTTTATCTAGGTATGGCGACAGTCCTCCTCTAATCACTTGCGCTCTTGTGAAAGTTGCTTACCAAGTAAAAAGAGAAAGAACTCACAATTGGCTGAGTTCTTA